>JARQOC010000002.1:419961029-420156301 GCA_033576535.1 Allobates femoralis
GAGTAAAAAATCACCAAATAAAAAAAACCCCCCTTTTTAAAAAAAAAAAAAAAAAACACCAAAAATGGGGAAAAAACCCAAAAAGGGGGGTAAAAAACAAAAAACCTAAAAAAAAACTCCCAAAAACTGGGTAAAAAAACCCCAAAAATGAAAAAAAAATACCAAAACTGGGAAAAAACACCAAAAATTTAAAAAATACCAAATTACGGGAAAAAAAAAACCAAAAATTTTTAAAAAAAAATTACCAAAAAAGGGGAAAAAAATCACCAAAAAATGGGTTAAAAATGACCAAAATTAGATAAAAACTGCCAAAAAGGGTAAAAACCCCAAATTTAAAAAAAAACCCCCAAAATTGGGAAAAAAAAAAAAAAATACATGTAAAAACCAAATACGGGGTAAAATCACCAAATAAGGGGGTAAAAATCACCCAAAAAAAAGGTAAAAAACTCCAAATACTGAGGTAAAAACCCCCAAATACTGAGGGAAAAAAAACAAATAATGGGGTAAAAAACAAAAATGGGAAAAAATACAAATAGAGGTAAAAAAATAACCCAAAACCGGGGAAAAAAAAATTAAAAAATACTGAGGTAAAAAAAAATAAGGGGAAAAAAAAAAAACCCAAATAGGTGAAAAACACACCAAATACTGGGGGAAAAACCCAAAACGAGGAAAAATCACCAAATATGGGTAAAAAAAATCCCCCAAATATGAGGAAAAAATCCCCCTGAGTTTAAAAAATACCAAATTTAGTAAAAACTACCCAAAAAGAGGTAAAAAAAACACCAAAATGAAAAAAAAATCACCAAATAGAGGTAAAAAAACACCAAATACTGAGGTGAAAAACGCACCAAATACTGAGGTAAAAATCACAAAATGGGTAAAAATCACCAATAATGAGGAAACCTGACCAAATAGGGGGTGAAAAACTCCCAAATCCTGAGGTAAAAAATCCTACCAATACTGAGGTAAAAACTCACCCAATATGGAAAAAAATCACAAATACTGGGTGAAAAACAACAATACTGGGGTAAAAATCACCAAAAAACGAGGTAAAGAACTCACCAAATACTAGGAAAAAAAACCCACCAAATAGAGGTAAAAACCACCAAATACTGAGTAAAAACTGACAAATCTGAGATACAAACTGACCAAACGAGGTAAAAATCACAATCTGAATAAAAAAAATCACCAATCTGAATAAAAAATCACCAAATACTGAGGTGAAAAACGCACCAAATAGAGGTAAAAAAATCAAATAATGGGGAAAATCACCAAATAATGAGGTAAACACTGACCAAATACTGAGGTGAAAAACCACCAAACGAGTAAAAAAATCACAAATAATGGGTAAAAATCACCAAATATGAGGAAAATACCAAATACTGAGGGAAAAACCACCAAACTGGGTAAAAAATCACAAATACGGGTAAAAATACCAAAACTGAGAAAAAAATCACCAAAAAAAAAAAAATACTGGGTAAAAAATCACCAAATACGATTAAAAATCCAAATACGAGGTAAAAAACCCAAATACTGAGTAAAAAACCCAAATACTGAGTAAAAATACCAAATACTGAGATAAAAATACAAATACTGAGGTAAAACCAATATGAGTAAAAAAAACAAATATGAGTAAAAACACCAAATACTGAGGAAAAACGCACCAAACTGAGGTAAAAATCCCAAATAATGGGTAAAAATCACCAAATAATGAGTAAACAACTGACAAATACTGAGTGAAAAACTCACAAATCCTGAGGTTTAAAAAATCCTCACCAAATCTGAGGAAAAACACCAAATATGAAAAAAAAATCACAAATATGAGTGAAAACACACAAATATGGGGTAAAAATCACCAAATAACGAGGTAAAGAACTCACCAAATACTGAGGTAAAAAAAACTCCTCACCAAATACTGAGGTTAAAAAACTCACCAAATACTGAGTTGAAAAACTGAACCAAATACTGAGATACAAAACTGACCAAATACTGAGTAAAAATCACCAAATACTGAGATAAAAAAATCACCAAATACTGAGAAAAAATCACCAATACGAGGTGAAAAACCACCAAATACTGAGATAAAAATCACCAAATAATGGGTAAAAATCACCACCAAATAATGAGGTAAACAACTGACCAAAATACTGAGGTAAAAAACTCACCAAATCCTGAGGTAAAAAAAACTCCTCACCAAATACTGAGGTAAAAAAACTCACCAAATACTGAGAAAAAAAATCACCAAATACTGAGGTGAAAAACACACCAAATACTGGGTTAAAAATCACCAAATAACGAGGTAAAGAACTCACCAAATACTGAGGTAAAAAAAACTCCTCACCAAATACTGAGGTAAAAAAACTCACCAAATACTGAGTTGAAAAACTGACCAAATACTGAGATACAAAACTGACCAAATACTGAGGTAAAAAATCAGCCAAATACTGAGATAAAAAAAATCACCAAATACTGAGATAAAAATCACCAAATACTGAGTGAAAAACGCACCAAATACTGAGGTAAAAATCACCAAATAATGGGGTAAAAATCACCAAATAATGAGGTAAACAACTGACCAAATACTGAGGTGAAAAACTCACCAAATCCTGAGGTAAAAAAACTCCTCACCAAATACTGAGGTAAAAAACTCACCAAATACTGAGAAAAAAAAAATCACCAAATACTGAGGTGAAAAACACACCAAATACGGGTAAAAATCACCAAATAACGAGGTAAAGAACTCACCAAATACTGAGGTAAAAAAACTCCTCACCAAATACTGAGGTAAAAAACTCACCAAATACTGAGTTGAAAAACTGACCAAATACTGAGATACAAAACTGACCAAATACTGAGGTAAAAATCACCAAATACTGAGATAAAAAAAATCACCAATACTGAGATAAAAAATCACCAAATACTGAGGTGAAAAACGCACCAAATACTGAGGTAAAAATCACCAAATAATGGGGTTAAAAATCACCAAATAATGAGGTAAACAACTGACCAAATACTGAGGTGAAAAACTCACCAAATCCTGAGGTAAAAAATCACCAATAATGGGGTAAAAATCAACCAAAAAATAATGAAAGGTAAACAATCTGACCAAAATACTAGGTGAAAAACTCACCAAATCTGAGGGTAAAAAAAACTCCTCACCAAATACTGTGGTAAAAACTCACCAAATACTGAGAAAAAAAATCACCAAATACTGAGGTGAATAAACCACACCCAATTACTTGGGAGTTAAAAAATCACAAATACGATGGGTAAAGAAACCTCACCAAATTCTGAGGTAAAAAACAACTCCTCACCAAATACTGAGGTAAAAAAACTCACCAAATACTGAGTGAAAAACCTGACCAAATACTGAGATACAAAACTGACCAAATACCTGAGGTAAAAATCACCAAATACTGAGATAAAAAAAATCACCAAATACTGAGATAAAAAATTCACAAATACTGAGGTGAAAAAAAAGCACCAAATACTGAGGTAAAATCACCAAATAATGGGGGTAAAAAATCACCAAAATAATGAGGTAAACAAATGACCAAATACGAGGTGAAAAACTCACCAAATCCTGAGGTAAAAAAACTCATCACCAAATACTTGAGGTAAAAAACTCACCAAATACTGAGAAAAAAAAAATCACCAAATTACTGAGGTGAAAAACCCAAACACCAAATACGGGGGTAAAAAATCACCAAAGAACGATGGTAAAGACTCACCAAATACTTGAAGGTAAAAAAAACTCCTCACAAATACTGAGGTAAAAAACTCACCAATATACTGAGTTGAAAAAAAATGACCAAATATGAGATACATAACTGACCAAAATACTGAGTATAAAAATCACCAAATTAATGAGGTTAAAAATGATACAAAATACCTGAGGTACAAAACTCACCAAATACTGAGATAAAATACCAAATAATGAGGTGAAAAACGCACCAAATAATGAGGTAAAAATTCACCTTTTTTTTTTTTTTTTTTTTTTTTTTTTTTTTTTTTTTTTTTTTTTTTTTTTTTTTTTTTTTTTTTTTTTTTTTTTTTTTTTTTTTTTTTTTTTTTTTTTTTTTTTTTTTTTTTTTTTTTTTTTTTTTTTTTTTTTTTTTTTTTTTTTTTTTTTTTTTTTTTTTTTTTTTTTTTTTTTTTTTTTTTTTTTTTTTTTTTTTTTTTTTTTTTTTTTTTTTTTTTTTTTTTTTTTTTTTTTTTTTTTTTTTTTTTTTTTTTTTTTTTTTTTTTTTTTTTTTTTTTTTTTTTTTTTTTTTTTTTTTTTTTTTTTTTTTTTTTTTTTTTTTTTTTTTTTTTTTTTTTTTTTTTTTTTTTTTTTTTTTTTTTTTTTTTTTTTTTTTTTTTTTTTTTTTTTTTTTTTTTTTTTTTTTTTTTTTTTTTTTTTTTTTTTTTTTTTTTTTTTTTTTTTTTTTTTTTTTTTTTTTTTTTTTTTTTTTTTTTTTTTTTTTTTTTTTTTTTTTTTTTTTTTTTTTTTTTTTTTTTTTTTTTTTTTTTTTTTTTTTTTTTTTTTTTTTTTTTTTTTTTTTTTTTTTTTTTTTTTTTTTTTTTTTTTTTTTTTTTTTTTTTTTTTTTTTTTTTTTTTTTTTTTTTTTTTTTTTTTTTTTTTTTTTTTTTTTTTTTTTTTTTTTTTTTTTTTTTTTTTTTTTTTTTTTTTTTTTTTTTTTTTTTTTTTTTTTTTTTTTTTTTTTTTTTTTTTTTTTTTTTTTTTTTTTTTTTTTTTTTTTTTTTTTTTTTTTTTTTTTTTTTTTTTTTTTTTTTTTTTTTTTTTTTTTTTTTTTTTTTTTTTTTTTTTTTTTTTTTTTTTTTTTTTTTTTTTTTTTTTTTTTTTTTTTTTTTTTTTTTTTTTTTTTTTTTTTTTTTTTTTTTTTTTTTTTTTTTTTTTTTTTTTTTTTTTTTTTTTTTTTTTTTTTTTTTTTTTTTTTTTTTTTTTTTTTTTTTTTTTTTTTTTTTTTTTTTTTTTTTTTTTTTTTTTTTTTTTTTTTTTTTTTTTTTTTTTTTTTTTTTTTTTTTTTTTTTTTTTTTTTTTTTTTTTTTTTTTTTTTTTTTTTTTTTTTTTTTTTTTTTTTTTTTTTTTTTTTTTTTTTTTTTTTTTTTTTTTTTTTTTTTTTTTTTTTTTTTTTTTTTTTTTTTTTTTTTTTTTTTTTTTTTTTTTTTTTTTTTTTTTTTTTTTTTTTTTTTTTTTTTTTTTTTTTTTTTTTTTTTTTTTTTTTTTTTTTTTTTTTTTTTTTTTTTTTTTTTTTTTTTTTTTTTTTTTTTTTTTTTTTTTTTTTTTTTTTTTTTTTTTTTTTTTTTTTTTTTTTTTTTTTTTTTTTTTTTTTTTTTTTTTTTTTTTTTTTTTTTTTTTTTTTTTTTTTTTTTTTTTTTTTTTTTTTTTTTTTTTTTTTTTTTTTTTTTTTTTTTTTTTTTTTTTTTTTTTTTTTTTTTTTTTTTTTTTTTTTTTTTTTTTTTTTTTTTTTTTTTTTTTTTTTTTTTTTTTTTTTTTTTTTTTTTTTTTTTTTTTTTTTTTTTTTTTTTTTTTTTTTTTTTTTTTTTTTTTTTTTTTTTTTTTTTTTTTTTTTTTTTTTTTTTTTTTTTTTTTTTTTTTTTTTTTTTTTTTTTTTTTTTTTTTTTTTTTTTTTTTTTTTTTTTTTTTTTTTTTTTTTTTTTTTTTTTTTTTTTTTTTTTTTTTTTTTTTTTTTTTTTTTTTAAAAAAAAAAAAAAAAAAAAAAAAAAAAAAAAAAAAAAAAAAAAAAAAAA
Source organism: Allobates femoralis (assembly GCA_033576535.1). Lineage (NCBI taxonomy): Eukaryota > Metazoa > Chordata > Amphibia > Anura > Aromobatidae > Allobates > Allobates femoralis. The sequence goes on from JARQOC010000002.1 coordinate 419,966,784, forward strand.
AAAAAAAAAAAAAAAAAAAAAAAAAAAAAAAAAAAAAAAAAAAAAAAAAAAAAAAAAAAAAAAAAAAAAAAAAAAAAAAAAAAAAAAAAAAAAAAAAAAAAAAAAAAAAAAAAAAAAAAAAAAAAAAAAAAAAAAAAAAAAAAAAAAAAAAAAAAAAAAAAAAAAAAAAAAAAAAAAAAAAAAAAAAAAAAAAAAAAAAAAAAAAAAAAAAAAAAAAAAAAAAAAAAAAAAAAAAAAAAAAAAAAAAAAAAAAAAAAAAAAAAAAAAAAAAAAAAAAAAAAAAAAAAAAAAAAAAAAAAAAAAAAAAAAAAAAAAAAAAAAAAAAAAAAAAAAAAAAAAAAAAAAAAAAAAAAAAAAAAAAAAAAAAAAAAAAAAAAAAAAAAAAAAAAAAAAAAAAAAAAAAAAAAAAAAAAAAAAAAAAAAAAAAAAAAAAAAAAAAAAAAAAAAAAAAAAAAAAAAAAAAAAAAAAAAAAAAAAAAAAAAAAAAAAAAAAAAAAAAAAAAAAAAAAAAAAAAAAAAAAAAAAAAAAAAAAAAAAAAAAAAAAAAAAAAAAAAAAAAAAAAAAAAAAAAAAAAAAAAAAAAAAAAAAAAAAAAAAAAAAAAAAAAAAAAAAAAAAAAAAAAAAAAAAAAAAAAAAAAAAAAAAAAAAAAAAAAAAAAAAAAAAAAAAAAAAAAAAAAAAAAAAAAAAAAAAAAAAAAAAAAAAAAAAAAAAAAAAAAAAAAAAAAAAAAAAAAAAAAAAAAAAAAAAAAAAAAAAAAAAAAAAAAAAAAAAAAAAAAAAAAAAAAAAAAAAAAAAAAAAAAAAAAAAAAAAAAAAAAAAAAAAAAAAAAAAAAAAAAAAAAAAAAAAAAAAAAAAAAAAAAAAAAAAAAAAAAAAAAAAAAAAAAAAAAAAAAAAAAAAAAAAAAAAAAAAAAAAAAAAAAAAAAAAAAAAAAAAAAAAAAAAAAAAAAAAAAAAAAAAAAAAAAAAAAAAAAAAAAAAAAAAAAAAAAAAAAAAAAAAAAAAAAAAAAAAAAAAAAAAAAAAAAAAAAAAAAAAAAAAAAAAAAAAAAAAAAAAAAAAAAAAAAAAAAAAAAAAAAAAAAAAAAAAAAAAAAAAAAAAAAAAAAAAAAAAAAAAAAAAAAAAAAAAAAAAAAAAAAAAAAAAAAAAAAAAAAAAAAAAAAAAAAAAAAAAAAAAAAAAAAAAAAAAAAAAAAAAAAAAAAAAAAAAAAAAAAAAAAAAAAAAAAAAAAAAAAAAAAAAAAAAAAAAAAAAAAAAAAAAAAAAAAAAAAAAAAAAAAAAAAAAAAAAAAAAAAAAAAAAAAAAAAAAAAAAAAAAAAAAAAAAAAAAAAAAAAAAAAAAAAAAAAAAAAAAAAAAAAAAAAAAAAAAAAAAAAAAAAAAAAAAAAAAAAAAAAAAAAAAAAAAAAAAAAAAAAAAAAAAAAAAAAAAAAAAAAAAAAAAAAAAAAAAAAAAAAAAAAAAAAAAAAAAAAAAAAAAAAAAAAAAAAAAAAAAAAAAAAAAAAAAAAAAAAAAAAAAAAAAAAAAAAAAAAAAAAAAAAAAAAAAAAAAAAAAAAAAAAAAAAAAAAAAAAAAAAAAAAAAAAAAAAAAAAAAAAAAAAAAAAAAAAAAAAAAAAAAAAAAAAAAAAAAAAAAAAAAAAAAAAAAAAAAAAAAAAAAAAAAAAAAAAAAAAAAAAAAAAAAAAAAAAAAAAAAAAAAAAAAAAAAAAAAAAAAAAAAAAAAAAAAAAAAAAAAAAAAAAAAAAAAAAAAAAAAAAAAAAAAAAAAAAAAAAAAAAAAAAAAAAAAAAAAAAAAAAAAAAAAAAAAAAAAAAAAAAAAAAAAAAAAAAAAAAAAAAAAAAAAAAAAAAAAAAAAAAAAAAAAAAAAAAAAAAAAAAAAAAAAAAAAAAAAAAAAAAAAAAAAAAAAAAAAAAAAAAAAAAAAAAAAAAAAAAAAAAAAAAAAAAAAAAAAAAAAAAAAAAAAAAAAAAAAAAAAAAAAAAAAAAAAAAAAAAAAAAAAAAAAAAAAAAAAAAAAAAAAAAAAAAAAAAAAAAAAAAAAAAAAAAAAAAAAAAAAAAAAAAAAAAAAAAAAAAAAAAAAAAAAAAAAAAAAAAAAAAAAAAAAAAAAAAAAAAAAAAAAAAAAAAAAAAAAAAAAAAAAAAAAAAAAAAAAAAAAAAAAAAAAAAAAAAAAAAAAAAAAAAAAAAAAAAAAAAAAAAAAAAAAAAAAAAAAAAAAAAAAAAAAAAAAAAAAAAAAAAAAAAAAAAAAAAAAAAAAAAAAAAAAAAAAAAAAAAAAAAAAAAAAAAAAAAAAAAAAAAAAAAAAAAAAAAAAAAAAAAAAAAAAAAAAAAAAAAAAAAAAAAAAAAAAAAAAAAAAAAAAAAAAAAAAAAAAAAAAAAAAAAAAAAAAAAAAAAAAAAAAAAAAAAAAAAAAAAAAAAAAAAAAAAAAAAAAAAAAAAAAAAAAAAAAAAAAAAAAAAAAAAAAAAAAAAAAAAAAAAAAAAAAAAAAAAAAAAAAAAAAAAAAAAAAAAAAAAAAAAAAAAAAAAAAAAAAAAAAAAAAAAAAAAAAAAAAAAAAAAAAAAAAAAAAAAAAAAAAAAAAAAAAAAAAAAAAAAAAAAAAAAAAAAAAAAAAAAAAAAAAAAAAAAAAAAAAAAAAAAAAAAAAAAAAAAAAAAAAAAAAAAAAAAAAAAAAAAAAAAAAAAAAAAAAAAAAAAAAAAAAAAAAAAAAAAAAAAAAAAAAAAAAAAAAAAAAAAAAAAAAAAAAAAAAAAAAAAAAAAAAAAAAAAAAAAAAAAAAAAAAAAAAAAAAAAAAAAAAAAAAAAAAAAAAAAAAAAAAAAAAAAAAAAAAAAAAAAAAAAAAAAAAAAAAAAAAAAAAAAAAAAAAAAAAAAAAAAAAAAAAAAAAAAAAAAAAAAAAAAAAAAAAAAAAAAAAAAAAAAAAAAAAAAAAAAAAAAAAAAAAAAAAAAAAAAAAAAAAAAAAAAAAAAAAAAAAAAAAAAAAAAAAAAAAAAAAAAAAAAAAAAAAAAAAAAAAAAAAAAAAAAAAAAAAAAAAAAAAAAAAAAAAAAAAAAAAAAAAAAAAAAAAAAAAAAAAAAAAAAAAAAAAAAAAAAAAAAAAAAAAAAAAAAAAAAAAAAAAAAAAAAAAAAAAAAAAAAAAAAAAAAAAAAAAAAAAAAAAAAAAAAAAAAAAAAAAAAAAAAAAAAAAAAAAAAAAAAAAAAAAAAAAAAAAAAAAAAAAAAAAAAAAAAAAAAAAAAAAAAAAAAAAAAAAAAAAAAAAAAAAAAAAAAAAAAAAAAAAAAAAAAAAAAAAAAAAAAAAAAAAAAAAAAAAAAAAAAAAAAAAAAAAAAAAAAAAAAAAAAAAAAAAAAAAAAAAAAAAAAAAAAAAAAAAAAAAAAAAAAAAAAAAAAAAAAAAAAAAAAAAAAAAAAAAAAAAAAAAAAAAAAAAAAAAAAAAAAAAAAAAAAAAAAAAAAAAAAAAAAAAAAAAAAAAAAAAAAAAAAAAAAAAAAAAAAAAAAAAAAAAAAAAAAAAAAAAAAAAAAAAAAAAAAAAAAAAAAAAAAAAAAAAAAAAAAAAAAAAAAAAAAAAAAAAAAAAAAAAAAAAAAAAAAAAAAAAAAAAAAAAAAAAAAAAAAAAAAAAAAAAAAAAAAAAAAAAAAAAAAAAAAAAAAAAAAAAAAAAAAAAAAAAAAAAAAAAAAAAAAAAAAAAAAAAAAAAAAAAAAAAAAAAAAAAAAAAAAAAAAAAAAAAAAAAAAAAAAAAAAAAAAAAAAAAAAAAAAAAAAAAAAAAAAAAAAAAAAAAAAAAAAAAAAAAAAAAAAAAAAAAAAAAAAAAAAAAAAAAAAAAAAAAAAAAAAAAAAAAAAAAAAAAAAAAAAACACCAAATAACGAGGTTAAAAAAATTTACCAAAAACTGGGTAAAAAAAACTCCTCACAAATTTCTTTAGGTTTAAAAAAATCACCAAATATGAGTTGAAAAAATGACCAAATTTCCGGATACAAAACTGACCAAAAAACTGAGGTAAAAATCACCAAAAAATGAGATAAAAAAAAAATCCAAATTTCTGAGATTAAAAAAAACACCAAAACTGAGGTTTAAAAAAGCACCTATACTAGGTAAAAAAACACCAAATAATGGGGGTTTAAAAAACAAACCCAAAATAATGAAAGGTTTAAAAAAAATGACCAAAAAATGAGGTGAAAAAAGCACCAAATCTGAGGTTTAAAAAACCCAAAAAATGGGGTTTAAAAAACAACCAAAAAAAATGAAAATTTAAAAAAACTGACCAAAAAACTAGGTGAAAAACTCACCAAATTTGAGGGGAAAAAAAAATCCTCACCAAATATGGGTAAAAAAATCACCAAAAAAATGAGAAAAAAAATCACCAAATTTTGAGGTGAAAAAACAACCCCAAAAAAATTTGGGGTTAAAAAAACACCCAAATAAGAGGGGAAAGAAACCCCACCAAATTTGAGGTAAAAAAAACTCCTCAAACCCCAAATTTTGGGGGTAAAAAAACTCACCCAAATTTCTGAGTTTAAAAACCCGACCCAAAAAAATGAGATCCCAAAATGACCCAAAAACCCGAGGTAAAAATCACCAAATACTGAGATAAAAAAAAAAACAAAAAACTGAGATAAAAAATTTACAAAAAATGAGGTGAAAAAAAACACCAAATACTGAGGTAAAAAACAACCCAAAAAATGGGGGGAAAAAAACACCAAAAAAATGAGGTAAAAAAAAATGACCAAATACGAAAGGGGAAAAACTCACCAAATCCTGAGGTAAAAAAACTCCTCACCAAATACTTTAAAGGGAAAAAAACTACCAAATACTGAGAAAAAAAAAATCAACCAAATTTTGAGGTGAAAAACCCAAAAACCCAAAAACGGGGGGAAAAAAACACCAAAAACGAGGTTTAAAAAACCACCAAATATTTAAAGGGAAAAAAAACTCCTCACCCCAAAAACTGAGGTAAAAAACTCACCAAATACTGGTTGAAAAAAAGACCAAATTGAGATACAAACTGACCAAAAAACTGAGTTAAAAAACACCAAAATTTAAAGAGGGGTTAAAAAAAGAAAAAAATAATGAGGTAAAAACTCACCCAAATAATAGATAAAAAAAACCAAAAAAATGAGGGAAAAAAGCACCCAAAAAATGAGGTAAAAAATTTACCCAAAAAATGAGGTAAAAAAACACCCCAAAACCCGAGGGTTTAAAAAAAATCCCACCAAAAATTTGGGTTTTTAAAAAAAAACCAAATATGAGAAAAAAAAACACCCAAATTTCTGAGGTGAAAAAACCCCCAAATTTTGGGGTTAAAAAACACCAAAAAACGAGGTAAAAACTCACCAAAAAATGAGGTTAAAAAAAAATCCTCACCAAAAAACTTAGGTAAAAAAATCACCAAATATTTAGTTGAAAAAAAAAACCCCCAAAAACTGAGATACCAAAAAATGACCAAAAAAATGAGGGGAAAAATCAACCCAAAAAATGAGATAAAAAAAATCACCCAAAAACTGAGATAAAAAAAACACCAAATCTGAGGTGAAAAAAGGGACCAAAATACTGAGGAAAAAATCCCCCCAAAAAATGGGGTTAAAAAACACCAAATAAAAGGTAAAAAAATTTACCAAATAATGAGGTGAAAAAATCACCCAAATTTTCCCGGGGTAAAAAAAATTCAACCCCAAAAATTTAGGTAAAAAACTCCCAAATACTGAGAAAAAAAATCACCAAAAAATGAGGTGAAAAAAACACCAAAATGGGGGAAAAATCACCAAAAACGAGGTAAAGAACTCACCAAATAATGAGGTAAAAAAAAATCCTCACCAAATTTCTGAGGGAAAAAAAATCACCAAATAATGAGTTGAAAAACTGACCAAATACTGGGGATAAAAATGCCCAAAAAATGAAAGGGAAAAAACACCCCAAAAACTTTAGATAAAAAAAAAACACCCAAAAACGGGGATAAAAAATCCCAAATTTAAAAAAGGGGGAAAAAAGCACCAAATATGAGGTAAAAATCCCAAAAATGGGGTAAAAATCACCCAAAAAATGAGGTAAACAAATGACCAAATAATGAGGTGGAAAATAAAATCACCAAATTGGGGTAAAAAAAAAAATCCTAAAAAATTACTTTTGGGGGAAAAAAATCCCCCAAAAATTTAAAAAAAAAATTCCCACCAAAAAAATTTTCCCTTTTTAAAAACCCCCAAAAATAAAAATGGGGTAAAAAATCAAACCCAAAAAGAGGAAAAAAATCACCAAAAATTTTGAGGTAAAAAAAAAAATCCTTAAAAACCCAAAAAAATAGGTAAAAAAAATCACCCAAAAATTTTAGGGCAAAAAACCTTACCCAAATTTCTGAGGTTTCCCAAAAATACCAAATATTAGGTTAAAAAGACCAAAAATACTGAATAAAAAAAAACCCCAAAAAACTGAGGTAAAAAAACACAAATATGAGGGGGAAAAAAAGACCAAAATTTCTGAGGGAAAAAACAACCCCAAAAAATGGGGTAAAAATCACCCAAAAAAAGAGGTAAAAAGAACCCATTTTAAAAATGAGGTAAAAAATCACCAAATCCCGGGTAAAAAAATCCTCACCAAATTTTGAGGTTAAAAAAAACACCAAAATTTTTTGAAAAAAAAAAAAAACCAAATATGAGGGGAAAAAAACCCCCAAATAATTGGGGTAAAAAATCACCCAAAAAAAGGGGTAAAGAACCAAACCCAAAAACTGGGGGTAAAAAAAAAAAATCCCCACCAAATTCTGAAAGGGAAAAAAAATCCCAAAAAACTGAGTTTTAAAAATTTCCCAAAATTTCTGAAAAAACAAAAAAATGACCCAAAAACCCGAGGTAAAAATCACCAAATAATGAGGTAAAAAAAACCCAAATACGGAGGTAAAAAATCACCCCCTACTGAGGTAAAAACCCCCAAATCTGGGGGTAAAAAAAACCAAATTTTGGGGTAAAAATTAAAAAAAAAATGAAGGTAAAAACCCCAAATCCCGAGGTAAAAAACCCCCCCAAAAACCCGAGGTAAAAAAATCACCAAAAAAATGGGGAAAAAAAACCCAAAAATGAGGGGAAAAACAACCCCCAAAAACGGGGTAAAAAAATCACCAAATCCGAGGTTAAAAAAATTCACCCAAAAAATGAGGTAAAAAAAAATCCCCCAAATTTTCTGAGGAAAAAAAAAAACCCAAAAACTGAGGTTTAAAAACCAAACCCAAAAACTGGGGTAAAAATACCAAATAAAAAAGGTAAAAATCACCCAAAAACTGAGGGGAAAAAAAAAAACCCACCCAAATACTGAGGAAAAAAAATCACCCAAAACTGAGGTTTAAAAACGACCAAAAATAGGTAAAAATCCAAATAATGGGGTTTAAAAAACCCAAATAATGAGGGGGGGGAAATAAAAAAAAAAACCAAATTATGAAAAAAAATCCCCAAATACTGAGGTAAAAAAAACCAAACCCAAAAAAAATTTAGGTAAAAAACACCAAATAATGGGCTGAAAAAAAACCAAAAAAAGGGGTTTAAAAAATAAACCCAAAAAACGAGGTAAAAATCACCAAAAAACCCGAGGTAAAAAAAACTCCTCACCAAATATGAGGTAAAAAAAAATCCCAAATTTTAAAAAAAAAACACCAAAAACTGAGGTAAAAAAACCAAATATGGGGTAAAAACACCAAATTAAAAGAGGTAATAAAAAAATCACCCAAAAACTGAGGAAAAAAATTCCCCAAAAATGAGGTAAAAAAAAAAACTAAAAATACTAATTGGGGAAAAATACCCCAAAAAAGAGGTAAAAACTTTTACCAAATTTGGGTTAAAAAATAAACCCAAATTTTGGGTAAAAAACCCCCACCAAATTTCTTTAGGTAAAAAAAATCACCCAAATTTTTCCCGAGAAAAAAAATTTACCAAATACTGAGGGGAAAAAAAACCCCCAAAAACTGGGGGGAAAAATCACCCAAAAAAAGAGGTAAAAATTTCCCCCAAAAAAATGAGGGTTTTAAAAAAAAAATCCTCCCAAATTCTGAGGGGAAAAAAATACCCAAATTTTCTGAGGGAAAAAAATTCCCAAATTTCTGAGGGGAAAAAAAACAAATCTGGGGTAAAAAACACCAAAAAACGAGGTAAAAAAAACCACCAATTGAGGGTAAAAAACCTTTCCCACCAAATACTGAAAGGGAAAAATCACCCCAAAAAACTTGGGAAAAATTTGGGAAAAAATGGGCCCCAAAAAACTGAGGTAAAAAAATACCAAATCCCGAGGTTAAAAAAATCCCCCAAAATACTGGGGTAAAAAAAATCCCAAATACTGAGGGAAAAAAAAACACCCAAATTTCGGGGGTGAAAAAAACCCCCAAAAACTGGGGTTTAAAAATTTTCCCCAAATAAGGTGGGAAAAATCACCAAAAAATGAGGTTAAAAAACCAAAAAAAAAAAATGGGGAAAAAACCCCAAAAACTGAGGTTTAAAAACTCAAAAAAAAAATCCTTTAGGTAAAAAATCCACAAAAACTGAGGAAAAAAAAAAAAACCAAAATGATAAAAAAAAAAATACCAAAAAAAAATTTTAAAAAACTTTGGGGGTAAAAAAACACCCAACCAAAAGGGGTAAAAATACCAAATAAAGAGGTGGAAAAACCACCAAATACTGAAAGGGAAAAAACAAAAAAAATTCACCCAAAAAAAGAGGTAAAAAAAACTAACCCAAAAACTGAGGGTTTAAAAACTCCCCAAATTCCCGAGGTAAAAAACCCCCACCCCAAAAACGAGGGAAAAAAAACACCCAAATTTCTGAGAAAAAAAAAACACCCCCAAAAATGAGGTAAAAAACCCCCAAATACTGGGGAAAAAAGCACCAAAACGAGGTAAAAATCACCCAAAAAATGGGGTAAAAAAAAACACAAATATTTAGGTAAAAATTACCCCAAAAAAATGAGGGGAAAAACCAAAATACTGAGGTAAAAAACCAAAATAATGGGGTAAAAAAACACCCAAAAAATGAGGTAAAAAATGACCAAAAACTGAGGTAAAAAAATCACCAAAAACTGAGTAAAAAAAAATATAAAAAAAAATACTGAGGTAAAAAAAACTAAAAAAATTACCTTTAGGAAAAAAAAAATTTACCAAAAAAAAATGAGGTAAAAAAACCCCCCAAAATACCCGGGGAAAAAAAACACCCAAAAAACAAGGGAAAAAACCACCAAAAAATTTTGGGGGTTAAAAAACTCCCCCCAAATTTCTGAGGTAAAAAAAAAATCCCAAAATTCTGAGGTTAAAAACTACCAAAATATGAGTTAAAAACCCGACCCAAAAACTGAGGTAAAAAAAACCAAATATAGGTAAAAAAACCCCCAAATACGAGATAAAAAAAACACCCAAAAAAATGAGGTAAAAAAACACCAAATATGAGGTAAAAAAACCCCAAAAAAACCCAAAAAATGGTGGGTAAAAATCACCAAATAAAGAGGTAAAAAAAAATGACCAAATACTGGGTTGGGAAAAAATCACCAAATCCCGAGGTTTAAAAAAAAACCCCACCCAAAAAACCTGAGGTAAAAAAAATCACCAAATATGAGAAAAAAAATCACCCAAAAAAATGAAGGGGGAAAAAAACACCAAAAAAAGGGGGAAAAAACACCAAAACGAGGGGAAAGAAATCACCAAAACTGGGTAAAAAAAACTCCTCACCAAATACTGAGGTAAAAAAATCACCAAATTTTGAGTTGAAAAGACCCAAATTTCTGAGATACAAAACTGACCAAATATGGGAAAAAATCACCAAATATGGGATAAAAAAAAAAAAACCCAAAAACTGAGATAAAAAAATCACCAAAACTGAGGTGAAAAACGCACCAAATTTCTGGGGGTAAAAAAATCACCAAAAAAAGGGGTAAAAATCAAAAAATAATGAGGTAAAACCAAAAATGGAAAAAACCAAAATTTACCTTAAAGGGGGGGAAAAAAAAAAATTCAAAACCCCAAAAAACCCGAGGGTTAAAAAAAACTCCTCACCAAACTTTAGGTAAAAAACTCACCCCAAAAATGAGAAAAAAAAAACACCCAAAAATGAGGTGAAAAAAAACCCAAAAAACTGGGGTAAAAATCACCCAAAAAAACGAGGAAAGACTAACCCAAAAATGAGGTAAAAAAAAAATCCTCACCCAAATTTTGAGGGAAAAAAAAATCACCAAATACTGGGTTGAAAAACTGACCAAAAAAATGAGTACAAAAAATGACCAAATACTGAGGGGAAAAATACCAAAATAATGAGATAAAAAAAACCCCAAATTTCTGAGGTTAAAAAAAACACCAAATACTGGGGGTGAAAAAAGCACCAAAAAACCCCGAGGTAAAAATCACCAAATAAATGGGGGAAAAAAACACCCAAAAAATGAGGTAAACAAACTGACCAAAAAACTGAGGTGAAAAAAACCCCCAAAAACCGAGGTAAAAAAATCCTCAAAAAAATGGGTAAAAAATCACCAAATATTTGGGGCTAAAAACCCCCAAATGGGGAAAAAAAAATGAGGTGAAAAACTCACCAAATCCTGAGGTAAAAAAAAATCCTCACCAAATTTCTGGAAAGGGAAAAAACTCACCCAAAAACTGAGGAAAAAAAAAAATCCACCCCAAAAACGAGGTAAAAATCACACCCAAAAATGGGTAAAAAAAAACACCAAAAAACGAGGTAAAAAATCACCAAAAATGGGGAAAAAAAAAACTGGGGGTTTACCCAAAAAATTTGGGGGAAAAAAAACACCAAAAATGAGGTTAAAAACTGACCCAAAAATGAGGTAAAAACTACCAAAAACCCGAGGTAAAAAAATTTACCAAATACTGAGGTAAAAAAAATCACCCCCAAAAACTGGAAAAAAAATCACCAAATACGAGGTGAAAAACCACAAATAAAGGGTTAAAAATCAACCCAAATTTTGGGGTAAAAATCACCCCAAATATGAGGTTTAAAAAAAACTTACCCAAAAAAAAAACCTGAGGTGGAAAAAAGATTCACCCAAAAAACCCCGAGGGGGAAAAAAATACACAAATACTGAGTTAAAAAAAACCCCCCAAATTCCCGAGAAAAAAAATCACCAAATTCTGAGGTGGGAAAAAAAACCCCCAAATATGGGGTAAAAATCACAAATAAGGGGGAAAAATCAACCCCAAAAATGAGGTTTAAAAAAAAATCCCCAAAAAAAAATTTCTGAGGTAAAAAAATCACCAAATAAGGGGGGAAAAAACACCCAAAAAATGAGGTTTAAAAACTGACCAAATACTGAGGTAAAAATCACCCAAAAAAAAACCCCCCAAAAAAAAAAAAAATCACCAAAAAACTAGAAAAAAAAATAAAAAATACTGGGTAAAAAAAAACCCCCAAATACGGGGTAAAAATCACCAAATAAAAGGAAAGGTTTGGGTTAAAAAAAATTTACCAATAATGAGGTAAAAAATCACCAAAAAACTTGGGTTCAAGGAAATTTGAGTTAAAAGGAAAAAAGGGAAAAAAACCAAAAACTGAGGTAAAAAAAACACAAATTAAAAGGGGGAAAAAAAAACCCAAAAAATGAGGTAAAAACGACCCAAAAATGAGGTAAAAATCACCAAATTGGGGGGAAAAAAAAAATCCCCCAAATAATGAGGTAAAAAAAATACAAATAATGAGGGAAAAAAAAATCACCAAAAACTGAAAGGGGAAAAAAAACCCAAACCCAAAAAAAAAAAGGGGGAAAAAATCACCAAATTAAATGGAAAAAAAAAAAACCAAATACTGAGGTAAAAAAACCCCCCCAAATACTGGGGTTTAAAAATCACCAAAAAGAAAATTTTAAAACTACCAAAAAATGAGGAAAAAAAACCCCCACCAAAAAACTGACCTTAAAAAAATCACCAAATACTGAGTTAAAAATACCAAAAATGAGGTAAAAAACCGCCCCAAAAAACTGGGGGTTTAAAAATCCCAAATAAAGGGGGGGTAAAAAATACCAAAAAATGAGGGTTAAAAAAACTTGGAAAAACCCCCAAAATTTAGGTGAAAAAACCCCCAAAACTAGGTAAAAAACCCCCCCCCAAACTGAGGTAAAAAATCAAAAAATCTGAGGAAAAAAAATTTACCAAATACTGAGGTAAAAAAAACCAAAAAAATATGGGGAAAAAAAACCCAAATAAATGAGGTAAAAAACACCAAATACTGGGGTTAAAAAATTTACCAAATAAAGAGGGAAAAAACTACCAAAAAACTGAGGTTAAAAAAAACCCCCAAAAATGAGGGAAAAAAAAATACCCAAAAACTTTAGGTTAAAAATACCAAATACTGGGGATAAAAAAATACCAAATACTGAGGTAAAAAAACACCAAATTTTGAGGTAAAAAACCCCCAAATTTTCTGAGGGGGAAAAAAACACCAAAATAATTTGGGGGTAAAAATCACCAAATAATGGGAAAGGGAAAAAACCAAAAAAAATGACCCAAAAACTGAGGTGAAAAAAAACCAAAACCCGAGGGAAAAAAAAATCCTCACCCAAAAATGAGGGAAAAAAAATCCCAAAAAACTGAGAAAAAAAAAACACCAAAAACTGAGGTTTAAAAACACACCCAAATAGGGGTAAAAAACACCAAAAAAACGAGGTAAAGAACTCCCAAAAAATGAGGGTTAAAAAAAAATCCCCACAAAAAAATGGGGTAAAATAACTCACCAAATTTCTGAGTTGGGAAAAAAAGAAAAAAATACTGAGTACAAAAATACCAAATATGAGGTAAAAATCACCCAAAAATGAGAAAAAAAAAAATCAAAAATACTGAGATAAAAAAAAACACCAAATATAGGTGAAAAAAAGCCCCCAAATTTTGAGGTAAAAATCCCAAATAATGGGGGTTTTAAAAAAACACCAAATAATGAGGGGAAACAATTGACCAAAAAATGAGGTGAAAAACTCACCAAATCCTGAGGTAAAAATCACCAAATAATGGGGTAAAAATCACCAAATAATGAGGTAAACAACTGACCAAATACTGAGGTGAAAAACTCACCAAATCCTGAGGTAAAAAAACTCCTCACCAAATACTGAGGTAAAAAACTCACCAAATACTGAGAAAAAAAATCACCAAATACTGAGGTGAAAAACACACCAAATACTGGGGTAAAAATCACCAAATAACGAGGTAAAGAACTCACCAAATACTGAGGTAAAAAAAACTCCTCACCAAATACTGAGGTAAAAAACTCACCAAATACTGAGTTGAAAAACTGACCAAATACTGAGATACAAAACTGACCAAATACTGAGGTAAAAATCACCAAATACTGAGATAAAAAAAATCACCAAATACTGAGATAAAAAATCACCAAATACTGAGGTGAAAAACGCACCAAATACTGAGGTAAAAATCACCAAATAATGGGGTAAAAATCACCAAATAATGAGGTAAACAACTGACCAAATACTGAGGTGAAAAACTCACCAAATCCTGAGGTAAAAAAACTCCTCACCAAATACTGAGGTAAAAAACTCACCAAATACTGAGAAAAAAAATCACCAAATACTGAGGTGAAAAACACACCAAATACTGGGGTAAAAATCACCAAATAACGAGGTAAAGAACTCACCAAATACTGAGGTAAAAAAAACTCCTCACCAAATACTGAGGTAAAAAACTCACCAAATACTGAGTTGAAAAACTGACCAAATACTGAGATACAAAACTGACCAAATACTGAGGTAAAAATCACCAAATACTGAGATAAAAAAAATCACCAAATACTGAGATAAAAAATCACCAAATACTGAGGTGAAAAACGCACCAAATACTGAGGTAAAAATCACCAAATAATGGGGTAAAAATCACCAAATAATGAGGTAAACAACTGACCAAATACTGAGGTGAAAAACGCACCAAATACTGAGGTAAAAATCACCAAATAATGGGGTAAAAATCACCAAATAATGAGGTAAACAACTGACCAAATACTGAGGTGAAAAACTCACCAAATCCTGAGGTAAAAAAACTCCTCACCAAATACTGAGGTAAAAAACTCACCAAATACTGAGAAAAAAAATCACCAAATACTGAGGTGAAAAAACACCAAATACTGGGGTAAAAATCACCAAATAACGAGGTAAAGAACTCACCAAATACTGAGGTAAAAAAAACTCCTCACCAAATACTGAGGTAAAAAACTCACCAAATACTGAGTTGAAAAACTGACCAAATACTGAGATACAAAACTGACCAAATACTGACATTAAAAAAATCACCAAATACTGAGATAAAAAATCACCAAATACTGAGGTGAAAAATGCACCAAATACTGAGGTAAAAATCACCAAATAATGGGGTAAAAATCACCAAATAATGAGGTAAACAACTGACCAAATACTGAGGTGAAAAACTCACCAAATACTGAGGTAAAAAAACTCCTCACCAAATACTGAGGTAAAAAACTCACCAAATAGAGGTGAAAAACTCACAAATGAGGTAAAAATCACCAAATAATGAGGTAAAACAAAATCACCAAATACTGAGGTAAAAAACTCAAATACTGAGGTAAAAAACTCACCAAAAATCTGACTTTTACTTAAAAAAAACTATACATTTGGTATGTGTTTAATCATACTCCTCGGACAGTCAAACACAGGTCAGATTTATGGTAAAATGAACGCTTGTAAAGAAAAAAACACTTGCAGAATTGCAATTTTTTTTGCTATTTCCCCACACTTAATAAGAAAAGGAAAAAACAAAAACCGGAAAATTAAAAATTACTAGGTCCTTAAGGGTTAAGGTGCAAAATTCCGGACTATTCCCGGATTAGCAGATGATTGCCCTCGTACTATAGTTGAATACATATTTGTACACATGCACCATAGTCTGGTGACCATGAGGAGCCGCCTCACAATCCATTGTACCAATCCGCCGGGATACACTGCATGCACTAGAGCGCCCTCTGCCGGGTCCCCGCAGGTAGCTCATGTGCCTGCAGATAACGCTGGACCTCATAACGTACCTGTAGTTTTGGTCTCCTAGAAAATGGCGGCCGTGGTACATCATGACGTAGCATGATTGGCAGACTGTATTGCCCCTCCCCTCCAGCACGAGATTTACAGTTGTGGTGACGCAGTTGTCGCCCGTTGTATAGTGAGGTCGGCGGGTCGCCATCGATCGGAGGTAGAGAAGCTGAGACCAGCACCTCTCGTAGAAACCCAATTGTTTCTTCGCTTATTAGACATAATTGATGCTCTTAAGGGTCAGTGATGCTCGTCGTGTTAGATAAGGTTATATCGTCAGACATATCGTGACATACTCTCCATGAGTGTGTACAGTGCTCCCTCCTGCCCTGGAAGGAGCCCCCATCTATCATCTATCTCCACAGAGATGGCGGTTCCTGTGTGGTGGGGCAGAGTTGTTACGATAATTCACCATTAATCTTCACCGATCTTGATGATTTTTTACTAAGGGTTTTTATATTACAGGCTCTGATGTGATCCATTGCTAGGCAACAACAGTGGTGTATCCATTATGGAGGATCGTCTTAAAACAATGGCCGTCACATCCTCTACATCACTTTCCTTCCACTCATCATGTATTGGGAAAGTCATCTGACATGAGGGCAGTGTAGAGACTACAGCACAGTCAGCACTGCTTGGGATTTGTATTCTAGAGATGTTCTCCTATCATAGGCATTAAAGTCCACAAGTCTGCAGTCATGCTATGTTTCGCTCTGTGTCTATGTGACTGCAGACTTGTGAGTCCTCACATCACACACTATACACTGTGAGGATTCTCCAGTGTTAGTGCCAGGAACAGGGGTCGCATGGCTGTGAGTATACAAAGTACATACTGGCCAGAATCTGATGGGTGCAGCCACACTGCTCTGACACCAAAGAATCCTCAGAGTATGCGTGGTGTGACCATTCACAAGTCTGCAGTCACATAGAGTGACACATAGGTGACTGCACACTTCTCATTTAAGACTGGACAACCCCTTTAGGCTGGAGATATACTGGGCGAGACACTCGCACGAGTCTTGCATGCCTCACCCGGTATAGCCTCCCTTCACCTCTGGATAGAAGCCCATCAGCTGCATAGAAACACATGCAGCTGACACACTCCTATCTAGAGAGGCGGCAGCCATGCCAGGTGAGGCATGCAAGACCCATGCAAGTAACTTGCTCATTGTGTCATTGTGACCTAAATGTTTGATCAGTGACTATTAGACCATCGGATTTATACCACAGATGTGTAGTTTAATTTGGTACAAATCAGCCCTAATTAAAGGGGTTGTTCTCAAGTTCATAATGGGCTAAATTTGCTAAGTGTTTGTAAAAACAAGAAGTCTCTAATTTTTCCCTTATTAAAAAATCCTTTTTGTTCTCAAGAATGGAGGAATTTTTAATGATATAAAAGTACAGCTCACAGCCTAGGTTCCCTAGGAGAGGTACAGCCTGCTCTGAAGCTGTCTGGACATCCTTGTCTCTGCTAGCAACCTGGGAGAGCGCACAGGCCAGGTATGATCAGTCAGTCTACAGGAGTGCACCGCTCTGCACAAAGCAGGGGGCCAGAGGCTGTGTGCACTAAGGTTCTGTGCCCATGAGAGTGCATCGGCCAGTGGTGTGACTATGCTTCTGGTCTGATCAGTCAGTCTACAGGAGTGCTCCACTCTGCACAAAGCAGGGGGTCAGAGGTGGTGCGCACTAAGGTCCTGTGCCCTCGAAAGTGCATCTGCCAGTGGTGTGACTATGCTGCTGGTCTGACCGGTCAGTTTACAGGAGTGCACTGCTCTGCACAAAGCAGGGGGTCAGAGGCGGTGCGCACTAAGGTCCTGTGCCCACGAATGTGCATCTGCCAGTGGTGTGACTATGCTGCTGGTCTGACCGGTCAGTTTACAGGAGTGCACCGCTCTGCACAAAGCAGGGGGTCAGAGGCGGTGCGCACTAAGGTCCTGTGCCCACGAAAGTGCATCTGCCAGTGGTGTGACTATGCTGCTGGTCTGACCGGTCAGTTTACAGGAGTGCACCGCTCTGCACAAAGCAGGGGGTCAGAGGCGGTGCACACTAAGGTCCTGTGCCCACGAAAGTGCATCTGCCAGTGGTGTGACTATGCTGCTAGTCTGACCGGTCAGTTTTACAGGAGTGCACCGCTCTGCACAAAGCAGGGGGTCAGAGGCGGTGTATGTTCTCTCATGTTAGAGAATCGTACACTATATGCTAATGACACTCAATCGCTGACCTAAGTGTGTCTAGTGTCATTTACCATGATCGGATTCCTTCGCATCTGAAAATTGAATCACAGAGGTGCAGCATGCAGCGATTTTGTCCTCATGCCATATTGGTACTGCCCCGTAGTGTAACATTGGTCCATGGGCTATCTAATAAACTATCGGATAGCCCTATCCTTGTTATACGCTCATGTGAGGGAGTTCTGTAGATTCATTTTGAGAAAGCCCCTTTAAAGTGGCCGTTCTTTGGCATCCACCAGCTTTTCTGCAGAGAATCTTTACTTTTTTGTGGAATTAATGCTTCAAAAATATCTAAAGCTCTTCCAATTTCACACTGACCAGCGGGCCTGACAATAAATCTATTCACATTTCCAGCTCTGTAGAGACACGTTGCCATCACAGAACTTTCTGCCATGATTCCCCAACAAAATTGTAACAATCCAGTGAAAATTTATGAGAGAAATGTAAAAATCTGTTTGAAAATTCATGTTTATGTTACTTGGTGAAATGCTGTCCTCTGCTGTGAATATTAAGAGTAACGATCATGTTGTAAAGGTTCTATGTTACAGATGCTGCAGATATTGACCGTGGAGGTCCGGGTTCTGATACCCTCCCACACCTTATTTCAGGCGCTAGACTTCTTTATGGGAGTTAAAAATGGCTGAAACAAGTGATGTTGGGAATCGTAAAAAGTGCGATGAGTTCAGGGCGTTTACCATGTGTGAAGGACTCCTAATGTGCCCAGATGTCTTACAAGTCAGTGCTGTTTCTTGTCTTGTAGGACCATGTCCAACTCAAAGACTATGTTACCCCCATATCCAGTGCCGATCGGTTCTGTTAAGCACTGCTCCCCTGAAAGACATATCCAAGAGTACGTACAATGCGGAAACTATGCTAAAGTGAAGAAGATGCTGAAAAACGGTAAGGACATTAATGATGTAATAGTGTGCTGAGGGAAATTTCATCAATGTAACTGCATGGCCTCATTCAGACATCTGGTTTGCATACACGATTTATCTCTATATTTCATGGATAACGAGAAAAGACAAGAGATATAGTGCTATAGGGGGTAGCAATCCTAAAAATTCAATATTGACCCTTTAAAGGGACTTGCCATTACACTTAGGGTATCGATACACGACGCAACATTGCATGCAATTTCACTGGCAATTTTGCTGGTTGCAGTGAAATCATGGACACATTCTTACATTTGTACACGGCAACAAAATAGAACAATGAGTCCATGATTTCACTGCAACCAGCAAATTGCCAGTGAAATTGCATGCAATATTGAGTCGTGTAACGGTACCTTATGGTACCTTTACACGCCGCCACGGCAGGCTGGATACATCGCGCTACTTCGCGTGCACGAGCACGCTCAAACGGCTACAAACGGTCAACGCACCCTCTTTACACGCCGCGACAAGGTGCGCTACGCCACGCTACATCTATAGCTAGCTACATCGCCGGGTGTCTCAAATAGCCAGCTGTAGCGTAGCGTACCATGTTTACACACCGCTCCAACAAGCTACTATGGGCGGACCCGGTGCAGCAGGGATAGCACATAGGCGTGCAACAATCTTGGATTACGAGCCGTCCGTACGATGATAGGACAGCGCAATATCATCAGGATTGGCCAGGCATCGCAGGAGGCTGGTTAATACAGCACGCTCCAGTAATTGTGTAGTGTGACTGGTCAGCTCCTTAAATATCCCGCCCTATGCTGCGACTACCAATCATAAAGCAGGAGCGACCTCCAATGATCGCAGATGGGGCGCGGTAACATGGCGACTGTGTCACGCCTTAGATACATGGCAGCCACATCGCCGGGTGTCCAGAGTTGCCTTCCGTTGCTTCTTTACACGCCGATACAGCTCGCTACAATCGGCGATGTTGCCTTAAGTTTATGAGCAGAGCCCATAAACAGATGTATCTGTCGCCGGCTGTAGCGTCGCCTCTTCAGACGCCGCTACTACAGGCGATATGGACGCTACAAGCTACAATTGTAGCTTGTAGCGCGATGTATCCAGCCTGCCGTCGCGGCGTGTAAAGGTACCATATAGGATAAAAAGCCAAACCAGACACTCAATTTGCTGTCACGTGTTTTGGGGTGTTTTGGGGGACCGATCGCTGGGAGACTGCTGATCGATAATGAATGGCCTGGACCATTTTTCGATCGATGACCTCCCGCTGTCCAGGCAGCATCGCTGTGTGAGACAGGGGCAACGACCAGCGATCCCCATTCTGCGCCCGAGACCCTGACCAATCCCAACGACCGTCGGGTGTCGGCACATCGCTGGGTGATCGCTGGTAAGTCTGCCTGTCTGGCATCTCACCAGCGATCACATAGGGATGTTCCAGCGATCCCAGCCAGGTCGGATCGTTGGTGGGATCGCTGGAACATCGTTATGTATAACATGGCCTTTAGTGTATGTGCGCACGTTGAGTATTTGCAGAAATTTCTGCACCAAATCCACATCTCTTGGCAAAAAAACACTTGCTTTTGATGATTTTTTAATGCGTTTCTCATGTGCTTTCCATGCATTCTGGGGTGGAAAAACGCTGCAAAAAGACTGAAAGAATTGATATGCTTTAGGCGGCCGTCACACGCTGAGATATCTCTAGCGATATTGTAAGCGATCACGTGCACGCGCAATCGCTTACAATATCGCTCACATCGCTGGTGAGCTGTCACACAGACAGACTCACCAGCGATGTGGATCCGCGATCTCGCTGGTAACTATGGTACACATCGGGTAACTAGGCGCCGCGCGTCGCTTAGTTACCCGACGTGTACCATAGTTACCATCTCCCAGCATAGGCTCTGCCGCTGGGAGATCGTTCATCGTGGTGTTATACACCACGATGAAGCAGATCGTGGCATCGTTCATCGCTAGATCTGAGCTCCGGAGCTCAGATCAGCGATGTCACGATCAAGCGATTTCACATCGTAAATCGCTTGATTACATGCAACGATTTCTTGCCCGATATCGCTTAAGCGATCAAAAAGGAGATTGCTTAAACGATATCGGGCAAGAAATCGTTGCGTGTGACGGCCGCCTTAAATTTATTTTTTTACCAAATCTGTAAGGGTACCGTCACACCTGGAGACATCGGCGGCGATTTCGCAGGCGATGTAGGGGCGTGGCCTATTGGCGGCGAGTCGCCCCGTGTAACGTGGCGATTTTGCTCTGAAAAATCGTTTGAGAGTGGTTGCCTGGTTTCACAGCGCTGCTGTGAAACCAGGCAACCACTCTCAGGCGATGTGTAAGCATCGCTCCGTGTAACATCACGATTGGCGATGTTACAGGTGATGGGAGTCATAGGCTCCCATGTTACAGGATCGCTGCTGGGGTTTGTAGACACCCTAACAGCCTCAGTTGTCAGCCTCAGAAACCTAACAGTTTCAGGCGACATGCCTGAAACTTCGCCACAGCATCGGCGGAGATATCTCCGCTTGTAAACGCGACAGCGATGCTGGCGGGGTGCCAAAAACGTGCACGCTCCCGTGCGTCACCTGCGAAATCGCCGGCGATGTCTCCAGGTGTGACAGTACCCTAAGGGAAAAATAAGCAAAATATGAATGAGACTACAGGATCCTCATTGACTTTGCTGATGACTTCGAGATAAAAACACACTGTGTGCACAGGGCCTTATGGTCTATGTGGCTATTCATATTTTTGTGGACTATTATGGACTATTTATTATGTTGACATATTTTTGTGAACAAGTAAATGTTCTCAAGAAATGGATCAAACAGTCAAATGCAAGTGTATAGGTCCATGCAAATAGGAATCAGTGAATGATAGTAGTCATTATTTTTCACATGTTTTGCCACCCAGCCTTTTTTGACTCTAATGACCGGGCAATTTTTTTCAAATCTGAGCAGTGTCACTCAATGAGGTAATAACTCTAGAATGTTTCAGTGCATCCTAGTGATTCTGAGATTTTTTTTGTGACATATTGGGCTTCATGATAATGGCCACTTTACACACACCAACTTCTGTGTCCAACTTCTGAACAGATCTCTGGTTGCAGTGAAAGCATGGACACATTGCTCCATTTTGTGGCTGTGTACAATAGAACAATGTGTCCATGATTTCACTGCAACCAGTAAGTTGTTCAGAAGTTGGACACAGAAGTTGGTGTGTGTAAAGTGGCCATAATAGTAAATTTAGGATGATCATTTTTGCATTTATTTGTGAAAAAATTGGAAGTTTGTCAAAAATGTCACAATTTTAAAACTTTGAATTTTTATACTGTTAAACCAGAGAGTTATATCACACTAAATAGTTAATAAATAACATTTTCACATGTCTACTTTACAGCAGCACAATTATTTTGGAAACACATTTTTTTTGTTAGGAAGTTAAAAGGGTTCAAAGTTCATCAACAATTTCTCATTTTCCAACAAAATTTACTAAACCAATTTTTTTACGGGTCACATCATATTTGAAGTAACTTTAAGGGGCCTATATGAAAGAAAATACCCATAAGTGACACTATTATATAAACCACACCCCTCAGACTGCTCAAAACCATGATCAAGAAGATAATTAACCCCTCAGGTGCTTCACAGGAACTAAAGCAATGTGAAAGGAAAAAATGAACATTTTTCCACCAAAAATGTTCCTTTAGCCTCAAATAGTCAATTTTCAAAAGGGTAACAGGAAAATTGCACCATAGAACTTGTGCAATTTCTCCTGAGTACAACAATACCCCATATGTGGTGGAAAACCACTGTTTGGTCACATGGCAGGGCTCGGAAGGGAAGGAGCACCATTTGACTTTTTATATGGACAATTAGCTGGAATCATTAGTAGAAACCATATCACATTTGGAGAGACCCTGATGTGCCTAAATAGTGGATGCTCCCCAAAAAGTGACTTCATTTTTGAAACTAGACCCCCCAAGGAATTTATCCTCATGTGTGGTGAGCACTTTGAACCTCTGGGTGCTTCACAGAATTTTATAACGTTGAGCCATCAAAATGGAAAAGTACATTTTCTGCAAAAATATTGTTTTAGACCCAATTTTTTCATTTTCACAAGGGCAGTAGGAAAAAATGGATTACAAAATATGTTATGCAACATCTCCTAAGTACTTTGAAACCTCATATGTGGTATAAAACCACTGTCTGTGCACACAGCAGAGCTTGGAAGGGGAGAAGCATTTGCAGTTTTGAATGGAAAATTGCCTAACATCATGACATGACTTCATGTCACATTTGGAGAGCCCCTCATGTGCCTAAACAGTAGAAACTCTCAACAAGTGACCCCATTATGGAAACTTTCCATTCCCTGAGGAAGGAGCTAGGTTTTGAGCCCCGAAACGCGTCGGAAATAAAGTAGATTATTATTCATTCAAAGCATTTCGGTGTCTTTGATATCCTTTTGGAGCAGCAGCGGGGATCTGGAGGCACTTGGTCTTGGAGAGAGTTCTATATCCCACATCGTGGAAGTGCAGACCTTGCAGCAGCTGCTGAGTTTGAGCGATCAAGCTGGTTGTGAGCTTACACAACCAAACCAGGTGAGCATTTTTATGCTATACGTTATCAATCTCTTAAGTGGGATAAGACCCTATGCGCATTCTCATTTTATAGATCTCATTATGGAAACTTTACCCACAAGGAATTTATCTGGATGTGTAGTGAGTTCTTTGAACTCCCAGGTGCTCCACAGAATTTTATAACATAGAACCATCAAAATGAAAAAGTAAATTTTTTCCACAAAAATGTTTTAGCACCAATGGTTTTCATTTTTACAAAGGCAACGGGTGATAGTGGACCACAAAATATGTTGTTCAATTTCTCCTGAGAAAGTTGATACCCTGTATGGGGTGGAAAACCACTGTTTGGGTGCACGGCAAGGCTCAGAACGGAAGGAGTAATGTTTTGGAGTGGAGATCTTGATGGAATGGTCTGCGGGTTCATGTTACATTTGGAGAGTCCTTGATGTACCTAAACAATGGAATTTCCCCCAAGTGACCCCACTGGGGAAACTAGACCTTCAAGAAATTAATCTAGATGTGTAGTGAGCATCTTGAACCCAAAAGAGTGTCACAGAATTTTACAATTTATTCCCACAAAAATGTTGTTTTATCACCAAATATTTTAATTTTTACAAGGATAGCAATCTCTCCCAAGTACGCTGATACCCAATATGTGGTGGAAAACCACTGTTTGGGTGCACGGCAGGGCTCAGGAGGGAAGCAGCGACATTTGATTTTTGGAGCACAGATAATCCTAAAATAGTTTGCACACTCTATTAGCAGAGCCCCTAACTGACAGAACAGCAGAAATCTCCTCAAGTTACCACATGTTGTAAATGTAAAAAGTGCTTCTATGGGTATAGTGACAATAATTTCATATCTGGAAAACACCCATTGACTCTAATACAGTGAATGTTGCAGAATTAAAAATTGCAAATAAGCCCTTGTAGTGCCCAGTACGTTGTCGTGTCTCTGTATTGTGCCCAGCTCGTACTTCTGGAGACAACCACCCCATAAATTAAGTGGCCTTCCTCACTCCAACAATGAGAAACAAGTGGACGTTAACTGTGGTTTAGATATTGTGAGGCTCAAAAGGGAGGGGAGTATTTGGATATGGGAGCGCAGATTTTGCTGTTTATTTTTTGGGTGGAGGGGCGAGGAGCCATAGCAGGTTTTCAGAACCTTTGTGCTACTAGTAACATGAAAGCCCCCTAAATTTCTGTTATTATGTGACAGAGCTAAGTGAGGTGTTTTTGTGGGTTAAGTTCAATGCTATTGGTGGTGATTTGGGTACAGAGAACTTTGGATCAGTTCACAATTATCCTGTGTTCTATGTTGAGCACTTACATTTGGGTCTCCAGTTAAATTTCCGAAATACATGATTCAGGTGAAACCCCCGATGGATCCATTTGCTATAATGAGGCAGCAGAGTTACTCTGGACTCTGTTCCGCATCGGTTCAGCGGTGTCCTTCTTTACAAAGGTGTGCAAAACTGTGGTTGACTGCACTTTTGCGAATGCCTAAAAATATGTGTAAAAAGATGGACACCTGGCTCCAGATCAAAGATCACATATGAGTTCAGAGTGACTTCCTCTGCCTCATTGCTGTGAATTTTTATTTCCATGCGACTTTTTGATCGCATTTTAATCCACTTCTATTTGGCGGTATAATGAAAAAGCATAGTGTTTTTGCAGCATTTTTTTTGTATGGTGTTCACTGAAAGGGTTAACTAGTGTGACAGTTTTGTAGAGTGGGTCGTTCTGGATACGGCAATACCAAATATGTGTACTTTCTTTGTTCATTTTTTTACAAAAAAATACTTATTTATTGGTATAATACTTTTTTCATTTTTCTGGTCCCTTTTATTTATGTGATTTTTAAAAAATCGTTTTACATTTATAAAGTTTTTCCTTTACCTTTTTTTACTTAGTTCCTTTATGGCATGCACCATCACCTTTAATTCCTCTGATCACTCATATAATGATATGCAACTGCTCTGACAGTTCGCATCGTACACAGCATGGTGTGCATGGCGCTTGGTAGTCATGTGACCAGGGGGTCATCATGATGATGACCCCAGGTTACCATGGCAGCAGTCGGGTCCAGATCGCTCCCAGCCACCTAAATACTGCGATCCGTATTGATCGCAGCATTTAGGGGGTCACACTTCCAGGATCAGCGAATGTCATAGGTCAGGAAGGAACCAATTTGTATGATGTACGGGATACGTCAAGGGTGGTGAAGGAGTTAAGGAAGGCTTATGTTTTGTAAAAGTGGTTGGTAATATTTCGGGTGCATATGTATTGAATATTAGATGTAGGTGGAGTTTAAATAAAAACAGTTTTTTGGGATTCATGATCATGGTATTTACCATGTTGTGTAAATGAATTGACCTACTTTGAGATGTTAGGACTATTGCATACATACGTTTTCATGTTTTTGTTGTATTTTACTATTTTTGTATGCAGACTTGTTTTTGTGTAGTATAACTAGTCATTATTACCATTACCTGGTACAAATAACTTCTTGATTACTTTATTCTTCTTTTTGGCAAGATAACCCAAAACCAGCCATTCTGGCTTAGTAACATTATTAAATTGGTAATAAAAAAACACAGTTAAAACATGTTATGAAATCAGAATTATAACATACATTATAGTTTTTTAGGAAATTCCCACCTTCCTTCCTCCTCCTTTCCCCTTCCCTGCCCGCCCCCCCCCCCCCCCCCAAAAAAAAAAAAAGGTGCATACAGTAAGGAGAAGACCCATGAACAGTCTGGCCCCTGTGCATCATAATCCAATTAGAAAACTTCAAATCGTGATTGAAAAAGAACAACAAAGCGGATTTCTTCACCAAAGGTATCGGTATAATGTGTTATAGCATCATTACACCAATGTTTTTACCGTACATTACAATATTGTGCTGACAGGTTCTCTTTAACTGGTATGGTAAATATTGTTGAAAAAAATTAAAAGACAAAGGTTTACATTTTTTGATAACCATACTATCTATAAAAAAACTTTTCTATTCCTGTTTAAAACCATATTTTACCTCCATGTTGTAATGTCTATATACTCTCCTCCTTACTGGCCCAGGAGATGTGGTATGATCAGACCATGTATGGTCAAACATGGCCATTACACAGAACATAGCAGGGACACATATAGTTATGCTCAAAAGTTTACATACCCTGGCAGATTTTTTGCTTTCTTGACCTGTTTTCAGAGAATATGAATGATAACACAAAAGCTTCTTTTGGGCCACTGTACACACACCAACTTATCTGTCCAACTTCTGAACAACTTACTGGTTGCAGTGAAATCATGGACACATTGCTCCATTTTGTGGCTGTGTACAATGGAGCAATGTGTCCATGATTTCACTGCAACCAGTAAGTTGTTCAGAAGTTGGACAGATAAGTTGGTGTGTGTAAAGCGGCCCTTACACTCACGGTTAGTGGTTGGGTGAAGCCATTTATTGTCCAACTACTGTGTTTTCTCTTTTTAGATCATAATGACAACCAAAAACATCCAAATGACTCTGATGATCAAAAGTTCACATACCCTGGTGATTTTGACCTGATAACATGCACAGAAGTTGACACAAATGGGTTTGAATGGCTAATAAAAGTAATACCATCCTCACCTTTGACCTGTTTGCTTGTAATCAGTGTGTGTGCATAAAAGCTGAGTGAGTTCCTGGGTTCCAGCACATATCTTGCATCTTTCATCCAGCCAATGACATTTCTCGATTGTGAGTCATGGGGAAAGCAAAAGAATTGTCAATGGATCTGTAGGAAAAGATAAAGTTGAACTATATAAAACAGGAAAGGGTTACAAAAAGATCCAAGGTATTGATAGTCACAGTGTTCAAACTATGATTAACAAATGGAAAATATGGGGCTGTGTAAAAACTAAACCAAGATCAAAGATCAGGTAGAGCAACAAAACGTTTGGCCACAACTGCCAGAAAAACTGTTCGGCATGCAAAGAAAAACCCACAAATAACATCAACTGAAATACAGGACTCACTGAAAACTAGCACTATGGCTGTTTCAAGATGCACAATAAGGAGGCACTTGAAAAAAATGGGCTGCATGGTCAAGTCGCCAGAAGAAAGCCATTACTGCACAAATGCCACAAAGTATCTGACCTACAATACACCAAACAGCATAGACACAAGGCTCCAAATATCTGGAACAAGGTAATTTGGAATGATGAGACCAAAATCAATATTTTTGGCCACAACCATAAACGTTAAATTTAGAGAGGTGTCAACAAGGCCTATGATGAAAGGAACACCATTCCTACTGTAAAGCACGGAGGTGGATCGCTGATGATGTGGGGATGTGTGAGCTACAAAGGCACAGGAAACTTGGTGAAATTTGAAGGAAAGTTAATGCAACACGATATCAACAATTACTGGATGCAAATTTGCACTCATTAGCCCGAAAGCTGTGCATGGGACGTACTTGGACGTTCCAACATGACAACAATCCAAAAACAAGGCCAAGTCAACCTGTCATTGGCTACAGCAGAACAAAGTGAAGGTTCTGTAGTTGTCATCTCAGTCTCCTGACCTCAATATCATTGAACCACTCTGGGGAGAACTCAAGTGCACAATTCATGCAAGAAAGCCCAGGAATTTATAGGAATTAGAGGCTTTTTGAAAAGAAGAATGGGCAGCTTTACTATCTGAGAAAATAAAGAGCCTCATCCACAACTACCACGAAAGATTTCAAGCTGTCATTGATAAGGGGGCAATATTAAGAACTAGGATATGTGAACTTCTGATCAGAGTCATTTGGATGTTTTTGGTTGTCATTATGATCTAAAAAGAGAAAACAGTAGTTTGACATTAAATGTCTCCACCCAACCACTAACCATGAAGGCCACTTTAGGCTGGTTTCACACTGCAGTTTTTTCACTGATCAGTGCCCATCAGTTTTGTGTGCCAAAACTAGGAGAGGAACCAGGAGAGGAACTTGCAGAGAAAAAGTATAATTGAAAGATTGACACCTGTTCTGAGTTTTGGAGACACTCCTGGTTTTGGCACACAAATCTGATGGACACTGATCAGTGAAAAAACTGCAGTGTGAAACCAGCCATAGGCGGCCGTCACACGCACAGATATCTTTAGCGATATTGTAAGCGATCACGTGCACGCGCAATCGCTTACAATATCGCTCACATCGCTGGTGAGATGTCACACAGACAGACTCACCAGCGATGTGGATCCGCGATCTCGCTGGTAACTATGGTACACATCGGGTAACTAGGCGCCGCGCGTCGCTTAGTTACCCGACGTGTACCATAGTTACCATCTCCCAGCATAGGCTCTGCCGCTGGGAGATCGCTCATCGTGGTGTCATACACCACGATTATTATTATTATTATTATTATTATTTATTTATATAGCGCCATTAGGTTCCATGGCGCTTTACATGAGGTTGAGGGAGACAAGAACAAGTACACTAAATCTAGGCGATCAGGACGTACAGGTACAGGAGGGGCAGGGACCCTGTCCACGAGGGCTCACAGTCTATGAGGGGTGGGTTAGGATACAGTAGGATGGGGGAATGTCAGGTATGGGGCGGTCGCCTGGGTCTCATGGCAGGTTGTAGGCTTGACGGAACAAGTGAGTCTTCAGGTGACACTTGAAGCTACTCAGGGTAGGAGAGTGTCTGACGTGTTCGGGTAGGGAGTTCCAGAGTAAGGCAGATGCCCGGGAGAAGTCCTGGACTCGGTTGTGCGAAGAGGTGATGAGGGGGGAGCAGAGGAGGAGTTCTTGGGAGGAGCGGAGGTTGCGTGAGGGTAGGTATCGGGAGACCAGGTCGGAGATGTATGGTGGAGCCAGGTTGTGTATGGCTTTGTACGCCATGGTTAGTGTTTTGAATTGGGATCTCTTGGAGACGGGGAGCCAGTGAAGGGCTTGGCAGAGAGGGGAGACAGGGGAGTAGCGGGAGGACATATAGATGAGTCGGGCAGCGGAGTTGAGGATAGACTGGAGAGGTGTGAGGGAGTTAGCCGGGAGGCCATTGAGAAGGAGGTTGCAGTAGTCAAGGCGGGAGATGATAAGAGCATGGATGAGTGTTTTAGCGGTGTCGTGGGTGAGGAAGGAGCGGATCCGTGAGATGTTCTTGAGCTGGAGCCGGAGGGATGTGGTGAGGGCCTCGATGTGGGGTTTGAAGGATAGGGAGGAGTCAAGGATTACCCCGAGGCACTTGGCTTGGGGTACTGGGGAGAGGGCACAGTCGTTGATGCAGATGGATAGGTTGGGAGGTGGGGTGGAATTTCTTGGGGGGAAGACTATGAATTCAGTTTTGTCCATGTTGAGTTTAAGGAAGCGAGCAGAGAAGAAGGATGAGATGGCGGAAAGGCATTGAGGGATTTTCGAGAGTAGGGAGGTGATGTCAGGGCCGGACAGGTAGATTTGGGTGTCGTCGGCGTAGAGGTGGTACTGGAGGCCATGGGACTCGATGAGTTGCCCTAGGCCGAGAGTGTAAATGGAGAAAAGTAGGGGTCCCAGGACCGAACCTTGGGGGACTCCGACAGAAAGGGGGTAGGGTGAGGAGGAGGTGTGGGAGTGGGAGACGCTGAAGGTCCGGTCCGCTAGGTATGAGGAGATCCAGGAGAGGGCAAGGTGGGTGATGCCAAGGGATTCCAGGATCCGGAGAAGAAGGGAGTGGTCAACCGTGTCGAAGGCGGCAGACAGGTCAAGGAGTAGCAGGATGGAGTAGTAGTGTTTGTTCTTGGCGGTCAGTAGGTCGTTGGTGACTTTGGTCAGGGCTGTTTCGGTGGAATGGAGGGGTCGGAAGCCGGACTGTAGGCGGTCAAAGTGGGAGCACGAGGAGAGGTGAGAGGACAGTTCGGAGTGGACATGCTGTTCAAGTAGCTTAGAGGCGAATGGGAGAAGAGATATGGGGCGATAGTTAGAGACAGAGGTAGGGTCAAGTGAGGGTTTTTTTAGGATGGGCGTGATTAGGGCGTGTTTGAAGGCCGAGGGGAAGGTACCAGTGCTAAGTGAAAGGTTAAAGAGGTGGGTGAGGGCTGGGATGAAAATGGAGGTGTGGTTGGGAATGAGGTGGGATGGGAGCGGGTCGTGGGCGCTGGTGGTGAGGTGTGATTTTGACAGGAGGGAGGAGAGTTGGTCTTCAGTTATGGGGGGGAAGTGGCTGATGGAGGAGGAGGGCAGTGTAGGTGGGAAGGGGAGGTGTGGGGATAGTGGACCGAAGCTGCTTCTGATCTTGTCGATCTTCTCCTTGAAGAAGGTCGCAAAGTCTTCAGCAGAGATGAGGGGAGAAGGGGGGGGAGCAGGTGGGCGAAGTAAGGAGTTGAAAGTTTTGAAGAGCTGCTTGGGGTTGCGGGACAGAGAGGTTATAAGGGATGAGAAGAAGGCTTGCTTGGCGGTAGTGAGTGCCGTCTTGAAGTCAGTGATGGATTGCTTGAACAGAGCAAAGTGCTCGGGGGTGTGAGACTTTTTCCATCTCCTCTCGGCGACTCTGGACGCCCGTCTCAGGTTTTTAGTGAGGGTGGTGTGCCAGGGTTGCCTGTTAATGCGTGGAGCATGGAGAGTGAGGGGGGCGGCTAGGTCGAGAGCGTTCGTTATGGTGGTGTTGTATAGGGTGGTGGCAATGTCAATGTTGTCAGCGCAGGGTAGGTCGGTGAGAGGGAGGAGTGATTCAGAGAATAAAGGAAGATCAAGATCTTTTAGGTTTCGGCGAGGGTGATCAAGTTTGCGGAGAGGGGGTAGTGTGGCAGGGGAGGAGAGGGCGGAGAAGGTCAAGAGATGGTGGTCGGACAGTGTGAGTACCGAGGTTGTGAGGTTAGAGAGGGAGCAAAGGCGGGTAAAGATGAGGTCAAGCGTGTGGCCTTGTTCGTGGGTGGGAGAGGAGGACCATTGGGAGAGCCCTAGGGAGGTGGTCAAGGAAAGAAGGTTGGAGGCGGCTGGGCGGGGAGTGTCAATGGGGATATTGAAGTCGCCCATGATGATGGAGGGGATGTCAGTGGAGAGGAAGTGAAGTAGCCAGGTGGTGAAGTGGTCAAGGAAGGAGGCGGTGGGTCCGGGGGGGCGGTAGATGATGGCTATTTGGAGGTTGCAGGGGGAGAAGATTCGGACTGAGTGGGCTTCGAAGGAGGGGACAGTGACGGATGGGGGCTGGGGGATGGGCTGAAGGTGCAGGAGTTGGACAGCAGTATGCCGACTCCACCGCCTTGTTTGCCAGAGGGACGGGGGGTGTGGGACAGGCTGAGGCCGCCGTAGGATAGTGCAGCAGGGGAGGCCGTGTCGGAGGGGGTGAGCCAGGTCTCGGTGAGGCCGAGGAATGACAGTTTCCTGGAGATAAAGAGATCATGGATGTCGGGGAGTTTGTTGCACACTGAGCGGGCATTCCAGAGTGCGCCGGGTAGAGCGGTAGGTGGGGCATGGGTTGGGGGAATGGGTCTGATGTTGGTGGGGTTGCGAGAGCAAGTGGTGGTGAGGTTGCGAGGGTTGGCGGTGGGTCGCGGGATGAAGGTTGTTGTTGGGATGTTGCGGGGGGGGCCAGGATTGGGGGAGATGTCACCGGCAAGGAGGAGGAGTAGGCCGAGGGTTAGCAGGTGGGAGCATGAGAGCTTGCGAGGCGGGCGTGCTTGTTTGGTGATTGAGGATTGAAAGTGAATGAAAAGGTTGGTGAAGTAGGTGAGGTGGTTCGGCAGGATAGAGGGTGAGAGTAGTATTTTGTTGCTGGGAGGGGGGATAAGTGGGGGTAGTAGGAAGTGGAGAAGGATGGGAGTGAGAGTGAGGAGTAGCGGGAACATTGCATACGGAGAACAGGGAGTGAGTGTGGCAGCAGGGGTCAGAAGCAGAGTGGGGAAAGTTGTGGTAGTGGGTGAATGGTCATCAGTGGGGAGCGGTCACGGGATGAGGTGATGACCGGGGATGAGATGCAAGGTGGGGGGTCGGATGGATGGGTCAGATGGGGAAGTTGGGGGATCAGTCGAGGCGGTCGGGGTTGACAGAGGCGATTGCTGGGTCGGCTGATGGAGCAGCCGTGGGACAGGTGAGGCATCCAGGGGTCAGTCCGGGGCGGGATGCCACCAAGGTATGAGCTACAGTCCAGGGGAGATGTGGATGGGGATGAGATCTAGCAGTCCTGGACAGGGTGGTGGAGCCGAGGACAAGGTGATACAGCCAGTATGGGGAGAAATAGTAGTCAAGAGGAGGTCAGATGGCTGGGGAGGAAGGGTGGACTGATGACTAGTTCCTTACTTGTGGAAGGGATTGCAGGAGTTAATATGAGATGAAGTAGTAAGGGTGGTAGAGATTAGAAGATAAACATTGTGGGGGCTTTATATTCCTTTACCTGCCAGTCTTTTCCAGTCCATTTCTAGTCTATTTCTAAGTATTGTACTTAGAAAATGTACTTTGAAAGATGTAGTTTGGAAGATGCATAGATCAGACACGTCTGGATCAGACTTGTGGTTCTGAATAAATCTGTAGCTAACGAGGTTTCAGGTGTTGATTAGTGGCTAACACACATTATAAGCACAGCATATAAGCAGTGAGTATAGCAAAGCTGGGTGGATAGCTGGAAGTTCACAATGCGTACCTGTGGGAAGAGGAAACAGCCCGATTAGATGATGATGATGATGATGATGATCATAAGGTTGATGATTCAGCAGATACAAATAGTGATGAATGGAATATCTCATAGATGTCTAGTCTATTTCTAAGTATTGTACTTAGAAAATGTACTTTGAAAGATGTAGTTTGGAAGATGCATAGATCAGACACGTCTGGATCAGACTTGTGGTTCTGAATAAATCTGTAGCTAACGAGGTTTCAGGTGTTGATTAGTGGCTGGTGTGGAAGAAGTGAGCAGATGATGGGGGTTACACAGAGGTAATAAAACAGGGGAAGGGCCTGGAGAACTAACTCTAGGTCATGCAACACTGATCATGAGGAATGGCAAAAAGCAGACACATGAAAGGTAAGAAAATATCAACATATATAGATATTATAAGCACAGCATATAAGCAGTGAGTATAGCAAAGCTGGGTGGATAGCTGGAAGTTCACAATGCGTACCTAACACACATTATAAGCACAGCATATAAGCAGTGAGTATAGCAAAGCTGGGTGGATAGCTGGAAGTTCACAATGCGTACCTAACACACATTATAAGCACAGCATATAAGCAGTGAGTATAGCAAAGCTGGGTGGATAGCTGGAAGTTCACAATGCGTACCTAACACACATTATAAGCACAGCATATAAGCAGTGAGTATAGCAAAGCTGGGTGGATAGCTGGAAGTTCACAATGCGTACCTAACACACATTATAAGCACAGCATATAAGCAGTGAGTATAGCAAAGCTGGGTGGATAGCTGGAAGTTCACAATGCGTACCTGTGGGAAGAGGAAACAGCCCGATTAGATGATGATGATGATGATGATGATCATAAGGTTGATGATTCAGCAGATACAAATAGTGATGAATGGAATATCTCATAGATGTCTAGTCTATTTCTAAGTATTGTACTTAGAAAATGTACTTTGAAAGATGTAGTTTGGAAGATGCATAGATCAGACACGTCTGGATCAGACTTGTGGTTCTGAATAAATCTGTAGCTAACGAGGTTTCAGGTGTTGATTAGTGGCTAACACACATTATAAGCACAGCATATAAGCAGTGAGTATAGCAAAGCTGGGTGGATAGCTGGAAGTTCACAATGCGTACCTGTGGGAAGAGGAAACAGCCCGATTAGATGATGATGATGATGATGATGATCATAAGGTTGATGATTCAGCAGATACAAATAGTGATGAATGGAATATCTCATAGATGTCTAGTCTATTTCTAAGTATTGTACTTAGAAAATGTACTTTGAAAGATGTAGTTTGGAAGATGCATAGATCAGACACGTCTGGATCAGACTTGTGGTTCTGAATAAATCTGTAGCTAACGAGGTTTCAGGTGTTGATTAGTGGCTGGTGTGGAAGAAGTGAGCAGATGATGGGGGTTACACAGAGGTAATAAAACAGGGGAAGGGCCTGGAGAACTAACTCTAGGTCATGCAACACTGATCATGAGGAATGGCAAAAAGCAGACACATGAAAGGTAAGAAAATATCAACATATATAGATATTATAAGCACAGCATATAAGCAGTGAGTATAGCAAAGCTGGGTGGATAGCTGGAAGTTCACAATGCGTACCTAACACACATTATAAGCACAGCATATAAGCAGTGAGTATAGCAAAGCTGGGTGGATAGCTGGAAGTTCACAATGCGTACCTAACACACATTATAAGCACAGCATATAAGCAGTGAGTATAGCAAAGCTGGGTGGATAGCTGGAAGTTCACAATGCGTACCTAACACACATTATAAGCACAGCATATAAGCAGTGAGTATAGCAAAGCTGGGTGGATAGCTGGAAGTTCACAATGCGTACCTAACACACATTATAAGCACAGCATATAAGCAGTGAGTATAGCAAAGCTGGGTGGATAGCTGGAAGTTCACAATGCGTACCTGTGGGAAGAGGAAACAGCCCGATTAGATGATGATGATGATGATGATGATCATAAGGTTGATGATTCAGCAGATACAAATAGTGATGAATGGAATATCTCATAGATGTCTAGTCTATTTCTAAGTATTGTACTTAGAAAATGTACTTTGAAAGATGTAGTTTGGAAGATGCATAGATCAGACACGTCTGGATCAGACTTGTGGTTCTGAATAAATCTGTAGCTAACGAGGTTTCAGGTGTTGATTAGTGGCTGGTGTGGAAGAAGTGAGCAGATGATGGGGGTTACACAGAGGTAATAAAACAGGGGAAGGGCCTGGAGAACTAACTCTAGGTCATGCAACACTGATCATGAGGAATGGCAAAAAGCAGACACATGAAAGGTAAGAAAATATCAACATATATAGATATTATAAGCACAGCATATAAGCAGTGAGTATAGCAAAGCTGGGTGGATAGCTGGAAGTTCACAATGCGTACCTAACACACATTATAAGCACAGCATATAAGCAGTGAGTATAGCAAAGCTGGGTGGATAGCTGGAAGTTCACAATGCGTACCTAACACACATTATAAGCACAGCATATAAGCAGTGAGTATAGCAAAGCTGGGTGGATAGCTGGAAGTTCACAATGCGTACCTAACACACATTATAAGCACAGCATATAAGCAGTGAGTATAGCAAAGCTGGGTGGATAGCTGGAAGTTCACAATGCGTACCTAACACACATTATAAGCACAGCATATAAGCAGTGAGTATAGCAAAGCTGGGTGGATAGCTGGAAGTTCACAATGCGTACCTGTGGGAAGAGGAAACAGCCCGATTAGATGATGATGATGATGATGATGATCATAAGGTTGATGATTCAGCAGATACAAATAGTGATGAATGGAATATCTCATAGATGTCTAGTCTATTTCTAAGTATTGTACTTAGAAAATGTACTTTGAAAGATGTAGTTTGGAAGATGCATAGATCAGACACGTCTGGATCAGACTTGTGGTTCTGAATAAATCTGTAGCTAACGAGGTTTCAGGTGTTGATTAGTGGCTAACACACATTATAAGCACAGCATATAAGCAGTGAGTATAGCAAAGCTGGGTGGATAGCTGGAAGTTCACAATGCGTACCTGTGGGAAGAGGAAACAGCCCGATTAGATGATGATGATGATGATGATGATCATAAGGTTGATGATTCAGCAGATACAAATAGTGATGAATGGAATATCTCATAGATGTCTAGTCTATTTCTAAGTATTGTACTTAGAAAATGTACTTTGAAAGATGTAGTTTGGAAGATGCATAGATCAGACACGTCTGGATCAGACTTGTGGTTCTGAATAAATCTGTAGCTAACGAGGTTTCAGGTGTTGATTAGTGGCTGGTGTGGAAGAAGTGAGCAGATGATGGGGGTTACACAGAGGTAATAAAACAGGGGAAGGGCCTGGAGAACTAACTCTAGGTCATGCAACACTGATCATGAGGAATGGCAAAAAGCAGACACATGAAAGGTAAGAAAATATCAACATATATAGATATTATAAGCACAGCATATAAGCAGTGAGTATAGCAAAGCTGGGTGGATAGCTGGAAGTTCACAATGCGTACCTAACACACATTATAAGCACAGCATATAAGCAGTGAGTATAGCAAAGCTGGGTGGATAGCTGGAAGTTCACAATGCGTACCTAACACACATTATAAGCACAGCATATAAGCAGTGAGTATAGCAAAGCTGGGTGGATAGCTGGAAGTTCACAATGCGTACCTAACACACATTATAAGCACAGCATATAAGCAGTGAGTATAGCAAAGCTGGGTGGATAGCTGGAAGTTCACAATGCGTACCTAACACACATTATAAGCACAGCATATAAGCAGTGAGTATAGCAAAGCTGGGTGGATAGCTGGAAGTTCACAATGCGTACCTGTGGGAAGAGGAAACAGCCCGATTAGATGATGATGATGATGATGATGATCATAAGGTTGATGATTCAGCAGATACAAATAGTGATGAATGGAATATCTCATAGATGTCTAGTCTATTTCTAAGTATTGTACTTAGAAAATGTACTTTGAAAGATGTAGTTTGGAAGATGCATAGATCAGACACGTCTGGATCAGACTTGTGGTTCTGAATAAATCTGTAGCTAACGAGGTTTCAGGTGTTGATTAGTGGCTAACACACATTATAAGCACAGCATATAAGCAGTGAGTATAGCAAAGCTGGGTGGATAGCTGGAAGTTCACAATGCGTACCTGTGGGAAGAGGAAACAGCCCGATTAGATGATGATGATGATGATGATGATCATAAGGTTGATGATTCAGCAGATACAAATAGTGATGAATGGAATATCTCATAGATGTCTAGTCTATTTCTAAGTATTGTACTTAGAAAATGTACTTTGAAAGATGTAGTTTGGAAGATGCATAGATCAGACACGTCTGGATCAGACTTGTGGTTCTGAATAAATCTGTAGCTAACGAGGTTTCAGGTGTTGATTAGTGGCTGGTGTGGAAGAAGTGAGCAGATGATGGGGGTTACACAGAGGTAATAAAACAGGGGAAGGGCCTGGAGAACTAACTCTAGGTCATGCAACACTGATCATGAGGAATGGCAAAAAGCAGACACATGAAAGGTAAGAAAATATCAACATATATAGATATTATAAGCACAGCATATAAGCAGTGAGTATAGCAAAGCTGGGTGGATAGCTGGAAGTTCACAATGCGTACCTAACACACATTATAAGCACAGCATATAAGCAGTGAGTATAGCAAAGCTGGGTGGATAGCTGGAAGTTCACAATGCGTACCTAACACACATTATAAGCACAGCATATAAGCAGTGAGTATAGCAAAGCTGGGTGGATAGCTGGAAGTTCACAATGCGTACCTAACACACATTATAAGCACAGCATATAAGCAGTGAGTATAGCAAAGCTGGGTGGATAGCTGGAAGTTCACAATGCGTACCTAACACACATTATAAGCACAGCATATAAGCAGTGAGTATAGCAAAGCTGGGTGGATAGCTGGAAGTTCACAATGCGTACCTGTGGGAAGAGGAAACAGCCCGATTAGATGATGATGATGATGATGATGATCATAAGGTTGATGATTCAGCAGATACAAATAGTGATGAATGGAATATCTCATAGATGTCTAGTCTATTTCTAAGTATTGTACTTAGAAAATGTACTTTGAAAGATGTAGTTTGGAAGATGCATAGATCAGACACGTCTGGATCAGACTTGTGGTTCTGAATAAATCTGTAGCTAACGAGGTTTCAGGTGTTGATTAGTGGCTGGTGTGGAAGAAGTGAGCAGATGATGGGGGTTACACAGAGGTAATAAAACAGGGGAAGGGCCTGGAGAACTAACTCTAGGTCATGCAACACTGATCATGAGGAATGGCAAAAAGCAGACACATGAAAGGTAAGAAAATATCAACATATATAGATATTATAAGCACAGCATATAAGCAGTGAGTATAGCAAAGCTGGGTGGATAGCTGGAAGTTCACAATGCGTACCTAACACACATTATAAGCACAGCATATAAGCAGTGAGTATAGCAAAGCTGGGTGGATAGCTGGAAGTTCACAATGCGTACCTAACACACATTATAAGCACAGCATATAAGCAGTGAGTATAGCAAAGCTGGGTGGATAGCTGGAAGTTCACAATGCGTACCTAACACACATTATAAGCACAGCATATAAGCAGTGAGTATAGCAAAGCTGGGTGGATAGCTGGAAGTTCACAATGCGTACCTAACACACATTATAAGCACAGCATATAAGCAGTGAGTATAGCAAAGCTGGTGGATAGCTGGAAGTTCACAATGCGTACCTGTGGGAAGAGGAAACAGCCCGATTAGATGATGATGATGATGATGATGATCATAAGGTTGATGATTCAGCAGATACAAATAGTGATGAATGGAATATCTCATAGATGTCTAGTCTATTTCTAAGTATTGTACTTAGAAAATGTACTTTGAAAGATGTAGTTTGGAAGATGCATAGATCAGACACGTCTGGATCAGACTTGTGGTTCTGAATAAATCTGTAGCTAACGAGGTTTCAGGTGTTGATTAGTGGCTAACACACATTATAAGCACAGCATATAAGCAGTGAGTATGCAGATGATGGGGGTTACACAGAGGTAATAAAACAGGGGAAGGGCCTGGAGAACTAACTCTAGGTCATGCAACACTGATCATGAGGAATGGCAAAAAGCAGACACATGAAAGGTAAGAAAATATCAACATATATAGATATTATAAGCACAGCATATAAGCAGTGAGTATAGCAAAGCTGGGTGGATAGCTGGAAGTTCACAATGCGTACCTAACACACATTATAAGCACAGCATATAAGCAGTGAGTATAGCAAAGCTGGGTGGATAGCTGGAAGTTCACAATGCGTACCTAACACACATTATAAGCACAGCATATAAGCAGTGAGTATAGCAAAGCTGGGTGGATAGCTGGAAGTTCACAATGCGTACCTAACACACATTATAAGCACAGCATATAAGCAGTGAGTATAGCAAAGCTGGGTGGATAGCTGGAAGTTCACAATGCGTACCTAACACACATTATAAGCACAGCATATAAGCAGTGAGTATAGCAAAGCTGGGTGGATAGCTGGAAGTTCACAATGCGTACCTGTGGGAAGAGGAAACAGCCCGATTAGATGATGATGATGATGATGATGATCATAAGGTTGATGATTCAGCAGATACAAATAGTGATGAATGGAATATCTCATAGATGTCTAGTCTATTTCTAAGTATTGTACTTAGAAAATGTACTTTGAAAGATGTAGTTTGGAAGATGCATAGATCAGACACGTCTGGATCAGACTTGTGGTTCTGAATAAATCTGTAGCTAACGAGTTTCAGGTGTTGATTAGTGGCTAACACACATTATAAGCACAGCATATAAGCAGTGAGTATAGCAAAGCTGGGTGGATAGCTGGAAGTTCACAATGCGTACCTGTGGGAAGAGGAAACAGCCCGATTAGATGATGATGATGATGATGATGATCATAAGGTTGATGATTCAGCAGATACAAATAGTGATGAATGGAATATCTCATAGATGTCTAGTCTATTTCTAAGTATTGTACTTAGAAATGTACTTTGAAAGATGTAGTTTGGAAGATGCATAGATCAGACACGTCTGGATCAGACTTGTGGTTCTGAATAAATCTGTAGCTAACGAGGTTTCAGGTGTTGATTAGTGGCTGGTGTGGAAGAAGTGAGCAGATGATGGGGGTTACACAGAGGTAATAAAACAGGGGAAGGGCCTGGAGAACTAACTCTAGGTCATGCAACACTGATCATGAGGAATGGCAAAAAGCAGACACATGAAAGGTAAGAAAATATCAACATATATAGATATATTATAAGCACAGCATATAAGCAGTGAGTATAGCAAAGCTGGGTGGATAGCTGGAAGTTCACAATGCGTACCTAACACACATTATAAGCACAGCATATAAGCAGTGAGTATAGCAAAGCTGGGTGGATAGCTGGAAGTTCACAATGCGTACCTAACACACATTATAAGCACAGCATATAAGCAGTGAGTATAGCAAAGCTGGGTGGATAGCTGGAAGTTCACAATGCGTACCTAACACACATTATAAGCACAGCATATAAGCAGTGAGTATAGCAAAGCTGGGTGGATAGCTGGAAGTTCACAATGCGTACCTAACACACATTATAAGCACAGCATATAAGCAGTGAGTATAGCAAAAGCTGGGTGGATAGCTGGAAGTTCACAATGCGTACCTGTGGGAAGAGGAAACAGCCCGATTAGATGATGATGATGATGATGATGATCATAAGGTTGATGATTCAGCAGATACAAATAGTGATGAATGGAATATCTCATAGATGTCTAGTCTATTTCTAAGTATTGTACTTAGAAAATGTACTTTGAAAGATGTAGTTTGGAAGATGCATAGATCAGACACGTCTGGATCAGACTTGTGGTTCTGAATAAATCTGTAGCTAACGAGGTTTCAGGTGTTGATTAGTGGCTGGTGTGGAAGAAGTGAGCAGATGATGGGGGTTACACAGAGGTAATAAAACAGGGGAAGGGCCTGGAGAACTAACTCTAGGTCATGCAACACTGATCATGAGGAATGGCAAAAAGCAGACACATGAAAGGTAAGAAAATATCAACATATATAGATATTATAAGCACAGCATATAAGCAGTGAGTATAGCAAAGCTGGGTGGATAGCTGGAAGTTCACAATGCGTACCTAACACACATTATAAGCACAGCATATAAGCAGTGAGTATAGCAAAGCTGGGTGGATAGCTGGAAGTTCACAATGCGTACCTAACACACATTATAAGCACAGCATATAAGCAGTGAGTATAGCAAAGCTGGGTGGATAGCTGGAAGTTCACAATGCGTACCTAACACACATTATAAGCACAGCATATAAGCAGTGAGTATAGCAAAGCTGGGTGGATAGCTGGAAGTTCACAATGCGTACCTAACACACATTATAAGCACAGCATATAAGCAGTGAGTATAGCAAAGCTGGGTGGATAGCTGGAAGTTCACAATGCGTACCTGTGGGAAGAGGAAACAGCCCGATTAGATGATGATGATGATGATGATGATCATAAGGTTGATGATTCAGCAGATACAAATAGTGATGAATGGAATATCTCATAGATGTCTAGTCTATTTCTAAGTATTGTACTTAGAAAATGTACTTTGAAAGATGTAGTTTGGAAGATGCATAGATCAGACACGTCTGGATCAGACTTGTGGTTCTGAATAAATCTGTAGCTAACGAGGTTTCAGGTGTTGATTATGGCTGGTGTGGAAGAAGTGAGCAATGATGGGGTTACACAGAGGTAATAAACAGGGGAAGGGCCTGGAGAACTAACTCTAGGTCATGCAACACTGATCATGAGGAATGGCAAAAAGCAGACACATGAAAGGTAAGAAAATATCAACATATATAGATATTATAAGCACAGCATATAAGCAGTGAGTATAGCAAAGCTGGGTGGATAGCTGGAAGTTCACAATGCGTACCTAACACACATTATAAGCACAGCATATAAGCAGTGGAGTATAGCAAAGCTGGGTGGATAGCTGGAAGTTCACAATGCGTACCTAACACACATTATAGCACACATATAAGCAGTGATATGCAAAGCTGGGTGATAGCTGGAAGTTCACAATGCGTACCTAACACACATTATAAGCACAGCATATAAGCAGTGAGTATAGCAAAGCTGGGTGGATAGCTGGAAGTTCACAATGCGTACCTAACACACATTATAAGCACAGCATATAAGCAGTGAGTATAGCAAAGCTGGGTGGATAGCTGGAAGTTCACAATGCGTACCTGTGGGAAGAGGAAACAGCCCGATTAGATGATGATGATGATGATGATGATCATAAGGTTGATGATTCAGCAGATACAAATAGTGATGAATGGAATATCTCATAGATGTCTAGTCTATTTCTAAGTATTGTACTTAGAAAATGTACTTTGAAAGATGTAGTTTGGAAGATGCATAGATCAGACACGTCTGGATCAGACTTGTGGTTCTGAATAAATCTGTAGCTAACGAGGTTTCAGGTGTTGATTAGTGGCTAACACACATTATAAGCACAGCATATAAGCAGTGAGTATAGCAAAGCTGGGTGGATAGCTGGAAGTTCACAATGCGTACCTGTGGGAAGAGGAAACAGCCCGATTAGATGATGATGATGATGATGATGATCATAAGGTTGATGATTCAGCAGATACAAATAGTGATGAATGGAATATCTCATAGATGTCTAGTCTATTTCTAAGTATTGTACTTAGAAAATGTACTTTGAAAGATGTAGTTTGGAAGATGCATAGATCAGACACGTCTGGATCAGACTTGTGGTTCTGAATAAATCTGTAGCTAACGAGGTTTCAGGTGTTGATTAGTGGCTGGTGTGGAAGAAGTGAGCAGATGATGGGGGTTACACAGAGGTAATAAAACAGGGGAAGGGCCTGGAGAACTAACTCTAGGTCATGCAACACTGATCATGAGGAATGGCAAAAAGCAGACACATGAAAGGTAAGAAAATATCAACATATATAGATATTATAAGCACAGCATATAAGCAGTGAGTATAGCAAAGCTGGGTGGATAGCTGGAAGTTCACAATGCGTACCTAACACACATTATAAGCACAGCATATAAGCAGTGAGTATAGCAAAGCTGGGTGGATAGCTGGAAGTTCACAATGCGTACCTAACACACATTATAAGCACAGCATATAAGCAGTGAGTATAGCAAAGCTGGGTGGATAGCTGGAAGTTCACAATGCGTACCTAACACACATTATAAGCACAGCATATAAGCAGTGAGTATAGCAAAGCTGGGTGGATAGCTGGAAGTTCACAATGCGTACCTAACACACATTATAAGCACAGCATATAAGCAGTGAGTATAGCAAAGCTGGGTGGATAGCTGGAAGTTCACAATGCGTACCTGTGGGAAGAGGAAACAGCCCGATTAGATGATGATGATGATGATGATGATCATAAGGTTGATGATTCAGCAGATACAAATAGTGATGAATGGAATATCTCATAGATGTCTAGTCTATTTCTAAGTATTGTACTTAGAAAATGTACTTTGAAAGATGTAGTTTGGAAGATGCATAGATCAGACACGTCTGGATCAGACTTGTGGTTCTGAATAAATCTGTAGCTAACGAGGTTTCAGGTGTTGATTAGTGGCTAACACACATTATAAGCACAGCATATAAGCAGTGAGTATAGCAAAGCTGGGTGGATAGCTGGAAGTTCACAATGCGTACCTAACACACATTATAAGCACAGCATATAAGCAGTGAGTATAGCAAAGCTGGGTGGATAGCTGGAAGTTCACAATGCGTACCTAACACACATTATAAGCACAGCATATAAGCAGTGAGTATAGCAAAGCTGGGTGGATAGCTGGAAGTTCACAATGCGTACCTAACACACATTATAAGCACAGCATATAAGCAGTGAGTATAGCAAAGCTGGGTGGATAGCTGGAAGTTCACAATGCGTACCTAACACACATTATAAGCACAGCATATAAGCAGTGAGTATAGCAAAGCTGGGTGGATAGCTGGAAGTTCACAATGCGTACCTGTGGGAAGAGGAAACAGCCCGATTAGATGATGATGATGATGATGATGATCATAAGGTTGATGATTCAGCAGATACAAATAGTGATGAATGGAATATCTCATAGATGTCTAGTCTATTTCTAAGTATTGTACTTAGAAAATGTACTTTGAAAGATGTAGTTTGGAAGATGCATAGATCAGACACGTCTGGATCAGACTTGTGGTTCTGAATAAATCTGTAGCTAACGAGGTTTCAGGTGTTGATTAGTGGCTGGTGTGGAAGATGAAGGAGATCGTGAAATCGATCATCGCTAGATCTGAGAACCGGACCTCAGATCAGCGATGTCACGATCAAGCGATTTCACATCGTGAATCGCTTGATTACATGCATCGATTTTAAGCCCGATATCGCTTAAGCGATCAAAAAGGAGATCGCTTAAACGATATCGGGCAAGATATTTGCGCGTGTGACGGCCGCCTTACACACACCAACTTATCTGTCCAACTTCTGACCAACTTGCGGGTTGCAGTGAAATCATGGACACATTGCTCCATTTTGTGGCTGTGTACAATGGAGCAATGTGTCCATGATTTCACTGCAAACCCGCAAGTTGGTCAGAAGTTGGACAGATAAGTTGGTGTGTGTAAAGTGGCACTGAGTGGAAAAAAGTTTTTGTGTTATCATTTATATTCTCTGAAAAAAGGCAGAAAAAGCAAAAATCAGCCAGGGTATGTAAACTTTTGAGCACAACTGTATATAAGATTATCTCAGCATAGGATGTTCATTTTAACTGTGGAAAAGGAAAAATTATTATTTTTTTTAGTATTAAATATTATTTACTTTTTTATAGTTTGTTTAGCTGGAGGATGTTGTAGATCATCTTGTCTGATCATTCACATGACAAGACATGATTTTCTGAGATGTAAATTATGTAGGAGGAACTAAAGCTCAGGGGCTTCCCATTGGCTGATTGAAGAGACATATGCAGATTAGGACCAGAGAAATCTAGACTTGTTATTCAAGTATTATAGTTTCTACACTACATGGTCGTCATGTGTCAGGAGTGAAAGTCTCCATAATGTTATAGGCAGGGTCCTATCACCCGGTGGTCATCACTGCAGAGAGGAGGGTAAGACTATACTTTCAGGGATCATTTCTATAGTTTGTAACTTGAGAAATGTGCTGTAAAGTGTCCAGACTCACCAACCATGAGGAGGAGCTGTAGTAATTTCTCCTGAGTGTGAAGGGAGCTCTCAGTTCTGCTTCTTTGCAGGGGCTGATTGCTATTGATGATCGTTCTCCTTCTCTGTTATAGAGAGGGTGGAGGGGGAGATCACAAGCTGAGTGTTTGCTATAATGTTAGTGAAATGTAGTGTTGGTAATTTTAGAGGTAGACACTACTGATGGGCAGTTCAGCTCATTTTAGTGATTTGGCTCTGCTCACCAAACAGTCAACTGTTTTAAAAATAACTCTTTTTGTAAATGATTCTCCAGTATACCTTGTAATGATTACAGATTTTTGCCTGTGCAGTTTCTCCTCATTCTGTACA
Organism: Allobates femoralis; assembly: GCA_033576535.1. Lineage (NCBI taxonomy): Eukaryota > Metazoa > Chordata > Amphibia > Anura > Aromobatidae > Allobates > Allobates femoralis. The sequence continues at coordinate 420,011,697 of JARQOC010000002.1, forward strand.
TGTACAGGGATCTAGTGAAGCAGTATAGACTGTTTTATAGCATTCCTGTGTCCTCAGATTGTCAGCTCCTGTGATCAGGGCTCTCACTCGTCCTTTGTTACTTTCTATCTGTCATTGTTTGGTCCCTTCTTAGTAAGGCTACGTTCACACTGCTTATTTGCAGAGTTTACCTGCGTATACATGCTTTTTACTGCGTTCACGCGGCCCTTTTTTGCGCGAGCGCTTAAATGCAGTGAAACGCAATTATGGAAACACAGTCCAGCAAAACATATGGGTTTTGCTGAATTGCGTTCACATATTGCGCTTTTGTGTGCTTTTTTACGCACGCGCTTTCACTGCAAAAGCGCGTGTGTAAAAAGAATAGACATGACAATCCTTTACGCAGTTGCCTCTGTGCTTTTCCCATAACCCATATGATAAAATGCAGAAAAGTGCACTATGTTGCGCTTTTTGCGGCGTACACACGTTAAAAAGCGCAACTGCAGAAAAAAGCGCAAAAAATGCGCAGAGTGTGAACGTAGCCTTAGTGTTATGATATCTGCTGCTCTGTATAGTAATAGAATTCTTAAAGGATCTTGTCAGCAGGATTATTCCTATACAATGCAGCTTTGGCCATATTGTCACTGTGACGCTGATTACACTGATACGTGCAGTGAAGGAATCCATTTTTGGACACTATTATTATCATCCTGTAAAGATTTTCATGCAGACGACATCACAATGGGGACGACTCTGTGGCGCTGGGGACTGCAGCTGTTTCTCACCCCAGTCCGCTCTCCCCCCCAGCCTCCGTGGACTGTCTCTCTTCGCCCTGTGCTCTCTCCTTTGACCTGTCTTTCCCCGTTGCACTGTCTTCTTCTCTCATGTGCTCTCTCCTTTGCCTGTGTGATCTCTCTCTGCCCCTCTGTGCGATCTCTCTCTTTGCCTCACACTGATTGCTCTGTTTCTGTCCTGCCCTTTGTGGTCTCTCTTCCCTGCCCCCGTGCACTCTCTCTGCCTCTCCTGTGCGCTGTCTTTGCCCCACACTGTGTGCGCTCTCTCTGTCTCGCTCTGCGCTCTCTCTGACCCCGTGCACTCTCTCTGCCCCGTACGCTCTGTCTGCCTCCTGTGCGCTCTTTCTGCCCCCCGTGTGCTCTCTCTCTGCCCCTTATGCGCTCTCTTTCTGCTCCCCCTGTGCGCTCTCTCTGTGCAGCCTATGCACTCTCTGTCCCCTTGTGCGGAGAGTGCAAAGACTGGGACCGGGGAGGGGAGGGTGCGGAGACTGGAACCAGGGGAGGGAACCTATGTGGGTGCTGTCTATGTGCTATCCGGGTGATATCCATCATTGCCTAGTTACCTCCATCCAGCGCTGCCTGTTCCTCTCTTCTGGGGCGTTGCACTCAGAACAGTAAATATTAGATGAGCCTAATGAGCCCCAGAAGTGAGAGGAGCAGACAGCGCTGAAGTCAGGGGAGGAGGAAATTCTTTATTCGAACACTTAAAACTTCTGGCTCTGGTCCGTGCACATGGATGTCACATGGAGAACATCTGTGTTCAGCATGTTTTTGGCCAAATCTGGTTGGTGCTGTCGGCAAAAAAAAGGACATGTCTCTGTGTGGAGCACACAGACACGCATCTGCTCCACACGGAGACACGGTCCGTGTGAATGTACATATATCTGAAGGGGGTCATGGAATATGATGTGCCTCCATATGTCTGTGTCTCCAGCACAGAGCACATAGTACGGCATCCTGGACACGCCCCCAATTTACACCACTTCTGACAGATCCCTACACACAGAACCGTCAGAAGTGGACTAGGGGCAGGAGATACACTACTTTTCACAGTTCTGTGTGTAGAGAACTGTCAGAAAGTGGCGTAAAGGTCCAGCTGTGCAAGCAAAAGCCTACAGGACTTCAAACATTGGTTCTAATGAATTAGTGGTTTTAAACCACTTGTGCAGACCCTCACCAGGTACCCACATATTATAATCATGCACACAATAAATTTTTTTAACATTTTCTCTCACCCTCTCCCCGTCCAGATCAGGCATCCCGCAGTTGCGGTGGCATCCGTTTGCGAACACATGGCCAGATGCAGATTCTCCAGTTCTGAGCCTGATCTGGCCGCAAATGTGAAACATGCCTTAGGGTACTTTCACATTAGCGTTTATTTGAAATCGCGGCAGATGCGGTGAAAAAAACGCATCTGCGGCAGGTGCGGCTGACTGCGGTTTTTTTCGCGGCCGCACCTGCCGAAAGTGCCAAAACCGCACTTGCCGCACCTGCCGCAAGCCCGCCTATACATTGTATGGGGCTTGCCGCAACTGTGCCGCAATCGTGCCACAAGTGCAGCCGGCATGCGGTAATCGCGGCAGATGCGTTTTTTTCACCGCATCTGCCGCGATTTCAAATAAACTCTAATGTGAAAGTACCCTAACATAGTAAAAGACATGTTGTTACTGAAGCAATCATAATGATTGACCACACTATAATGTCCTAATACTATTGTATGGTATGTACAGCAATGAGGAGTGGGAGGGGTTTGATAGCTAACAGGGATCCTTCATTACAGTTCTACAAGGTAAGAGCTCCTGAAACACCAATAGGTCTAATTATATAATGATAATTCCCCTGCTCTATATTTCTGTAAATTAGATTAGATTAGATTCACCTTCCATAAGCTTTTGAAATAAAATTAGTGAGGTATATGGGAAAACAAAATAGGCATTTTCTGATCATCATAATGGGAGACCCAGACAATGGGGTTTAGGGCGCTGCCCTCCGGAGGTCACACTAGGTACTACAAGTTTGTAGCACCGCCTCCTCCGCTTATAAACCCCCACCGCAGGAGACATCCTCAGTTTTAAACTTAGTGTGCTCGGAGGATCACGCTTTGCTTGCACTTCACTGCATTCTCACAACTTACGTGATGGCGTATGAAGACAAGGTAAAATGGTCCCATTCGGGACCCTCGACAGCCTCCCCGCTCACCCTTTGTGGAACACGCTGGTGGAGGTACCGGAGGGTTTTTTAGCCTGGACACTTCAGTGTTTCTCCCGGTACGCTGTCGTGCTCCTTTCCTTTCCATCCCTCCATGGAGGCTCTGGATAGGGGGAGCCTGGAGCCTTGCACAGCTCCGCTCCGTCCGAGGCCTCCCTAAATGGTGCTTACAGACCGGACGGAGCCAGCCCAGTCCGAGGCCTCCCTAAATGGTGCTTACACTCCGGACTGGTGCTGTACCCCCGTCCGAGGCCTCCCTAAAGGTGCTTACAGACCGGACCGGCACTGAGGCACCTGGTGTGTCTCCTGTGTGCCTGGGGGTAGTGTCTGTCACTGTGGTGTCATGACACTCAGACCGCGCGGTTACCCTCGGGTCCGCGGTTCTGGCGGGGACCCTGTGCTGGGGTCGCCCTGGCTGACCGCCCTGTGTATCACAGGGGCTGAGGCTGTAGACTGCGAGTGTTTTTATGTGTACATGCAGTCTGAGAGTGTGTGTGGTGATATTCACATTCTTTTCCCGCGCTGCGGGCTCCGGCACCTCCATTGCTGAGGCAGTCTGGAGGAGGAGGAGGCAGCCCTTATGGTGACATCACCGCTGGGCGTGTTGTGTGTTCTTCCCGCGTGTTCCTGGCTCCGCCCACATCTTCACTGTCGGCGGCCATCTTCTCCCTCACTTCCCGGCTGGGATCTGAACTGCAGCGCGTGTCTGCACTTGCAAGGGAGACCGGAACTCGCGGAGGTCACACACACACACCGCTTCCTCCTACCGCTTTACTGCGGTCGGTAAGCCACCGGGATTCCCGGTTTGTTTGTGACTTTGGCTTATATTCCCCTCACTGTGGAGATGTCCTCAGCTGGGAAGCATGCTGCTAAGGCAGCGGTGGTCACCATTGCCTGTACTACATGCAACGGGACACTGGTGGAGGGGTCCTGCAATAACTGCGGACGCCCAGAGGCCCGATCTGCTACTATTGAGTCTGCAAATCCGGGATTATACCCTGAGGTTCAGGTGATCCCAGGGCCATGGGAAACGCAGAATAAGATTAATGAATCTCTGCTGTCCCAGATGTCCTCCATGTCGCAAACCCTGGAGGCACTGCATAGGAGACTGGAGAACCCAGCTACTCCTCCTAGTTACCCCCGGGTGTCTCTTACTTCTGCTGTAAGACCCCCTAAGCGAGCCCGTGAGGCTTCTCCTGAGCTCCAGACTCTCTCTGAGGAGGAGCGTTCCTCTGATGGTGAGGAAGATGATGGGGGTTCTACTCTTGGGTCTATGTCTGAATCTCCAGATGGGGTGGAGGATCTGGTGTCCTCCATCAATGAGACATTACGTCTTGTCACTCCTCCTGAGGAGGTGACTGTACACCCCAAAGAGATCTATCAATGGCTGCGGCCAGAGGCTAGACCAAGTGGCTCCTTCATGGACCACACTAATTTCGGAAGGGTGATTAAAGCTCCCAGGTTGCATCCTGGGCGGCGTTATGTCCGTAAAACTAAGGACAATCGCTTTCCCTTTCCCCAGGAGGCGCTCCAGGAATGGTCGCAGTCTCCCAAGGTGGATGCTTCCATGACTAGGATTGCTGCGCGCTCCTTGTTTTCTGCCTCTGATAGCTCCTCGTTGAAGGATGCTACTGATAGACAGGTCGAGCAACTCGCCAAGTCTTCCTATGAGGCTGTGGGGTCTTCGTTTGCCCCTAATTTTGCCGCAGTCTGGACCCTACAAGCGATCACTATCTGTTTAGATGGTATCACTGATCTAGCTAGGTCCAGTCCAGAGGTCCTGGCTCTCACTGAGAGAGCAAGGGCCTATGCGGACTATGCCAGGACGGCATCTTTGGAAACTGCCACTCGCTCTGCTGTGGCCTCGGCCAATGCAATTGCGATCCGCAGGCTATTGTGGCTGCGTCTCTGGGACTCAGATGCCACATCTAAGAAGATTTTACAAAATCTTCCATTCGCTGGTGACAGGCTTTTTGGCACCGAACTGGACAAATTGATAAAGGATTCTGCTGAGTCTAAGATACCGCAGAATAAGCCTAAGCCACGGTACACCGTGAAAAGGAACCCTAAGCAGTGGTCCTTTCGCTCCGGTTCACAGTCATCAACGGCGTCCACTCGCTCAGACCGAGGGGGCAAGCCTGCTACTCAGTGGCGTTCCAAAAGTCGTCAGAAGAAGCCGGCGGGGGCAGCGGCTGCCACCCCCAAGCCCGCTTCGACATGACTCGCTATTTCATCCTGCCTCCCCACAGGTGGGGGGCCGCCTGTCCCGCTTTCAGGACACGTGGCTTCTTCACATTCAAGATCAGTGGGTTCGAGACGTAGTCTCAAGAGGTTACAGGATAGAGCTGACGTCACAACCAATACACCGATTCCATCGGTCGGTTCCATCTCCAGAAAAGGCTCAGGCTTTTTACCTGGTGTTGGAGGGACTCCGCAGAGACGGAGTGGTGGTCCCTGTGCCCACGGAAGAGAGGTTCAGGGGTTTTTACTCCAACCTCTTTATTGTCCCAAAGAAGGACGGCTCTTTTCGCCCGGTTTTGGACCTCAAGTTGTTCAACCGTCACGTGTTGGTTCGGAAGTTCCGCATGGAATCCCTGCGCTCAGTGATCGCGGCTGTGTCACAGGGAGACTTCCTAGCGTCCATCGATATCAGGGACGCTTACCTTCACGTCCCCATTGCACCAGCTCATCAGCGCTGGTTGAGATTCGCAGTGGGGGAAGAGCACTTCCAATTTGTGGCACTGCCATTCGGGCTAGCCTCAGCACCACGGGTGTTCACAAAGGTGATGGCCTCCATGATGGCTCTCCTGCATGCGCAGGGACACGCCGTCATACCCTATTTGGACGACCTGTTGGTCAGGGCGCCATCGGAAGACCTTTGTCGGGTAAGCCTGGAGGTGACCATGAAGTCCCTGGAACGGTTCGGGTGGCTTATCAACATTCAGAAGTCGACCCTGGTTCCGACCCAGTCATTGACATATCTGGGCATGGACTTCCACACGGACTCGGCCCTGGTGTCCCTACCTCAAGCCAAGCAGCTTGCGATCCAATCAGGAGTGCAGAATGTCCTCCTGTCTCCACAGTCATCCCTACGGGTATTGATGAGACTGGTGGGTCGCATGGTAGCGGCGATAGAGGCGGTGCCGTTCGCACAGTTTCGCCTCCGTCCTCTCCAGCTGGAGATTCTTCGCAGATGGGACAAGAGGACGATCTCTCTGAATCGGCTGGTGACACTGTCACAACCAACCAGGGACTCTCTACAGTGGTGGCTCCAGCCACTTCACCTGTCACGGGGCCGGTCCTTCCTAAAACCGTCATGGTTAGTGGTGACCACCGACGCCAGTCTGAAGGGCTGGGGGGCGGTGTTCTTGCACCACAGGGCTCAAGGCCTCTGGACTCAGTCGGAGTCGGCGTTGCAGATCAACGTTCTGGAGATCAAGGCGGTCTATCTGGCGCTACTGGCGTTTCAGAAATTCCTGTCAGGACAGCCCATTCGGGTACAGTCCGACAATGCGACGGCCGTCGCCTACATAAATCATCAGGGAGGGACCAGAAGTGCTCAGGCCCTCGCCGAAGTCCACCGCATTCTACTCTGGGTGGAGGAAAACGGCTGCCTGATCTCCGCAGTTCACATCCCAGGGGTCGAGAACTGGGAGGCCGACTATCTGAGCCGACAGGGGATGGACGCCGGAGAGTGGTCTCTACATCCAGACGTCTTCCGGGACATCTGCGGCAGGTGGGGCACTCCGGACGTGGATCTGATGGCCTCACGGCTGAATCATCAGGTGCCCCAATACATGGCAAGATCTTGGGATCCCCAGTCTCTGGGGGCGGACGCCCTGATTCTGAGCTGGTCCAGATTCCAGCTGCCATATGTGTTTCCGCCTCTGGCTCTGATTCCCAGGGTCCTGTGGAAGATCAGGACAGAATGCAGAGTGGCCATTCTAGTGGCTCCAGATTGGCCCAGGAGGTCTTGGTACCCGGACCTGTGGCAACTGTCAGGCGGACACAGGTGGGCTCTTCCAGAACGCGCAGATCTACTCGCGCAAGGGCCATTCTTCCACCTCAATTCCAGGGCCCTCAGATTGACTGCATGGCTCTTGAGGCCTGGCTGCTGACATCCAGAGGTTTCTCTCCTACAGTGGTTGCCACTATGAATCGGGCAAGGAAACCTGTTTCCAGGAAGATATACCACAGAACGTGGAAAATCTTTTTTACCTGGTGTGCCTCTGGTGGCCGCTCACCGTGGCCTTTGTCTATCCCGACATTGCTGGCCTTCCTACAGTCGGGATTGGAGTTGGGATTATCCCTTGGCTCTCTGAAAGGTCAAGTATCAGCACTTTCAGTGTTGTTTGACAGGCGCTTGGCGCTCCTCCCGAAGGTACGTCAATTTCTGCAGGGGGTGTCTCGGGTGGTCCCGCCCTATAGACGACCTCTGGACCCTTGGGACCTAAACATGGTCCTGACGACACTGCAGAAACCGCCGTTTGAGCCACTGAGAGACGTCTCTCTCTCTCGTCTGTCCCAGAAGGTGGTCTTTCTGGTGGCGATTACGTCTCTGAGAAGGGTCTCAGAATTGGCTGCACTCTCGTGCAAGTCACCCTTTCTGGTGGTTCACCAGGACAAGGTGGTGTTGCGCCCACGGCCTGAATTTTTGCCGAAGGTGGTTTCAACATTCCACTTGAACCAGGAGATTGTTCTCCCATCATTTTGCCCCGCTCCCGTTCATCAGGTTGAGCGCGACCTCCATACTCTGGATCTCGTGAGAGCTGTACGCATTTATGTGTCCAGGACCGCCTCCTTTAGGAGTTCGGATTCCTTATTTGTCCTCACGATGGGTCGCTGTAAGGGGTCCGCGGCTTCAAAGTCGACCTTGGCCAGATGGATCAAGGCTCCCATTCAGGAGGCTTACCGGTCTTCTGGTTTGCCTCTCCCGGTGGGTTTGAAGGCACACTCTACTAGAGCTGTAGGTGCCTCTTGGGCCTTGCGACATCGAGCTTCTGCTCTACAGGTGTGTCAAGCGGCCACTTGGTCCAGCCTGCACACTTTCTCTAAGCACTATATGGTGCATGCCCATGCCTCTGCGGATGCGAGTTTGGGCAGGCGGGTTCTCCAGGCGGCGGTTGCCCACCTTTAAAAGGGAACCATGTGTTATCCGTCTTGTTGAGGAACTATTCCCGCCCTGGGGTATTGCTTTAGGACATCCCCATTGTCTGGGTCTCCCATTATGATGATCAGAAAAAAGAGAATTTTGTTTACGTACCGTAAATTCTTTTTTCTTGAATCATCAATGGGAGACCCAGCACCCACCCAGTTGTTCCGTTGCATGTTTGCATTTGATCTGTTCTCTGTTGAGACAGTGTTCCGGGTTGTTACACCGTCTGTGCACGGCATTCTTCCGATGTTTCGGGTGTGGTTTATTTCTCCTCGCAGCTTATGGACTAAACTGAGGATGTCTCCTGCGGTGGGGGTTTATAAGCGGAGGAGGCGGTGCTACAAACTTGTAGTACCTAGTGTGACCTCCGGAGGGCAGCGCCCTAAACCCCATTGTCTGGGTCTCCCATTGATGATTCAAGAAAAAAGAATTTACGGTACGTAAACAAAATTCTCTTTATTTCATACTCACTGTTACCCTGGTCCATTTATACAGTACAGTACATACTAAGTATAGAATATAACTTTTACCTACTTAAGAGGATTCTCAGTTGAAAACAGATTATCAGTTTTCCATAGATATTAATTTATTAATGGATGTATGTGAACCTCTGTGACCTGCACTGATTGACAGTTAGGTGAACTTTGATCCCCTGAAGAATAGAGCGGCTGTGGGTATGTTCATTTACTGCTTCATTTATTCCCTATGGGGTTGCTGAGAAAGCCAAGTCCCATAGAGAAGGAATGAAGCGGTGGTCATGAATGTGTATTGCTGCTCCAATGTGTGGATCGAAGATCCCCCCTTCTACTGATGTGAGTTCCCACAGTCAGACCCCCACCAATGAACAAGTTATTACCTTGTGGTTAGGCAGCAATTTTCATACGAGAACCCCTTTAAGAATTGATACCTTTCCCCCCAGATATCCAGACTGAACGGCAAGCAGCATTATGTTTAGTTTTATAACCAATATATCCTCACAGGTTGGTGCGCAGCTTCTCCAGGCTGCAGAATCCCAGAACTGACTAGTAACATCTGGATAAATCCCTGACTCTCATATCTCAAGTATAAGAATCGTCTCTGCAGAGAACAAAATGGTCCGGTGATGCAATGCCATTCCTCCTGGCTGCAGGAGAACACATCTGCCCGGTCATGAAATGACAGCCCTCCTGGCTGTAGGAGACCACATCTGCTCGGTCGTGAAGTGACAGCTCTCCGGGCTGTAGAGAACACATCTGCCTGGTCGTGCATTGACAGTCCTCCAGACTGTAGAGATCTGCACCGTGGTGCAGTCACAATCCTCCATGCTGTAATGCACCTCTGGAGAGGGGGGAGGGGGCTTTCTTACTTCCTGAAGACAAGGAGTGAGTAAGAATAATAAGTGATGTATAGGAGGCGTCTCTATCTGTTAGTGACATCTCTTGCTGGTGTCCCCTCTCCTGTCCTGGACATGCCCTTCCTATACACCATGCTTGTCCATATGGAAATGTTTCCAGAACAGGAAGTGCTGGCGGTGGAGGGGCAGCATGTGTAGGTCAGTGATCAGTGCAAGAGAGTAGGCGGGGTGACACAGAGGAACATTTCTCCCATTGGTTGCTGGAATACACATATGCTAATTAAGAGAGGAGAACAGATGCATTATGGGTGTCCTGTTTTTCAGCTCGTATCGAAGCTTCTAGTTACTGTGCAGTCCTGTCTGTAATCATTCACAATGTATCAGGGTCTACAGCGTTGTGCTGTATGATATTGTGTGAAAGTCTCCATAATGTTACAGGCAGGGTCCTATCACCCGGTGGTCATCACTGCAGAGAGGAGGTTAAGACTATACTTTCAGGGATCATTTCTATAGTTTGTAACTTGAGAAATGTGCTGTAAAGTGTCCAGACTCACCAACCACGAGGAGGAGCTGTAGTGATCTCTCCTGAGCGTGAAGGGAGCTCTCAGTTCTGCTTCATTGCAGGGGCTGATTGCTATTGATGATCGTTCTCCTTCTCTGTTACAGAGAAGGTGGAGGGAGAGATCACAAGCTGAGTGGTTGCTTTTTTTTTTTAGTATTGACGAACTATAGAGAAAGTAACTTCAGTTACATAAGGGACTGTCACATGTTACGATATCATGAACGATGTTATTGAAACATCGCGAGATTTCTGTTGTTCAAACAGCGTTGTTGTATGCAAATTTGAGATCCGGACCCCACATCAGACAATGTCGATCATGCAATCTGCTTGCATTGTTCAGTGTGAAACTGCGATAACGATCTACTTAACGATTTTGCCTATTCACAACTTTGACGAGCATTGTTCGCTGAGTTGTGCGAACGATACCTGCACGCAACATCGTTGCTGCGTCGTGAACAATATCTATACATGTGACACCTCACTAACGATGTTGTCCACGAGCGTGCATCCCTGAGATCGTAGGTGAGATCGCTCACAAAATCGTAGCGTGTGATGTCCCCTATACACAAATATTGTGAAAGATTCTGTTTAGAAATAATTTCTCTATGTATTAATGTACGCATGAGAAGAAGTATGGCTCTACTTGCTAAAAAGAAACTGGATCTTTTTGAATCCTACAATATGTGTTCACCCCATGAAAACACATACTTAATGAAAACCTGTGACCCCCTTTGGGCATTCTAAACTGTGCCCACCAGTTTTAACATGATGTAATTGAGGTTATTGTAACCCCTGTTATGTGCCCAGACGTCCCTCTCATACCTGAGAAATGAATTTATTGTCTCCCGCGCTGCATCTTAAAAGGTCCGGGAGGTCTGCGCTTTCTGGTCTGGTGTATTTGGGTCATGGCCGCCCCCTGCCTGCACGACCCACCCCACTGTTTCAAAATCGCTACCCCTTCTGTGGACGGCCATTGATTGACAGACATACTCGCACTTGCACAGTGGAGCGAGTCACCGTGCTCCTCCATTGAAGATACACAGTGCCCGAAGTTTCGCGAGACTAGTAGTTTAGTAGATTGAGGGTTGAGGAAGGGACGGATTCTGGAAATATTTTTGAGTTGGAGGCAGCAGGAGGTGGCAGGAGCTTGGATGTGTGGTTTGAAGGATAAGGCAGAGTTAAGGGTTACTCCGAGGCCTCGGACTTCAAGTACAGGGCAAAGTGAGATATCATTTATTGTGATAGATCAGGTAAGGGAGGTGTGAAAATGGGGGAAAGATGATGAGTTCAGTTTTGTCTACATTTAGTTTAAGAAAGCGAGAAGAGAAGAAGGAGGATATGGCTGATAGACACTCTGGGATTCTGGACAGCAGAGAGGTGACGTCTGGGCCTGATAGGTAGATCTGAGAGTCGTCAGCATACAGGTGGTACTGGAATCCATGGACTTTATAAGTTGTCTTAGGCTAAAGGTATAGATGGAAAAAAGAAGGAGTGGGGAGTTGGACGAGAGGTGGGAGGAAAGTACAGTGTGGACATGCTTTTTGAGACGTTTGGTGGCGAATGGGAGCAGGGATATGGGCTGGTAGCTGGATGTAGAGGTGGGGTCGAGGGATGGCTTCTTCAAGACAGGTGTAATTGTTGCATGTTTGAAAGCGTAAGGAAAGGTACCAGAGGTTAGTGATAGATTGAAGAGGTGGGTTAGGGCTGGGATAAGCGTGGGGGTGAGGTTCGGGAGGAAGTGAGGAGGGATCGGGTCCTATGCACAAGTGGTGAGGTGCAATTTGGACAGGAGGTGCGCAAGTTCTCCTTCAGTGATGGAGGGGAGGAGGGTTAGTGGGGGAGGGGAGCAGTCTGGTATACATAGGGGTGTGGTGTTTGTGCCGCAAAGACTTGTTTGATCTGATCAATCTTGCTGGTGAAGTGTGTTACGAAGTCTTCTGCAGAGACACAAGAAGTAGGGGGGGGCAGTGTGGTACGGAGGAGGGAGTTAAATGTTTAGAGTAACTGCCTGGGGTTGTGGGACAAAGAGGATGTGATGGTAATGAAGTAATTCTGTTTAGTGGTGGTGAGTGCTGGCTTGAATTTGAGAAGTGCTTGTTTGAATGCTGTGTAGTCTTCTTGTGAATGTGTTTTCTTCCAGCGCCGCTCTGCAATTACAGACTCTCGCTGAAGCTTTTTAGTGGTGTCTGTATGCCAGGGTTGTCTGTTGATTCATCGTGTTCTGCCGAGAACAAGAGGGGCAACTGCATCAATTGCTGCTGTGAGTGTACAATTGTAGAAAGCGGTGGCATTATTTGTGTCGTGGATTGAGGACATAGAGGATAGTGGTAGAATAGAGTCAGAGACTATGTGAGTGTCAACGTGTGTGAGGTTTCTGCGAGTGTGTGCGAGTTAGTGGACATGGGTGGCAGGTGAGGAGGACAAGGATGACAAGGTAAGTCGATGGTAGTCAGATAGGGGAAGCAGGGAGGATGTGGGGTTAGTTAGGGAGCAGAGGTGGTGAAGATGAGGTCTAGTGTATGTTCATCTGTGTGTGTGGTGGACCATTGAGAGAGGCCAAAGGATGAAGCAAGTAACAGGAGTTTGGAGGCTGTTGATTGGTTGGTATCAATGGAGATTTTCTGGTCATCATAATGGGAGACCCAGACAATGGGGTTTAGGGCACTGCCCTCCGGAGGTCACACTAGGTACTACAAGTTTGTAGACACCGCCCCCTCCGCTTATAAACCCCTACCGCAGGGAACATCCTCAGTTTTAAACTTAGTGTGCTCGGAGGATCACGCTTTGCTTGCACTTCACTGCATTCTCACTACTTACGTGATGGCGTCTGAAGACAAGGTAATAAGGTCCCAGTCGGGACCGGTGACAGCCTCCCCGCTCACCCTTAGTGGCACACGCTGGTGGAGGTACCGGAGGGCCTAGGGCCTGGACACCTGGTGTTCTCCCGGTACGCTGTTACACTCCTCTCCATCCCTCTCTGGGGGGCTCTGGTGAGTGGGAGATGGGAGCCTTGCACAGCTCCGCTCCGTCCGAGGCCTCCCTAAATGGTGCTTACAGACCGGACTGGAGCCAGCCCAGTCCGAGGCCTCCCTAAATGGTGCTTACACTCCGGACTGGGCTGAGCGGCCCAGTCTGAGGCCTCCCTAAATGGTGCTTACACTCCAGACTGGTGCTGCACCCCCGTCCGAGGCCTCCCTAAATGGTGCTTACAGACCGGACCGGCACTGAGGCACTCGGTGTCTCCTGTGTGCCTGGGGGTAGTGTCTGGCACTTTATGTGCTTCATGGCACTCAGACCGCGCGTTACCCTCGGGTCCGCGGTTCTGCGGGTGTACCCTGTGCTGGGGTCACCCTGGCTGACCGCCCTGTGTGTCACAGGGGCTGAGGCCGTAGGCTGCGGATGTGTGACATGTAATTGCAGTCTGTGTACATTGTTTTTTACACTGTTTCCCGCCCTGCGGGCTCCAGCTCCCTCATGAGAAGGATGCTTGGAGGATGGGATGCAGCCCGTGCGGTGACGTCACCGCGGGGCGTGTGTGTGTGTTTCCCGCGTGTCTTCGGCGCCGCCCACAGTTTCTCTGTCGGCGGCCATCTTTACCCTCACTTCCCGGCTGGGAACTGTATGCAGCGTGCGTCTGCACTCCAAGAGGGGAGACCGGAAGACAGCGCGGAGGTCACACACACACACCGCTTCCTCATACCGCTTTACAGCGGTCGGTAAGCCACCGGGATCCCCGGTTTTATTGTCTGCAATTGGGCTTATCTACCCCTACTGTGGCCATGTCCTCAGCTGGGAAGCGTGCTGCTAAGGCGGCCGAGACCACCGTTACATGTGCTACGTGCAATGGAACACTGGTGGAGGGGTCCTGCAATAACTGTGGACGCCCAGAGGCCCGGGCTGCAACTACTGGGTCAGCAACCCCGGTGCTATACCCCGAGGTCCAGGTGATCTCAGGGCCTTGGGAGACTCAGAACAGGATCAATGAATCTCTGTTGTCTCAGCTGTCCTCCATGTCGCAATCCCTGGAGGCACTTAATAGGAGACTGGATAGCCCAGCTACTCCTTCCAGTTACCCCCGGGTGTCTCCCTCTTCTGCTTTGAGACCCCTTAAGCGGGCTCGTCGTGAGGCATCACCCGAGCTCCAGACTCTCTCTGAGGAGGAGCGTTCCTCTGATGGTGAGGAAGATGATGGGGGTTCGACTTTCGGGTCTGTATCTGTGTCTGAATCACCAGATGGGGTGGAGGATCTGGTGTCCTCTATCAACGAGACCTTACGTCTCGTGACACCCCCTGAGGAGGTGACGGTGCACCCGAAGGAGGTCTATCAATGGCTGCGGCCGGAGGCTAGACCAAGTGGCTCCTTTATGGACCATACTAATTTTGGAAGGGTGATTAGAGCCCCCAGGTTACATCCTGGGCGGCGTTATGTCCGCAAACCCAAGGACAATCGCTTCCCCTTTCCCCAGGAGGTGCTTCAGGAGTGGTCGCAGTCCCCGAAGGTGGATGCTTCCATGACCAGGATTGCTGCACGCTCCCTTTTCTCTGCCTCTGATAGCTCCTCACTGAAGGATGCTACTGATAGACAGGTCGAGCAACTCGCCAAGTCTTCCTATGAGGCGGTGGGGTCGTCATTTGCCCCTAACTTTGCCACGGTCTGGACCTTACAAGCGATTACTACCTGCTTGGATGGTATCACTGACCTGGCAAGGTTCAGTCCAGAGGTCCTGGCACTTACCGAAAGGGCAAGGGCCTATGCGGACTACGCCAGAACGGCGACTCTGGAAACTGCTACTCGCTCAGCTGTGGCTTCGGCCAATGCTATAGCGATCCGCAGGTTGTTGTGGCTGCGTCTTTGGGACTCAGATGCCACATCTAAGAAGATTCTGCAGAATCTTCCTTTCGCTGGTGACAGGCTTTTTGGCACAGAGCTGGATAAGCTAATTAAGGATTCTGCTGAGTCTAAAATACCGCAGAATAAACCTAAGCCACGGTATACCGTTAAAAGGAACCCAAAACAGTGGTCCTTTCGGTCCAGCTCACAGTCATCAGCACCGTCCGCTCGCACGGACCGAGGGGGCAAGCCCGCTTCTCAGTGGCGCTCTAAGAGTCGTCCAAAGAAGCCGGCGGGGGCAGCAGCTGCCACCCCCAAACCCGCCTCTACATGACTCGCTCTCTCTTCCTGCCTCCCCACAGGTGGGGGGCCGCTTGTCTCGCTTTCAGAACGAGTGGCTACTTCACGTTTCAGATCAGTGGGTTCGAGACGTGGTCTCGCGAGGTTACAGGATAGAGCTGACGTCAAAACCGATATCCCGATTCCATCGGTCGGTCCCCTCCCCAGAAAAAGCTCAGGCCTTTTCTTTGGTGTTGGAGGGACTCCGCAGAGACGGAGTGGTGGTCCCGGTGCCTTCCGGGGAGAGGTTCAGGGGTTTTTACTCCAACCTCTTTATAGTCCCAAAGAAGGACGGATCCTTCCGCCCGGTTCTGGACCTGAAGTTGTTCAACCGCCACGTGCTGGTTCGGAAGTTCCGTATGGAATCACTGCGCTCAGTGATCGCGGCTGTGTCACAGGGGGACTTCTTGGCGTCCATAGATATCAGAGACGCTTACCTTCACGTGCCCATTGCACCGGCTCACCAGCGATGGTTGAGATTTGCAGTGGGGGAGGAACACTTCCAATTTGTGGCGCTGCCGTTCGGCTTGGCCTCGGCACCGCGGGTGTTCACAAAAGTGATGGCCTCCATGATGGCTCTCCTGCACGTGCAGGACCATGCCGTCATTCCCTATTTGGACGACCTGCTGGTCAGGGCGCCATCGGAACACCTCTGTCAAGCGAGCCTGGATGTGACCATGCGGTCTCTGGAACAATTCGGTTGGCTCCTCAATGTTCAGATGTCAACCCTGGTTCCGACCCAGTCCTTGACTTATTTGGGCATGGACTTCAACACGTCCTCAGCCCTGGTGTCTCTGCCACAATCCAAACAGGTGGCGATCCGATCGGGAGTACAAGCGGTGCTCCTGTCACCACAATCATCCCTTCGTGGGTTGATGAAGCTGGTGGGTCGCATGGTGGCAGCGATAGAGGCGGTGCCGTTTGCACAATTTCGCCTCCGTCCTCTCCAGCTGGAGATCCTACGCAGGTGGGACAAGAGGACGATCTCGCTGAATCGGCTGGTGACACTGTCACAACCGACCCGAGATTCCCTGCAGTGGTGGCTTCAACCACATCACTTGTCGCGGGGCCGGTCCTTCATAAAACCGTCTTGGTTAGTGGTGACCACCGACGCCAGTCTGAAGGGCTGGGGTGCGGTGTTCTTACACCACAGGGCCCAAGGCCTCTGGACTCTGTCGGAGTCGGCATTGCAGATCAACGTGCTGGAGATCAAGGCGATCTATCTAGCACTCCTGGCTTTTCAGAGATTCCTCTCAGGACAACCCATCCGGGTTCAGTCCGACAATGCGACGGCCGTCGCTTATGTAAATCATCAAGGAGGAACCAGGAGTGCAGAGGCTCTGGCCGAAGTCCACCGCATCCTATCCTGGGCGGAGGACAACAACTGCCTGATCTCCGCAGTTCACATCCCAGGGGTCGAAAACTGGGAGGCCGACTATCTGAGCAGGCAGGGGATGGACGCCGGAGAGTGGGCCCTTCATCCAGACGTCTTTCGGGACATCTGCAGCAGATGGGGCACTCCGGACGTGGATCTGATGGCCTCACGGCTGAATCATCAGGTTCCGCAATACATGGCGAGGTCATGGGACCCCCAGTCGTTGGGAGCGGACGCCCTGATCTTGACTTGGTCCAGATTCAATCTACCATATGTGTTCCCTCCTCTGGCTCTGATTCCCAGGGTGCTGTGGAAAATCAGGTCGGAATGCAGGGTAGCCATTCTAGTGGCTCCAGACTGGCCCAGGAGGTCCTGGTATCCGGACCTGTGGCAACTGTCAGGCGGACACAGGTGGGCTCTTCCAGAACGCGCAGATCTTCTCGCGCAAGGCCCATTCTTCCACCTCAATTCCAAGGCCCTCAGATTGACTGCATGGCTCTTGAGGCCTGGCTGCTGACATCCAGGGGGTTCTCCCCTACAGTGGTTGCCACTATGAATCGGGCTAGAAAACCAGTTTCCAGGAAAATGTACCACAGGACGTGGAAAATCTTTTTTACCTGGTGTGCCTCTGGGGCCGGTCCCCGTGGCCCTTGTCCATCCCGACACTGTTGGCATTCCTACAGTCGGGTTTGGAGTTGGGATTATCCCTTGGCTCCTTAAAGGGTCAGGTCTCAGCACTTTCTGTGCTGTTTGACAGACGATTGGCGCTTCTCCCGAAGGTCCGTCAATTTCTGCAGGGGGTGTCGCGGATGGTTCCACCCTACAAAAGACCTCTGGATCCGTGGGACCTTAACATGGTCCTGGCGGCATTGCAAAAACCGCCATTTGAGCCTCTGAGGGAGGTTTCCCTTTCTCGTCTGTCCCAGAAGGTGGCTTTTCTGGTGGCGATTACATCTCTGAGGAGGGTCTCAGAATTGGCTGCACTTTCGTGCAAGTCTCCCTTTCGGGTGGTTCACCAAGACAAGGTGGTGTTGCGTCCACGGCCGAAATTCTTGCCAAAGGTGGTTTCAACGTTTCACCTGAACCAGGAGATTGTTCTCCCGTCATTTTGCCCCGCTCCCGTTCATCAGGTTGAGCGCGACCTCCATACTCTGGATCTCGTGAGAGCTATACGCATTTATGTGTCCAGAACCGCCTCCTTTAGGAGTTCGGATTCTTTGTTTGTTCTTACGACAGGTCGCTGTAAGGGGTCCGCGGCTTCAAAGTCAACCTTAGCCAGGTGGATTAAGGCTTCCATTCAAGAGGCTTACCGGTCTTCTGGTTTGCCTCTCCCGGTGGGATTGAAGGCTCACTCTACCAGAGCCGTAGGTGCCTCATGGGCCTTGCGTCATAGAGCATCTGCTCTACAGGTGTGTCAGGCGGCCACTTGGTCCAGCCTACACACTTTCTCTAAGCACTATATGGTGCATGCCCATGCCTCTGCGGATGCAAATTTGGGCAGGCGGGTTCTACAGGCGGCGGTTGCCCACCTTTAAAAGGGAACCACGTTATCCGTCTTGTTGAGGAACTCTTCCCGCCCTGGGGTATTGCTTTAGGACATCCCCATTGTCTGGGTCTCCCATTATGATGACCAGAAAAAAGAGAATTTTGTTTACGTACCGTAAATTCTTTTTTCTTTAATCATCAATGGGAGACCCAGTACCCACCCAGTTGTTCCTTTGCATGTTTTGCATTGGCCCTGTTCTCTGTTGAGACAGTGTTTGCCGGGTTGTTGAACCGTTTGTGCACGGCATTCTTCCCGATGTTTCGGGTGTGGTTTATTTTCCTCCTCGCAGCTTGTAGACCAAACTGAGGATGTTCCCTGCGGTAGGGGTTTATAAGCGGAGGGGGCGGTGTCTACAAACTTGTAGTACCTAGTGTGACCTCCGGAGGGCAGTGCCCTAAACCCCATTGTCTGGGTCTCCCATTGATGATTAAAGAAAAAAGAATTTACGGTACGTAAACAAAATTCTCTTTGTTGAAGTCACCCATGATAATGGTGGGAATGTCAACAGAAAGTGAAGAAGCCAGATGGAGAATTGGTCAAAGAAGGCAGGGACTGGGCCCGGAGGTCGATAAATGACAGCCACTTGGAGGTTGGAGGGAGAGTAAATGCGAATAGAGTGCACTTGGAAGGATGAGAGGATAAGGGAGGGAGGAGGAGGAATTGGGTTGAAGGTGCAGTTGCTAGAAAGGAGAAGACTCACTCCTCCACCATGTTTCTTGCCAGTGCGAGGTGTGTGGGAGAAATTAAGTCCGCCATAGCACAGCGCAGCAAGGGAGACCGTGTCGGAGGCTGTCAGCCTTGTTTCTGTGAATCCAAGGAAGGAGAGTTTGCTAGAGGTAAAGAGGTCGTGAGAGAAATGGAGTTTATTATAGATGGTACGGGCTTTCCAGAGCGTTCCAGAGAGAGGGGGTGATGGACAGGGGGTCAGGGGAATGGGTTTTATGTTTAAAAGATTGCGGCTGTTTCTTGCAGGTGTGGGGTTATAAGAGGGAGGAATAGTGGGTAATGTTGGCTGTGGAGGGCCTAGGTTGGGAAATATGTCGCCCGCTGATAGGAGAAGCAAACAGAGAGCAAGCAGGTGGGAGAATGAAAGTGGCCAGCTTGCTTTGTGTTTCTTTAGGAGAGGTGTGAGATTGAGGAGCAGGTCATCGGAGAAGCTCAGGTGGGAAGGTAAGAGCGATGGTGAGATAAATATTTGTGTTGAGAGTGGTGGCGTTTGGGGGTAGTGGACGAGGGTAAGGATTAGTGAAGCAGTTACTGTTGGGGCATAGGTAAGCTTGGTCAAAGTGTTAGTGGGAAAGTAAAGTAGCAAAGACAGTTAGCAGACGGGTATAGCTGGTACCTTCTGGTTTCTTCTGATTTTTTTTTCTGGGATATTTGTGGACACTAAAGAGACACTTGAGGTGACACAGAGGAGACCACGGTCCAGGAGACCTCCAAGTATCATTTATATACAGTTTGAAGAGTCTAGAAAATGAGTTCAGCTGACCAGAGGGGAGGGGCAGGAGGGGTGTATGTTAAACAGAACATGCAGGGTGGGTTAACTAACAGGAGAGAGGACACAGCTTAACTAATCAAACATCAGGGAAAGCAGGCCCATACCATAGAAGGCAGAAGATAAACATTTGGTGCAGATCAAAAACATGCAGAGTGAGAATCAATTGTGGATTGGGTCAGACAATTTTCAATTTGTAGCATAGCGTACCATATGATTACATACACAGCTCAGCAGACAGTATTACACAGGATAGGATAAGATACATGAATGATACGTGCAGGTCAGGCAATTTTCAATTTCTAGCATAGCGTACCTGTGAATGAGATTAATTGATAGATGAGATGAGAATGCAGTCCATGTAATACAGAATTACATTTTCTAGGATGTTTCTGGACACTTAAGAGACACAGAGGAGACCACGGTCTAGGAGACCTCCAAGTATCATTTATATACATTCCTCCACCTAGTAAGGAACAAGTTATCTCTTCCTCCATCCTCCCCAGCCATCTCACCTCCTCAGAACTGTTCCTCCAATACAATCCTTTGTTTCCAGATACACACAACCTCATAACCTCTCCTGCTCCCACCTTATAACACTCTCTCTGCGTCTCCTCATTGCTGGTGATGTATAGCCAAATCCTGGCCCTCTACTCCCCCAGTACACCTACCTAGAGCCCTATGGAACGCTTGCTCTGCCTACAACAGTGATGGGCAACCTTTTCAGATTGGTGTGTCAAAATTGGCCAAAAAACCGAGCATAACTCGGGTAGTGTGTCACCTTGAGAAAAAAAACCCTAATTTTATGATATTTATAGTTTAAATAACAAATATGTATAATTATTTAACTTACCTGCTTAGTGACTTCTTTGTTAATCTGTCAGTTGGTTTCTTTTGTTGGTCTTGCTGTTATTTAACTTATGTGGGATGTCATGAACTAAGATAAGTGAGGGGGAGGGGGAATTCTTCCAGTGATGGCGAACCTGTGGCAGTCCAGCAACAGCTGGACTGCCACAGGTTCGCCATCACTGATTTAGTGACTTTTTTGTTGCTGAATTTCATTGGCTAAATCTTCAATTGAAGGTTGGTATTTTGTACCCTTCAAGGCCAAGCAAGCGCTACTAAGGTTATCTGTCAATCTGTTTCTTTTGTTGGTTTTGATATTATTTAATGCTGAGAATAAGGTCTCACAAAAGTACGTCGAGGGAAAAATAGTAAGTAAAGCCATTGCTATATTTTTCAGGGTGCTAAAAGTGTCTGGTAACCGATTCCAGGCACTCCAAATTTCCTGTTCATAATGGCACTCCTCTTGATTCTCCAAGCGGCACCTTTCTAGATTCTCAAGCTTTGACCTCAAGTCAACAAACACCTGACCCCAGATGCTGTCCTGAAATTCTGCAAGTTGCATCTCCAAATCATCAATTTGTATCCATTGGAAACCATTTAATTCCAAACTACTGTAGACTACTACATCAGGATACTTAATTATTTTCATGGTCTGTTCTAGGCTTCTAAATTGATTAAATCTATCACTGAACTGGTCAAGTAAGGAGTCTAAAACATGCTGGTACTTTATATGCAAGGGCTCCATTTCATTTTGTACAGCTGCACTGGCCTTCTCAAAATACTTTGTTACTCGAGGAAAATACTTATAAGTTTTAGTTTCTACATCTCGCTTGAAAATTTTAAGTTTACTTTCAAAAGCCTTTATGTATCCAAACATAACGTCAATACTTTTGCCAAAACCTTGTAGCTTTAAGTTCAGTTCATTAATATGAACAGAGAGATCTGTAAAAAACATCAGGGTGTTGACCCACTTATAATCATAGAGCTGAGGAAAGTTTCCCAGATCCTTATCCTCAAGAAATACCTTAATTTCTTCAAAACACTCGACAAAGCGCTCAAGAACTTTGCCTCGGCTCAGCCATCTTACATTATTGTACATCAGCAGTCCACTGTAGGTGGAATCAACCTCCAGTAAAAGTGCAGAAAATTCTCTCTTGTGAAGGGGGCGAGCAGCTATTAAATTAACTATTTTTGTAACAACTGACATTAAGTCGTTTAAGTCAGTGAATCCTGCCTTGGCACATAAAGCCTCCTGATGGATAATACAATGAAAAGGCACAATCGGGTGTCCAATAGCTTCTGTAAGCAATGTAACAAATCCGACTTTTTTCCCCACCATGTTTGGTGCCCCATCTGTCGTCACTGACACAACTTTAGAGATATCAATGCTTAGGTCACAGAATGTTTGCATAACAACCTTACATATTTCGCTTCCTGATGTACTTGTTGGCACTGATACTAACTTTATCAACTCTTCTCTCATTGTGAGACCATCAGAATATCGACCAATAATGGCCAACTGTGCATGTGATGTGACATCAGTAGTTTCATCAAGAGAGATCGAAAAATATTTACAATTACTTATGTCTTCCTTTAATTGATGTTGTATGTTTGTGTTCAGTCTCATTATTCGGTCTTTTATGATATTTCTACTGAGTGGTAACTCAGATATTCTCTTACTAATTGCATCTTTATTCTGCATATCGTGCAATAGAACTGGTGCACATCTTAAGAGAGATTCTTTAATAAATTCTCCCTCACTGAGGGCTTTTCCATGCTGAGCTATGGAGTGAGCAATGCTCAGACTTGCAGATGTTAAATTTGTAGAGCTTTTTACAAATTTAAGGATGGAATTAGATTGGCTCTTATGAAGTTGTAGCTGCCTGGAAATGTATTCCTTCCTTTCATCCTCACTTTTTTTCAAGAGCTGGGAATGATTAGTTTCAAAATGTCTATTTATATTCCTCGTTCTGCTTACTACCGTTTCACTACATAGAACGCAAAATGATCTGCCATTTTTTTCTATAATGCCATACATCTCAGTCCATGTCTCTTGAAAGGGTCGGCTACTGCTACTACCACTTCCTTTACTTAACCTTGGTTTTTTTGGCTTCTCCATCAGAGGGGCAGTGACAGAAGATTTATAGATAGCCCTGCAGGCAATTAGGGGTTAACTGTCTTTTAGGAAAGGGCAGAGTTAATAAGCAGAAATAGGGATTAATAGGGTGCGCAACAGTAATAGTGGTGAAATGGAGTCTGTATGCTGCAAGATGGCGTTCCTTATGTAAATGGTGGGACACGGCACCCATAGCACAGGCCTCTTCCAGCCTCCCCCTCACTTATCTCAGTAATGGCCAATCACACATTCATGACACCCCAGATTCTGCCCAGAACCTTTCACTGGAGGATGGTTGCTGTAGTTGCTGGACCTCCAGACAGTGATCACAGGGCCTCACATATGCGTCCCCCGCAGCGTTCCACTGCTCCCTGCTGCGCCAGCCGGAAGTTCCGCCTACCGGAAGTCCCAGGACTAGACGCTCTGTGCCGGAGCTCTGCTGTTCTGGCCTACAGACCTCCGGCACATTTTTTTTGTTCCTCAGCTACTGCACCTGGCCCTGTAGTTTCTCCGGCGGCCGCGTGTCACTGAAAATGGCTACGCGTGTCAGTGCTGACACGCGTGTCATAGGTTCGCCATCACTGGCCTACAACAAAACCTTCATACAACCACAACCTCTTTATCACTAACAAACTTTCCTTCCTTGGCATCACTGAAACCTGGCTCACCCCCTCTGACACAGCTTCTCCAGCTTCACTTTCCTTTGATGGATTCCATGTCCCTCAGAACCCTTGCCCCAGCAACAAACGTGTTGTAGGAGTTGGCTTGCTCCTGTCCGATACATGCTCCTTTACCCTAATTCCATTTCCACCCTCTGCTACTCCTACCTTGTTTGAGGTGCACTCCATCTACAGCTACTCCCCCTCCAACTTCCAACTGGCTGTCATCTACTGCCCCCCAAAGCTAGCTATAACCACCTTTCTCAACCTCTTCACCATCTGGCTACTTCATTTCCTTTCTGCTGACATCCCCACTATAATCATGAGTGACTTTAACATCTCTATTGGCACTTTCAATTGAGCTGCCTCTAAAATCTATCACTAACTTCCTTCTTTGGACTCTCTCAATAGTCCTCCACAGCCACTCACAAAGATAGCCACACACTGGACCTTATATTCACCCACCTCTGTTCCCTTACTAACATCTCAAACTCACCCCTCCCCATCTGACCACAACCTACTGACATTTTCTTCACTCTCCTCTCCTAGTTCGCAACCCCCACTCCACAAACTCACTCATCCTCACAGAAATCTCAAACACTTTGATTTACAGTCATTCTCTGAGTACCTTCTCCCTTTCAGACACATAGCTTCCCTGCTCAATACAGATGCTGCTGCCACTTTATATAACACCATAATAACAACAGCGCTCGATTTGGCTGCCCCCTCATGCATAGCAAAACTTGCACAATCAACAGGCAAGCCTGGCAGACCAGCTTGACTAAAGAACTGAGACTGACTTCCAGGGTCGCTGAGTGGAGATGGAAGAGATTCTATTCCGCCAAGCACTTTGTTGTATACAAGCAGTCCCTCACCAACTAGAAGTCCATGCTCACTGCTGCAAAACAAACTTCTCATCTCTCAAATTCTCCCTGTCTCACACCTCAAAACAGCTATACAACACTTTCAATTCTCTCCTCAGTCCCCCAGCACCTCCTTCCTCTCCTCTTATCTCTGCTGAAGACTTTGCCTCTTTCTTTAAGCAGAAGATTGATAACATCAGAGAAAGCTTTGGCCTACAGTCTCCAGAGTCCCTCCTCATTACTGCTCAGCCCTCGTCTTCCAAAACCAGCTTCTCCACCATGACAGAAGATTAGTTCTCCATTCTTCTGTCAAGATCACATCTCACAACCTGCACGCTTGACCTGCTCTCGTCCCACCTCATCCCCAACCTCGCCACAGTCTTTTCATTCCAACATTAACACATCTCTTCAACCTTTCACTAACAACTGGTGTCTTCCCTGATTCATCAAACATGCCTCAATCACGCCCATCCTCAAAAAGCCCTCCATCAACCCATCCTCTGTGTCTAGCTATTGCCCCATATCACACAATCTGGATTCCGACCGCATCATTCAACTGAAACTATCCTAACTAAAGTTACCAGTGACCTACTAATAGCCAAGAACAAGCGACACTACTCTGTCCTCCTCCTCCTGGACATGTCTTCTGCTGTTGACACTGTGGACCATTCCCTCTTGCGACAGATTCTTTTCTCTCTTGGTATCACAGAATTGGCCTTCTCCTGGATCTCTTCATATCTTAACAGACCGGACATTCAGTGTCTCCCTTTCCCACACCAAATCCTTATCTCTCTCCTTGTCTGTCGGTGTTTCCCAAGGTTCAGTTTTAGGACCTCTGCTCTTCTCAATCTACATCTTCAGCCTGAGACAGCTCATGGAGTCTCTCAGCTTTCAGTATTATTTCTACACTGATGACACGCAGATCTATCTCTCTGGACCTGATATAATCTCCTTACTAACCAAATTCCCACAATGTGTGACGACCATCCGCTGTGAGGCTGAGCTTCTGGTAAGGCAGCACCCCAAGAAACCCCGAGACCCTTAACCCCTATACAGTGATCTGGAATAACAGCAGAGCCCAGGGGGTAGCTGCCTATTATGAGCAGCAGAGCAGGGAGGTCGCCAGGAAGGGAAAAATCAAGATCCGAAGAACATAGTCAGGAGTCCGAGTCAAAACCGAGAGGGCAGCTAAGGTACAAAATCGTCAGGCGGTAGCAGAGTCGAAAATCCAGGCAAAGGTCAGAGTCAAAACCAAACACACACTATATCACTAGGGAACCAAAACTATATCAGACAGGCTCCAATGTATTTGAAGGGCGCGGTTACCTCCCATTGGCTGGAGCTCACCGTCTGATGATCTCATCCGGACCGCCCCTAGAACCAGGCCAGATGGTGATGCACGACTGGCACCAACCACCCCACTTCTGACAGAAGAACGAAGGTTGTGCCTATCAGACACCTCTGCAGAGCCCGCTACTCTGCAACCAACATCACTCAAAGGAGAAACACGGCGGCGTTCAGGACAGAGGCCGACGTCGAAGGAGCCAGGTCCATATGAGGATAAGGCCCTCCTATCACCGGCACCATCAGCCGACGGAATCCGGCGCCTCCCAGTGGCCGAGGCAGGAACACCAGCCACAGAGTCCAATGGCGATGTGACACAATGTCTGTCTCCTATTTCATCTTTATTTTCTGCTCGCTTTCTA
The DNA here is from genome assembly GCA_033576535.1 of Allobates femoralis. Taxonomy (NCBI): domain Eukaryota; kingdom Metazoa; phylum Chordata; class Amphibia; order Anura; family Aromobatidae; genus Allobates; species Allobates femoralis. Next base: position 420,037,504 of record JARQOC010000002.1, read on the forward strand.
AACCTGAACATGGACAAAACAGAATTTATCATCTTTCCACCATCTTACTCTACCACACCACTAGACCTGTCCATTAATATCCATCAATGTCAATGGCTGCTCACCTTCCCCAGTCCCGCATTCTCGGTTTGTGACGCCCCTATGGCAAGGCGCCACAGGGAGGTACTGCAAATAGAACGTGTAGTGCCTCCGTAGTCACGGATATGGAGGAAACAACAGAGTCTGCACCCATCACCCACATAATAGGCCACCTTAGTACAGGGGACTGTATATTCAGTAGCTCCCAGGGGGTGGAGCCTAGAGATCGGGAGACGTGGATTGATAGTTAGGAAACTAGTCAGGCAGATGGTGTTAGGAAGAGAGAGAGGACGGACGCAAGGGACCCTGCGGCCATGACAGGAGGGCACCTCTGAGGAGAGAGGTGACCCAGACGCCGAGAGGGGCCACTCCAGGACTGATAGGAGCCAGGTGGAGACCCAGGTCATCACCTGCACACCGGAGCCGAGGCGGTTAGTCACGTTTTATCCCTGACTGCAGACTGGCAGGCTGTGGGCCTAATAAGTAGGAGCTGAAAAAACACTTGTGCATGCCCTCATCATCTCCCGCCTTGACTATTGCAACCTCTTACTCCCTGGCCTTTCCTCTAACACTTTTATACCCCACAATTTATCCAAAACTCTTGCTGACTGACTAATCCACCTGTTTCACTGTTATTCCCCAACCTCTCCTCTCTGCTAAACCCTTCACTGGCTTCCTATTGTCCAGAGACTACAGTTCAAAATCCTAACCATGACATACAAAGCAATCCACAACCTGTTTCCTCCATATATTGGTAAAATGGTCTCCTGATATCTTCCTACACGCAGACTGTGAACCTCTCAAGATCTCCTGCTCTACTTCCCTCTTATCTCTTCTTCCCACAACTGCATACAAGATTTCTCCTGTGGGCACAGCGTTTCTGTGAAACACATTGGTTTTGCTGGGCAGCCCAACCGCAGGAACAAATTAGCATATATTTGCAATCAACCAAGGAAAAACTGAATGCGGAAAACACAGCATGTAGGAAAAACGTCCTGTGGGCACATACCCTAAGAGTGGATGAATGAGAACCTCAGCAGATGACCCCACTGTTATATATAATATATATATATATATATATATATATATATATATAAAAATATATATAAAAAAAACTCTATTCAAAGACCAACACTGATATTACTGCTATGTGGTGACCATATAGTGGCAGATACCAGTCCTGTAGAACATATAAGAGTTTATAGTTCAGTTATAGATGGTGACTTACTTTTGATGTTCTTTCATATGGAGTTGTTCACTTTTCCCTTGTTTTACATCTATCCCAGACTGACATGACAACTTCTCCTGCCACGACTCATCTGCATAGATTACGATAAAGACACATTTGTCTTCTCACATTTGCAGCCTGGTTCACATCTATTCCCAACCTGCATAAACTCCTCATCCTTTTGATACAGCAATGCTGAGCTGCTGCTGTATGTGTTGCTATTACTTCTCCTGCTGTGTGGTCCTGTGTGTCCTCCAAAAATCTCTATGCTATATTAATGCCCTGTGTGAGTGCTGTAAAAAGCAGTGCCCACATTTTGCTTAATGCACTCTGTATACCCCTTTGACATTTGCAAAAACCTGAGCGCCCCTATAGCAATAAGTGCTTAAGATTTAATGATGTCCTGAGTATGCCCACTTACAGCTCTCCTCAACACAGTATGATGCCTCCACACTGTATGGTAGCCCTCCCGTTGTATAATAACCCCCTCATTAGCCCTCACACTGTAAAATGACCCCGCTCAATAGCCACCACACTGGGTCATGGCCCCATTAGTAGCCGCCACAAGGTGTCATGGCCCCCTTAGTAGCCCTACTTTGTATCATGGCCTTTTAATAGCCCCCGCATAGTATTATAGCCCCCTCAGTAGCCCACACACTGTATCATGGCCCCATCAGTAGCCCTCACACTGTATAATGTCCCCCTCAGACGTTTCTACACTGCATGATTGTCTCCTTAGTAGCTTCCACTCTGTATCACATAACCCAGGGCCGGCTCCAGGTTTCTGTGGGCCCCGGGCGAAAAGGTCTCAGTGGGCCCCCTTTAAGTACATATCGCGGACTATATATATATATATATATATATATATATATATATATATATAATGTATATATATATAATGCCGCACACTTACCGCAAGCCCCATAGACAATGCATGGGGCTTGCCGCAAATGTGAAGCAAGTGCAGCCGCTAGACGGAAAATGCGGCAGATGCAGGTTTTTTTTTACCGCAACTGCCACATTTTTTAAAAAATGCCTATGTGAAGGCAGCCTAAGGGTAAGTTCACACTTACCCGGCGGTTTGGTCGGCGGCAGCTGGCGGAACCCGCCAGGAAGCTTCGGCGCCGTCCACCGGCTTCCTGGCGGGTATGTGCGGCGGGAGCCGGGCGGGTGATGGGCGGGAGCCGGCGGATGCACAGCGTGTTCTCGGCGGCGAATCTGCAGCGGCTGGAAGCAGCACATGATTCTGCTTGCAGCCGCTGCAGAACCGCCGTTTTTTAGAACATGATCATTCTTTGCTAACCCGCTGGGAAACCTGCGGGTTAGCAACGGATGACGCTGGGTAACCGCCGGTGTGTGCACTGCCTTGGGCGGTTTACATTAGTTTTAATGTTAATCCAAACGCCGGTTTGGATTAACATAAATTTAAATAAAACTAATGTAAACAAAACGGCGGTTTACACAGGTAAACCGCCGAAAACCCGCCCAGTGTGCACTTACCCTTACAGGAACAGTGACTGCTGAAACCAGCAAGAGCTGTTTCTGACAGTGAGTATATTACACATTGTTAGGAGCGGGCTAAAATGCGATTGCGTTCCCTTGCGCCTTTTAAAAATACCCTTCAAATGCAAAATGTTGCATTTTTGTGCGTCTGAGGATGCTTGGTATATACACAAGCATCCTGAAGCACACAAATAATGCAGACAGCTCAATGGAGCCGCACTGCCATATGGTGGCACCGCAGCCAAGCGGAGTGTCTGGCCATCCGGATCTCTCTTTCTCCTCACCTTTCTTCTTGCCGCTCCGGTCTCCTCCGGTCGCTCTGCACATATCAGCACAGTGATGACATCTTGCCCCTCCATGCTGAGCTGCAGAATGCAGACAGCGGCAGAAGAGACTATGGAGAAGAATGCTGCTGGCAAAGGTGGCTGAGACTATAGGAGCAGAATCCGCGGGGGGCTACCACTGGTACACATACCTCGTACACTCGCGGCTCTGCTCCGTACACCTCGTACACACGCGGCTCTGCTCCGTACACCTCGTACACACGCGGCTCTGCTCCGTACACCTCGTACACACGCGGCTCTGCTCCGTACACCTCGTACACACGCGGCTATGCTCCGTACACCTCGTACACACGCGGCTCTGCTCCGTACACCTCGTACACACGCGGCTCTGCTCCGTACACCTCGTACACACGCGGCTCTGCTCCGTACACCTCGTACACACGCGGCTCTGCTCCGTACACCTCGTACACACGCGGCTCTGCTCCGTACACCTCGTACACACACGGCTCTGCTCCGTACACCTCGTACACACACGGCTCTGCTCCGTACACCTCGTACACACACGGCGGCTCTGCTCCGTACACCTCGTACACACACGGCTCTGCTCCGTACACCTCGTACACACACGGCTCTGCTCCGTACACCTCGTACACACTCGGCTCTGATCCGTACACCTCGTACACACTCGGCTCTGATCCGTACACCTCGTACACACTCGGCTCTGATCCGTACACCTCGTACACACTCGGCTCTGATCCGTACACCTCGTACACACTCGACTCTGATCCGTACACCTCGTACACACTCGGCTTTGCTCCGTACACCTCTTACACACTCGGCTCTGCTCCGTACACCTCGTACACACTCGGCTCTGCTCCGTACACCTCGTACACACTCGGCTCTGCTCCGTACACCTCGTACACACACGGCTCTGCTCCGTACACCTCGTACACACACGGCTCTGCTCCGTACACCTCGTACACACACGGCTCTGCTCCGTACACCTCGTACACACACGGCTCTGCTCCGTACACCTCGTACACACACGGCTCTGCTCCGTACACCTCGTACACACACGGCTCTGCTCCGTACACCTCGTACACACACGGCTCTGCTCCGTACACCTCGTACACACACGGCTCTGCTCCGTACACCTCGTACACACTCGGCTCTGCTCCGTACACCTCGTACACACTCGGCTCTGATCCGTACACCTCGTACACACTCGGCTCTGATCCGTACACCTCGTACACACTCGGCTCTGATCCGTACACCTCGTACACACTCGGCTCTGATCCGTACACCTCGTACACACACGGCTTTGCTCCGTACACCTCGTACACACACGGCTTTGCTCCGTACACCTCGTACACACATGGCTCTGCTCCGTACACCTCGTACACACACGGCTCTGCTCCGTACACCTCGTACACACACGGCTCTGCTCCGTACACCTCGTACACACACGGCTCTGCTCCGTACACCTCGTACACACACGGCTCTGCTCCGTACACCTCGTACACACACGGCTCTGCTCCGTACACCTAGTACACACTCGCCTCTGCTACATTCACACTGTAAATCCCTCCTGACCCCACACATAACCTTCACCTAATTGCCATACACCTAGTACACACTCACCTCTGCTACATTCACACTGTAAATCCCTCCTGACCCCACACATATCCTTCACCTAATTGCCATACACCTAGTACACACTCACCTCTGCTACATTCACACTGTAAATGCCTCCTGACCACACACAAACTTCACCTTATTTGAGCATCATTGATGGCCAGCACAGTCCTGGATACACTGAGGATCATGAGACCCCTGACTCCTCCCCATCCATTGACATCATCACAGGTCCTGTAAGCACACTAGCACAGAGTGTGCAGCTCTGTCGGCTCCCGTGGAGGGGGGAGGAGGGAGACCCTCCGGGGCTGCAGCCTGCAGGAGCCTGAAAATGACCCCCCAGCTGCCCCCTGGATATGGCTCTGGCTGTGGGGGCAGTGCTCAGGGGCCCCTGAGGCTAGGGTCACACTTGCATTGTGACCCTAGCCTGATGCAAGTATTGTATGTTGCAACGCTGCTATGCGCTGGAGGCAGCCCATAGAAACCCGACGTTTACCTTGACAACCACTGGTTGTCAATGTAAACTGCGGGTTTCTATGGGCTCAGTTGCTGGCAGCGCATAGCGTTAAACGCTCTGCGCTGCAGCAGACAATACTTGCGTCAGGCTAGGGTCACAACACAAGTGTGACCCTAGCCCTCAGGGGCCCGGTGGGCCCCCTCCAAGCCGTCGGGCCCCGGCACTTGCCCGGGTACGCCGGGTGCTGACGCCGGCCCTGACATAACCCCCCAGTAGCTCACACACTGTATCATGGCCCCCTCAGTAGCCACCACACTGTATTATGACCCCCTTAGTAGCCTTCACACTGTATCATGGCCCCTTCAGTAGCACCCACCCCACACTGTATTATGACCCCCTCAGTAGCCTCCACAATGTATGATGGCCCTTCAGTAGCCCCACACTGTATTATGACGCCCTCAGTAGCCTCTATACTTTATGATAGCCCCCTCAGTAAACTCCACTCTGTATCACAGGCCCCTCAGTAGCCCACACACTATGTCATGGTCCCTTTAATAGCCCAAACTATGTATGATGGACTTCCTTTGGTAGCCTCTACTATTTAGAGAGGCCCCATTAGTAGCCCATCCAATATTTTTGTGGGGCAGGGGTGCGGCCTAGCCAGCAATGTAAGCGGTAGCAGCTTGGTGCTCTCCCGCCTGTAAATTTGCCCTTAGGCTGTGACCGCTGCATTGTGGGGCTGATTAAACACTGGGGCCAGCAGCCGGAACATCCCCAGACCCCGAGGGTGTCACTGGAGCCGAGCAAGCCGTATACATGACTTGCAGGAGGCAAAAAGATGCCGAAGCGGTGGAGAGCAGCCACATGCAAGATGGCGCCTGTGCCAGGAGAATGGCGGCTGCCCGCCTTGCAAGGTTTGCCAGGGAGGAGGAGAGGAGTGTACCTGATATTGGAAAGCTGGAGACTGGGGTTGAAGAGGATGAGGGAGGGCAGGAGCAGGCCCATTAAGACCCTATGGAGTTGGGTGGTGATCCTCCTGATGGCCCCATTGTAGAAGCAGGTGCTGGTGATGAGGGAGTTAATGTTATTCACAGTGCTGCAGAACCAACTATTAAGGATGTGTTTGAGATTGTGGCATACTGTAAGGACACTCTAACTACACTGACCCAGCAGATGCAGGTAATGCAAGTAGATATGACAAAAATGAAAGCTGCTATGAAAAAAGCAGATGCTAGAACCGGTGAAGTTGAAGAGAGAGTGGGTGTTACTGAAGACCACATAGTGAAACTGCAAAAGTCCCATGCTCAATATCTGAAACAGCTTGCAGATGTTACAGCTAAAAATGACGATCTTGAGAACCGCTCACGAAGAAACAATGTGAGGGTGCCAACCCCACTGAATTCATAGAGAACTGGCTATTACAAAAAATTGGTGCAGAAGCCCTCTCTAGGGTGTTTGTGGTGGAAAGGGTGCATAGAGTGCCATGAGACCTCAGCCTCCTGGTATGACTCCCTGAGTTATTATGGCCAGAAAACTAAACTACAGGGACAGAGACACGATTTTAAGTAAGGCCAGGACCGCCAAAGATATGACGATCAATGGTCAGAATGTGTCCATCTATTTCGACTACTTCCCTACAGTACAGAAACTGCGTATGCGTATTTCTGAGGTCAAAAAAAGACTGAGAAGCTTGGGAGTGATGTATTCCATGTTATATCCGGCCAAGCTAAGGGTGCAGGCATTCGACAGAATACAAATTTTCCAGACGCCATAGGACGCCATGGAATGGATCGAACGCAATGCTAAAAAGTTGCGAGACATGGGTGCTGGCTGAGTGGTACTGGACAGGAAAATTACCACCAGCATATTTTCTCTTTTTAAATCTCTTTGTTCTTTTCTTTTTTGGGATTTAGACAATTATCCTTTGTTTTTTTCTTTGTTTTTCTGTCCTGGTCGATTAGTCCACATGAGCGACTGGGATAAGTTTTTCTAGTGGACATGCTGCTGGACTAAACTGCGGCGGCGGGCTCACTGAACCTATTAGGAAGACTTTCATGAAGAAATGTTTTCTTAAATTGTTTACTAAAGGCGGGATGGGGATAGTGGGGAAGGTTATTGATAATACCTAGATTTCCGTGCTAGAGTGGAGATTGGTTTTGTGTTGCTGTAGTTTATATCATAGTTTTTAAGGTTGAAGGAAGACTTTAAGTCCATCTAGTTCAACCCATAGCCTAACATGTTGATCCAGAGGAAGGCAAAAAAAACCCCATGTGGCAACACTAATCTCCACATTGGGGGAAAAAATTCCTTCCTGACTCCAGATACGGCAATCAGACTAATTCCCTGGATCAACGCCCTATCAAAGAATCTAGTATATATAACTGGTAATGTTATAGTTTTCAAGAAAGGCATCCAGGCCCTTCTTAAATGTTAGTAGGGTTAGGGCTGGTTGGGTGATTTTACCCACTCTCAATCAGAGAGAAGCTAAGTTAGGGGAGAGGAAAGGGAAGTGGGAATTGGGAAAGTTTGGGGGATATGTTTAAAGGGACAAGTGGGGGATGGGTGGGGAAGGGGTTGGATGGTTAGACAGCAAATGGCAAGGCTGCCTGAGCGATACAGAATTTCATAAGACACAATATGGCTGGAACACTTAAAGTAATTGCCTGGAATATCCGGGGTCTTGCAGAATGAGTAAAGAGGGCAACAATATTACAACATGCCCTTTCCTTTAGACCTTCTATTATTTGTTTGATGGAAACACATCTGGTTAAAGAAAAGACTGGCGTGTTGGCCTGGAAATGGATCAGACAGGCGTATCACGCCCACGTATTCCAACTATGCAAGGGGGGTCTCGGTCCTGGTGCATGCCTCAATACCATATGAAGAGGTGGAGGTGCGTGTGGACAAAAATGCACAATATGTGTTTTTGGTGTGTCGGGTGTTTGGGAGAATGTTGAGTTTGATTGCAGTGTACTTTCCACCGCTGTATATGAACAATGTTATGCATTTGGAGCTGGAAAAATGTGGGTCCGGTGTGAAGGAACCGGGGGGAGAGAACTGGATACAGCATCTGCGAAACACGTACGGGAGTTGGGAATGGTGGATGTGTGGAGGGTGCGAAATACTGAAGTGCGGTGTTTTTCGTGTTTCTCATCCTCACATAGATCTATGTCACGTATAGACCTGGCCCCCAGAGATAGGCTACTGGACTCTTGGGTGCAGGATGTGCATTACTTACCTAGGATAGTATCAGATCATAAAACATTGGCTCTGGTATTACATGTCAATCTGGCACGTGGGGGTACCAGAAAGGAATGGAAGATACACCCGACGTGGTTGAAATCTATAGACATGGAGGGAATTTTAGGAGAGATGGAGGTGTATTTTCAGAAAAATGGGGGGAGTACACCGATGGGTGTTGTGTGGGACACCATGAAGGCTTTCCTTAGAGGATTATTCATACGGGATATCTCCAGGTGTAAAACTGAATCTAAGTGGGAGGAGAGACGAGTGCTGGATGAGTTGCGGGTCGCGGAGCAAGAGGCGGTTGGTCGGCCCACCCCGGGGGCGCAGTTGCATTTAAAGAGAGCACAGGAGGCACTGGACCAACTCTCTTTGAGAAATGTTAAGAGGAGTCAGGAATTTCAGGGGATGACATTTTATGAGGAAAAGTAAAAGGTTGGTCACTTATTGTCCCTAGTAGCAGTTGCTCAGAGGGAATCGTCTTTTGTATAAAGTATGTATGATAAACGGGATACACTGGTCACAGAGACGAAGGATATTCTGAATATTTTTAACAGTTTTATGAAGAATTGTATTCCTCCAAATTGAATGCATCCAGGGATGAGAGCATGACTTTTTTGGCGGGATCTGGCCTGATGAAACTTAGTACAGAGGATAGAGATAGTCTAGAAACTTCATTTACAATAGAGGAATTAGAGGTGGCGCTGGCATCTTTGGCAAATAATAAGGCCCCTGGAGCGGACGGCTTGCCGGTAAAGGTTTACAAGCAACTTAAGGATTGGCTGTTGCCCAGGTTTTGTGAGGCTCTTCAGGGGGCACTGGTGGAGGGATGTCTACCAGATTCCATGAGAGAGGCGACGATAGTGGTGTTCCCTAAGGAGGAAAAGGATACCCGTAAGCCGCAGTCCTATAGACCCATTTCCTTACTTTCGATAGATGCCAAGCTACTTGCCAAAGTGATGGTGACAAGGCTGGCAGGGGTAGTACACACAGTAGTGCACCCAGACCAGACCGGATTTATGCCTCACAAATGTACAGCTATTAACCTGAGAAGGTTATTTTTAAACATTCAATTATCTGCAGATAACGCAGGCTACCGGGTAGTGGCATCCTTAGATGCCAGTAAGGCGTTCGATAGTGTGGAGTGGGGCTATCTCTGGTTGGTTCTTGAGCAGATGGGTTTCGGACTGGTGTTTATCTCATGGGTGAAGTTGCTCTATTCCTCCCCGGTGGCAAGAATCAGGGTGAATAGGGAGAGATCGGAGAAATTTGATCTAACTAGAGGGACACAGCAGGGTTGTCGCCTCTCTCCATTATTGTTTGCCCTGGCATTAGAGCATCTAGCTGCTCATATCCGTGGGGCAGCTGAGATTAAGGGGTTTCAATTTGGGCCGGTGCAGGGAAAAATTGCACTCTATGCTCATGACATCCTCTTGTTCCTCAGGGACCCCCTGGAAGCCCTGAGTCAGGCAGTGTTGCTGTTTGAGGAATTTGGGAATATGTTTGGATTAAGAATAAACTGGGACAAATCCAATCTAATGATGGTAGACAGGGATAACATGGTGGACATGGGAGAATTGGGTTGTACCAAACTGAGACTGATCAATTTAAGTATCTAGGTATACAGGTTGCATTGCCAATAGACTATTATTTGAAACTAAATGTGATGCCGCTCCTGGCCGAATTTAGGGATACAACTCAGACTTGGGGTAAGGTGCATCTCTCGGTGGTGGGCATGGCTAACCTGTCTAAATTAGCACTCATGCGTAAGCTCCTTTACATACTTCACAACTCGCCAGTTTGGCTCCCGGGGGGGTGTCTTTCAGAGACTAAATTCACTCTTTAGAGACCTAGTTTGGGTGGGGATAAAGCTGGAGGTCCTGCAAAGGCCCAAGGAAGAGGGGGGGTTGGCTTTGCCTAACCCTTGGATATATTTTTTGGCGTCCCAAAGTCAGCATTTAAGAGGTTGGTCTTCTAGGAAGGGGGGTGGTTCAATACAGGCAGTACTGATGTATTTCATAGGAAGTAGCCCTTTAGTGCAGGGATTGGAAATCGGTATGTTTAACCGGTTGGGAAGGAAATATCCCACTCTGTGTCTAATACACAATACTTGGTCTAAAATTAAGAGAATAAGAGGGGTCTCCGGCCTGACTATATATACTCCCATTTGGATGAATGAAAAACTGAGCGAAGTGTATAAACTTGGGGAATGGAAAGACTGGTCTGCTAAAGTGGTACGGTACATGACACAGTTACTAGTGAACCAACAATTGAAAGAGTTTGACATACTTAAGGAAGAATTTGGCATCCCAGACGTGGATAAGATATAGATACCGGTACCTCTCAGTATTCAAAATGCATTAAGGAGGCAGAGACGGGAAACTGGAGTGCAGATACAAAGAGATATAGTCCTTGACTATATTTGTTTGGAAGGGACTAAAAAGGGGGTAATCTCCAGCGTATACAAAGATATTTTACACACTTTTCTGTTGAAGCATCCAATTGGTGCTCAGAGTAAATGGGAGGAGGAATTAGGAGCGCTGGATGATGAGATCAGGGAGTCGTTTTTAGAATATATCCCAAAACTATCATTAAGTGAGCCGGGACAGCTATCACAACTGTACACCATTCACAGAGTGTACAGATCTCTTGAGTTCCTATATAAGATTGGGATGAGAGACACATCTGAATGTCCGAAATGTATGAATGAAAATTCAGAAATTCTCCATGCATTGTAAAGACATACTGATAGGATATTTAGATTGTGAGCTCCAAGAGAGACAGCATTACTGATGTATGTAAAGTGCTATGGAATTAATAGTGCTATATAAATGAATAAATATTATTATATTATATTATTATGTGTTGTGGGATTGTCCAAGGCGGCAAGCCTTTTGGATGGTAGTGATTGCGATGATTGAAGGGAAGTATGGATGTGTGGTGCCTAGAGATCCTCTGGTGTGTGTGTTGGGGTAAGTGGAAGAAATACAGGTCACAAACTCACAAAAGATAGCGATAGCCAGACTGTTATATATGGCTAGAAAGCATATCGCTAGGGGCTGGATCGGGACCGTGCTCCTCTCTAGAAAGGAGTATGTTGAACAGGTGGAATATATGATTGGCTTAGAAGAAGCTATATATCGGAGAAGGGAAGCCATGACAACATTTGAACACATCTGGGCTTCATGGAGGGGGCAACGCAAGCAATTTGTGGGATGTGCTGTTCTTCAAGGATGATTTATAATTATAAAGGATGTTCTAGTGCTATGATATATCACAGCTATTACTCTTAGACTGATGATATATCTTGGAAAATCACTTTTATAGGGTCTAAGACATTGTTTGTGACAATTGCTGTCTGAAGAGGGAAGGGGGGGGGGGAAGGGATGTCGGGGTTGCATCCATTTGTTGGATTGTGGGATTTAATGTAAACATATGTATACCACTTGGTTATGATGTTATGAATACATGTTTCCTTAATAATAAAAAAAGAACTGATTCAATATTTTTGTGGGGTCCCCTCACATTATGGCCATAATATGCTTTTAAAAGAAAAGATATGCATGATATACTCAAATTACCCCAGGGAGTCCTGCAGCAAGCAGTGGCAGGCCCTGTGCACATAAATGCAGTGATGTCATGACGCCTGGACTCACGTCCTGTGTGTATCGTGATCCGATTGTAGTGACCTGGTCCAGATTATGTCTGTCCCTTTAAATACCCCTGAACTGTGAGTAGCCCTGTACACTACAACTCAGTCCCTAGCTAACCCTTTACTGTTATTAGTGAGTTTTAGATTCATCTAAATCATATATCATATATTTGTCGCGTATGTTTCATTTGTTCTGTTAGGGTGCTTTCACACTGCAATTTAGTTAAATCCGATGCTGTCCGATGAAAATCGGACAGCATCTGATCCGAATCAGCCCCCATGTTATCCAATGGGGATTGGATCGGATCGGATTTGGCATAATTGCCATTCGATTTGCCTCCGATCCGATTCTGTCCGATTTTTTTGCAGGAGCAAAAATCGTAGACTGCTACGATTTTGGCTCCTGAAAAAAATCGGAGAAGATCGGAAGCAAATCGGATGGCAATTATGCCAAATCCGATCTGATGCTTTTAACATGGGGCCCTATGGAGTAGGGTCCGAGGAAACATCTGATGTCTCCTCGGACCCGATTTTAGTGTACTGAGCGTGTACTGAGCGTGTACTGAGCATGCTCAGTACATGCTCAGTACATTAAAACTATTGTGTGCCACCTAATTTAACTTCCGCAATGTATATACATACATTGCGGAAGTAACATATAACTAAAATCAGGTGTTTAGAATAAAAAATCTTTATTCTCAACTGCCAGCGCTCCTCTGGCGTCTCCATCAGCTCCTGCTCGGTAACTAGGACCTGGGATGATGTCACAACCCGATCAGCTGATCGGGTCACATGAGCGGTTACCGCGGTAACCGCTCATGTGACCTGATGACGCTTCTGACATCATCGCAGGTCCTGTAAAACCAATCGGGAGCTCTATGGACACGCCGGGGGAGCGCTGGCAGGTGAGAATAAAGATTTTTTATATTGGAATAACAGGAGGAGCGGGGAGAAGAGGAGGGGAGAGGGAACAGGGGGACAGCAGGGGGAAAATAGGGGGACAGCAGGGAGTAAATGGGGAAAACAGGGGACAGCAGGGGACACCAGGGCAAAACAGGGGGACAGCAGGGAGAAAACAGGGGGAAAATAGGGGAACAGCAGGGGACACCAGGGCAAAACAGGGGGACAGCAGGGGGAAAACAGGGGGACAGCAGGAGACAACAAGGGAACAACGAGATGACAGGAGGCAGAGAGGAGGGGGAGCGAGGTGACAGGAGACCAAACTGATCCTGCAAAATGTCGGAATCAGATGCCTATTTCCCATCCGATTGCAGGGATCAGTTTGGATCCGATGCTGTCCGATTTTCATCGGACAGCATCGGATTTAACTAAATCGCTGTGTGAAAGCACCCTTAAAAAATGCACTTTTTACTTGTTGTGTTCCAGCACCATCTGGTGGTAAAATGTATGATTTATCTTATTTTACAATGCGAGATCTGACATGTGAATTGAGTATTGTCCTATTGGCTGGTGACACAGTCACAAGGTGGAGCTACCCCAATCTCTTGTCTACACACACAAGAGGAGGAAATTCCCCAGTCTAGTACAGGATGCCGAAAGAGCAGAGCCCTTGTGAGGGCTCCTCATTACTTCCAGGCCCTAAGTCTCGAAGTTCATCCTTACCTTCACCTCAAGATTTCCAGCCAGCCTCAATGCCTTGGATCTTTCTCAGTTTTCTACCACTAAGATGACTAAAGAATTTTAACCTTGGGGCCTCGCTGTCCAGATTTACCCTTGTTTCCTCAGTATTAGGATATACTGAATGTACAGAAGAACCTACTGCCCATGTGTTGAGAAATTTGAGGGTTTTCCGTCTTACCGTCTTTGTCCTTTATTAGCTTCATATATTTCTGTACGTGCCGTGACAAACTGAAAGTACCACAGGATCCCAGGTCTGTAAATCCTCTTGCTATATATATATTCTTCTGCTTTAAGACACAAAAGACTTAGAACTTTCCTATAACTACTTACAAATAATACTTCTAAATAATACAGGCTTTTAAAGCTCAAGAACCATAATTCCATGTCAGGATCTAAAGCTGAACTGTATTTGCTGTGGACTACCCACATGAACTGTGAAGTACTTCCTTCATGTTATATTTTCCTGTTCCTGTGAAAGTAAACGCTACTGTTATCCCCGAGATCTGTGTCTGTGGTCATTCTTGTGGACGCTACGTGGGGGAACATAGCAGGGAATGAACAAACCCCATTACAGGGCTTTATATGATGACATCATAGTGTCGCTCCACTCTGCACCTGCCGTTCTGTAGACTGCAGGACCAAAGTTATCTCTGCCCCCCCCCATCCCTGGTTATAAGGTATTGAAGGGCACAACTATCCGCAGTGAGGTCTCGGCCAGCTAATGTGCAAACTGTATCTCCATAATGTACAGTGTGAGTGTGCAGGCTGTGTGGAGTGTGGTGACTGCAGAGAGGAGGTTAGGCTGCCTTCAGACTTGCAGATGCATCTGCAGCGTTTTGCAGATGCATCTGCAAGCATCAGCATGCAGATCGCGGCCCCTATGTTTATAATGGTGCGCACCGCGGTCTGCAGATGCTTGCAGACCGCCGCGCGCACCCATTCACTCCTATATGTGATCTGTGCGCAGGCGGATGCCTGCGTTCAGATCACACACTCCCGCCCGCACCATGGACGCAACATCTCGCGTCCATGGTGCGGGCGGGAGTGTGTGATCTGTATGCAGGCATCCGCCTGCGCACAGATCACATATAGGAGTGAATGGGTGCGCGCGGCGGTCTGCAAGCATCTGCAGACCGCGGTGCGCACCATTATAAACATAGGGGCCGCGATCTGCATGCTGATGCTTGCAGATGCATCTGCAAGTCTGAAGCCAGCCTTAAGACTATACTTTCAGGGATCATTTCTATAGTTTGTAACTTGAGAAATGTGCTGTAAAGTGTCCAGACTCACCAACCACGAGGAGGAGCTGTAGTGATCTCTCCTGAGCGTGAAGGGAGCTCTCAGTTCTGCTTCATTGCAGGGGCTGATTGCTATTGATGATCGTTCTCCTTCTCTGTTACAGAGAGGGTGGAGGGGGAGATCACAAGCTGAGTGGTTGGTTCATTTGTTGTAGTAAAAATGTTTTGTGGTTTGCTATATGATCTTTAGTGAAAATTGTTACGTGAAACAACTGTAATTGATTTTGGTTTGTTTTAATCGTGTGGTATAAATGACCTTATATCACCATTCTCCATATCAGTGAAGCCATAGAAATACAAGTCTTGTACTTAAGGTATTTTAGTAGCCTGAATAAATTGTGAATGTAAAAAAGAATGAAATGTTGTGTCTGCGTTTTTTTGAGGATGGTGGAGCTGTTGAGCGTCTTCCGCTTCGATGATGAAAGCTAGAACCATCACTGAAATTGTTGGGCTTTGGACCTCCTGTGAGTTGTTGGAACAGTTCATGTTGGTGAATTCTGCTCTTTATTGATTACAATCCATCATATATTTGATACAAGAGTTCAGCTCTCTGCTTTCTTCTATACGTTCTTTCAGCCACAGAGCTGAGGACTCAGATGCTCTGGAGTGGAGGTCGGTGAGACTTGTATTCCTCTCATTGTGTTATGTGCGGCCCTATTCTCTAAGGCCCCTTTACACACACCAACTTATCTGTCCAACTTCTGAACAACTTACTGGTTGCAGTGAAATCATGGACACATTGTTCCATTTTGTGGCTGTGTACAACATGGAGCAATGTATCCATGATTTCACTGCAACCAGAGATCTGTTCAGATATTGGACTCAGATATCTGTGTGTGTGAAGTGGCCTTAAGACACATAACTTCTTTTGGTTTTCCACCAATGGATTATTTTTATTATAGTTTTTAATTATGACATTTTGATCTTTTTTTTACGGATGCAACAGGAGCAATGTTTATTTGTTTCCCTTATTTGTAACTGGGGAGAAGGGAGATGATTGGGATTTTTTTCTTTTATATTAAAACTTTCTGATATTTTTTATACATTTTTAAAGTATATTTAGCTCTGGAGGTTGTGGATCATCTTGTCTGATTATTCACAAGTGACCATGTGATCTTCTGATATGTAGATTATGTAGGAGGAGCTATATCCTCAGGGTTTTCTCATTGGCTGTGTGAAGTAGTTTACATATGCAGATTAGGACCAGAGACATCTGAGAGCTGGAAGTATCGTATATAGATTCCTTATACAAGTATAGAAGCTTCTAGTTACTGTGCAGTCCTGTCTGTAATTATTCACAATGTATCAGGGTCTACAGCGTTGTGCTGTATGATATTGTGTGAAAGTCTCCATAATGTTACAGGCAGGCTCCTATCACCCGGTGGTCATCACTGCAGAGAGGAGGGTAAGACTATACTTTCAGGGATCATTTCTATAGTTTGTAACTTGAGAAATGTGCTGTAAAGTGTCCAGACTCACCAACCACGAGGAGAAGCTGTAGTGATCTCTCCTGAGCGTAAAGGGAGCTCTCAGTTCTGCTTCATTGCAGGGGCTGATTGCTATTGATGATCGTTCTCCTTCTCTGTTACAGAGAGGGTGGAGGGGGAGATCACAAGCTGAGTGGTTGGTTCATTTGTTGTAGTAAAAATGTTTTGTGGTTTGCTATATGATCTTTAGTGGAAATTGTTATGTGAAACAACTGTAATTGATTTTGGTTTGTGTTAATCGTGTGGTATAAATGACCTTATATCACCATTCTCCATATCAGTGAAGCCATAGAAATACAAGTCTTGTACTTAAGGTATTTTAGTAGCCTGAATAAATTGTGAATGTAAAACAGAATGAAATGTTGTGTCTGCGTTTTCTTGAGGATGGTGGAGCTGTTGAGCGTCTTCTGCTTCGATGATGAAAGCTCGAACCATCACTGATGTTGTTGGGCTTTGGACCTCCTGTGAGTTGTTGGAACAGTTCATGTCGGTGAATTCTGCTCTTTATTGATTACAATCCATCATATAATTGATACAAGAGTTCAGCTCTCTGCTTTCTTGTTCAAAGTTTTTATTGGTTTTACAAAATAAAGAAAATCAATTTAACAGTTTTACAAAGAAGTTTTGTTCTTTTTAACGCATTAGAAAATCAGGTTTAAATGATAGTCTATGTCCAATGGTATAGATTACATTAATATTGAGTTCGTAGAGTTAATCTATATGAACTGTTACAATAAACATTTCTAAGTGAAATAAAGCATTTTCAAATTCAAGTCTAGAACATCTTTAAAACGAAATTACATGGTAACACGGTAGGAAAGAAAGGGGAAGGAGGGGGGGGGGGGTGAGTAGAGTCTATTTAATCGGGTGAAGAGTAGTTAGTACTGGAGCTTGATTGATTTGAAGTAGGTTTGTGTCTGGAAGGAAAAAGTTTGTTCCAAGGTTCCCATTTTTTGTGGTATTTATTTATTGTTTTAGATCTCAGCGAGTGGGATAGTTCGTGGGCGTTGTGTTCGGCGATTCTTTCCAAGAGAGCCGTGAATGTGGGAGCCTGAATGTCTCTCCATTTAGCGGCAATGAGAGATTTTGCTATGAGAATAATATGTATAGTCAGAGGTCTAGATTGCAGAGGAATCGATTCACTGTCACTGAGTAGTAAAATCAGTTCCGGGGTGAGTGTACAGTTAATTCCTGTCAAATCTATGATCAGAAGTTGAATCTTGTTCCAAAAAGTTTCTAGTTTTTTACAGTGCCAAAATATGTGTGAGATATTTCCCACTTCCAGAAGGCAGCGCCAGCATAATGGGGAGTAATCTTCCTTGATTGTATGTAATCGTTGGGGTGTGTAATACCATCTGGTAAGAGTTTTGTAGTGGGTTTCTATCAGTGAGGAACATGGTATCATTTTTTGGAGTTTCGAGAGTGAAAGACTTATTGAATCTACGTCAATTAGAATGCTTAATTCTTTTTCCCAAGCAAGCAGATTAGGAGTTTTAGATATAAATGTATCTGAGTTGATGATTTTGTATATACTTTTTGTAGACCAGAATAGTGGGGTGAGATGGTATTTGAAGAGTTGTGTAATGGGTAGGGGAAAGAGGAAGTTTGGTTTTTTCTTGTTAATATAATTGTTGATTTTTTCCCAAGTTGATAATTCTTTATCTTGTAGCTTGAAAGTGGAGCGTAGTTTGGCAAAAGGAATTAATTGGTTTCTCCTGTCAATTATATCTGATATGAGGTTAACTCCTAGGTTTTTCCAGGAGTTTAGGTTAAGGAATGGAACTAAGAGATTTAAAATTTCAGAAGGTATCCAGTTGTTCGTTGTAGTTGAAGAGTTTTCAGTCGCTTTTGTAACTAGATGCTTCCAAGCTTGAATTGTCGCTTTAATTGTCAGTTCTTGAGGGAGTCTTTTTGTTTTATCACATAAGTGGGAGAGGAGAAGTAGATTTAGTTTATATTTGGGGTATCTGGATTCTTCTATGGACAACCAGCTGGGTCTCATATTCTCGCTCCACCAAGTTCTACTTAGGATGATTAAGGTTGAGTTGTAATACGCTGAGAGGTTGGGAATGGCCAGGCCTCCGTTCATTCTACTTTTTTCTAGAGTATTTCTTGCCACCCTCGGTTTTTTTTGTCCCCAAATAAAGGTATAAAGTTGAGATTGGAGCTTTTTTATCCATTTCTGCTTGATTGGGATTGGGAGTGAGCGGAAAACATAAATTATTTTTGGGAGAACAAACATTCTGTAGGATTCAATCTTTCCTATCCAGGACAGGTCAACCTTAGAGATGTGTGCCAGGTCTTTTTGAATAGTTTTATGTAAGGTTTCCAGGTTGGTATCTATCAGAGTCGAGGTATGGGCAGTGATTTGTATACCTAAATAATCCAATATTTTGTTATCCCAAATTAGGTCGTGTTCTTTTTTTAGTGAGGAAATGGTTTTGAGGTCCAGATTAAAGTGAAGTACTTGGGTTTTGTTAAGGTTAATTTTGTAGGAGGAGACTTCTGAAAATTCCTGAATGGTTAGAAGCAGGTTCCTGAAAGAGTTAATGGGATCTGAAAGAGTGAGAATAACGTCGTCAGCGAATAGGCTGACTTTGTATTCTTTGGTCTTGGTGTGGATACCTCTTATATGTTGGTTCATTCTGATTTTTTCTGCTAAGGGCTCGATGTATAAGTCGAATAGTGAGGGAGATAATGGGCAACCCTGTCTTGTTCCATTTGATAGGGGAAATGTGTCTGAGAGCGTGTTGTTGGTCAAAATATTTGCTGTTGGGTTGGTGTATAAAGCTTTAATAATATGGAGAATATTGCCTTTGAAACCAAATTTTTCCATTGTGGCAAAAAGATAGTCCCAGTGGACTCTGTCGAACGCTTTTTCCGCGTCGACAGAGACCACAACTGCTGGGATTTTATGTTTCTCTATGTGAGATAGTAAATTAATAGTTCTTCGAGTGGCATCTGCCGAACCTCTATTTTGGATGAAGCCTACTTGGTCACTGTGTATAAGCTTAGGGGTAAGTTTCTGTATTCTAGTGTTGATCGTTTTTGATATAATTTTAAGATCTGAATTAAGTAGGGAAATTGGTCTAAAATTTGCTACATTTTCTGGGTCACCTTTATTTTTTGGTATAACTGTTATAGTAGCTTGAAGGGTTTCTTTAGATAGAGGTGCATTAGGGTTGGTAAGTGAGTTTAATAGCTTGGTTAAATAAGGTGCTAGAATTTCTTGGTATGCAGCGTAGTATTCGTTTTGTAATCCGTCTGGTCCAGGGGATTTTAGTTTTTTTAGAGATTTGATTGTGTCTAGTATTTCTTCTACGGTAAATGGGGAGTTTAAGTCTTCAAGATCTTCTTTGGAAAGGGAGGGGAGGTCCATCGAATTAAGGAAGGTAGTGATTTTGTGTTGGGAAGCAATATGTTCTGGATGAGATTGTTGTAAGTTGTACAGGCACTTATAGAAGTCGGCAAAGGTGTCCGAGATTGCTTGTGGCATTTTTTCTAGAATATTGTTCTTGTTTTTAATTTGGGAAATATTTGTTTTGGATCTACGGACTTTTATGAGTTTCGCAAAAAGTTTGGAGGGTTTATTTGAACAATTATAAAAATTTGATTTATTTAGACGAGAAATTTTATCATAGTCAGAAACCAATAAGGATTTAAGTTCCACTCTTAATTTGAGGATTTCTTTCATGGTTAAGTCGTTGGGGTGATTAGCTACAGATAATTCTAGTTCTTTAATTTTATGAATTAAGTTCTTTGTTTCCAAGAGCAAAGACTTTTTATGTCTGGAATTAAGTTGTATTAAGGTCCCTCTTATCACAGATTTGTGAGCGGACCAAATAGTTGAGATAGGAATTTCCTCGAGGTCGTTTTCACTAAAATATAAATTTAATGTTTGTTCTATTTCTGTTTTGAAGTGTGGATGGGAAAAGAGAAAAGAGTTTGCTCTCCATACATTTCTACGACTTGGAGGGCAGCCATGTGAGGTTACAAATAGAACTGGTGAGTGGTCTGACCAAGATTTCGGGAGGATTTTGACTGATTTAATGCATCGAAGGGAGGAAATATCAGTGAGGATTAGGTCGATACGTGACAGGGATTTATGGACGTTGGAAAAGTGGGTATATTCGATTGAGGAGGAGTTTATACATCTAAAGGCATCATATAGTTCTTCTTTTTTGAGTAGTGGGTCTAATTGGGTGTTTTGATTTCTGCTCTTATTGGAGGAGTCAAGATTACTGTTTGGGACTGTGTTAAAGTCTCCGAAGATATACAATATACCTTCTTGTTTCTCTCGTATAATTCGTAGAAGTTTTTTTAAAAATGCGATTTGGCCAGAGTTAGGGGCGTAAATATTAACTAATGTATGGGTGACATTGTCTAATTGGCATATGAGGATTAAATATCTTCCTTCTGTGTCTTGAATTAGTTCTTTTTTTTCAAATTTGATCGTTTCTTTGATTAGTAAGGCTACGCCTGCTTTCTTTTTTTTATTCGATGAAAGAAAAATGTGAGGGTAGTGTGGGTTTGAGAATTTTGGTTGATTCTCTGCGCTGAATCTAGTTTCTTGCAATCCGGCAACGTCTATGTTAAGTTTCTTTAGCTCTTTCCATGTATGAAACCGTTTTTGTGGCGAGTTGAGACCATTAGTGTTAAGTGTTAAGAAGTTGTGGGTCATAGTAATTGTTGGGGTAGTTTGGTGATTTGGTTAAATAAGACTCTACTGGGGAGGAAGAATTAGGAAAAAGGGGAAAGTAATTTAACGTAAAGAAACCTGTCAACAGGGGGGGGGGGGTAAGAGGGGGGGTAAAGTAAGTAATCAGGTAATCGTCACTCAGTGACGTGTCAAGAATTATTCAGAGGAAGGGTTCCAGAGAACCGATGTTTTCCTTCCTTGAGGCTAATGTTTTGGCCAATGTGCCATTTATCTATTGTTCATCAGAGTCTTTGTTGTTGGAGAGGTTTTCAACTCAAGCCTCTAATATGAAGGTCCTTCAGGGTTTCAAGTCCTGTTCCTGCCTCCTCAATGTTGTAGTTTTTTTCTTTATAAGTGAAGATGACATTTGAAGAGGGATGGCTCCATCTATATAGAATTTGGTTGGTTCTCAGGATGTCGGTTATTGGTTTTAGAGACCGTCTTTTGTTTAGAGTCTCTTTTGAGATGTCCAGAAAAACCTTGATGTTGTTGTAGGGAGATGGCAGTGTTTTATTTTTTTTCAAGTAGTCATTTAATTGATCCTTGGTTGGAAAAAAAGAAAATTTGGTAATGACATCTCTAGGGATATCTTCTGCTAATCGAACAGGTTTGGGTAGTCTGTGTGCCCTTTCTATTGAATATTCGATTTCTTGTTTGCCTGGGACAGTTTTTTTTGTTAGGTTTTTGATAAAGTTTGGGAGATCTTGTGGTTTAACCGTTTCAGGGATTCCTCTAAATTTAAGATTTACTCTTCTGTCTCTGTCCTCCCTATCTGTCAGTTTATCCTTTAAGTATTTGATTTCTTCCTTCATTTTTACCTGTTCGGTCTTGGTTGATTTGGTGTCATTTTTAAGTTCAGAAATTGCCTGGTCTTGTCTGTCTATTCTGGATGTCATTGTGGCCACTGTAGTTTTGATATCATCTAGGTGAGAGTTCAAATTGTCTTCCAATTTAAATTGGAATGCAGTAAAGAGGCTCACCATAAAGTCTTTGTCTAGTGGTTGGCCCGGTTTGTAGTTAAGGAGAGGTTCCAGTCCCATTGTATCCGTTTTCATTTTTTGTCTTACAGGGCTCCTAATAGTGGAATCCTGATTTAAGGTCGGATTGTTTTTGGTGGGGGTCATAGAGTTAACTTTAAAGGGGGTACTCATCTCTTTCCGTTTGGATGGGTATGAGGATTCGTTCATAGGAGTTTCTGCTTGGGTTTCAAATTGATCTCCTTCTTTGCCCTTTTTGATATTCTGAGTGGACTGATATGGTGTGGGTATCTTACTTTTCAATGGGGATTTTTGCAAGTCCCCTGCGAGTTCAATTTCTTGTGGAGTTGAGGTAGGTTTGGCTTTAGAAGGCATATTGTGTCAGGTTTTATCTGAATACTTTGTTGGGTTTTTGGTGTTAGTTTATTTAGAAAGTCGGTGATTGTGGAGGTGTCACCGGCACTCTGTAGAGTGAGGTTTTAGATATAAGGACTTATAAATGCCGTGTGGTAAAGGATGTTTGTTTCTAGAATTATTTACAGGTAGAATGTAGGATTATGTATGAGGCAATAGAAATCTAAATGCAGTTACCAGTTTCAATCAAACATTCAATTTAAGATATCATTAGAATGCAGACTTTTACATGTAATATATAAAACAATATACCACAAAATAATCTATCTTGAAGAAGATATGAGGCTTCTTATGATTGATCCAGATAACTAGGGCATAAGTTATTAGAAAGATATACAAGGTAGTTAGTTCTTAAGCTGAGCAGAACCTTTGATTGTGAACAGTTTTCTTACCACCTCATAGGAGTCGGCTGAGAATAGATGTGAGGTAGAAAAGTATATCTTTCACCTTGTTTAGTGCCAAGTTTCAAGTCTGGGTGTACAGTTCTCCTTTCTGGAATGTGGCAGATAGAAAGTGTGGTCAGACTTAAAGATATTAGATTTAGTTCTAGAGTAATAAAACTAAAGTTAATTAGGATGTGTGTCCTAGGATGTCCAATAGGCTGAATCAGTCTGATTAGATAAGTTAGCAGGTATGATCAAATACAGCTCAAATAGTTGAGGGAGAGAGATATGGGAAACAATTGGGAGAGGTCAGAGCTGTATGGCTGTAGTGGTATGAAAGGAGTTACCTGCTTAGTTACAGTGCAACACAGGGTTGGAGAGAAGCTGTTAATTGAAGCTTGTGTGCGTTGGAGTGTCAGGAGAGAGCACTCACTTGCTTGGAGATCTTAATCTCTGTTTCTTTGTTTTCAATCTTCGCTTCTGAGCTGTGTTGAAGCAGGCTTGTGATATTAGGATCCTGTTTCTTTGTTGAATTTCTCACTGCAGTAACCTGGTTGTGTCAGGAGATGGCGCTCCAAGGCTGTAGAAGGGCGCTCGGACGGTCTATGTCGGGATCTGCGATATCTCTCCTCCAGATTCCTCCCTGCGGTCGGGTAAGCAAATAATCCTTCACCTTTGTCTCCGGTTCATGTGCTTTGTGCGGGCAGACTTTAGACAATCTTTGCTATGATAGGGGAAAGTTTTATATCCCTTCTCCTGAAGGGGAGTGAGTGAGTGATGAGACACGCGGCTCCGCACGGCTCCTCCGGTCTCCGGTCCACCTGCAGTCGGTTCAGTCTTCAGAGGGCAATCAGGAGCTTGTGTAGTACAGGTGGTCAAGATTTGGTCACCCTAAAATGCCAAGCAGTGCAGGATCTCTGTGTGGGAGGGAGATCTGGTGACTGCACAGTGGTGAAAATGGCGCCCAGAGCAGGCAGGACCTTGTCCAGGGGAATATAGGATCCCGGTGTGGGTTCTTCTTACCGGAGCCACTAGCTGGTTGGCCCGAGTGTTCCTCAGCTCTTTGTTGTCAGATCTAGTTAGCTTTGGTGGGATATTCTATCTTGTATCAGACCGAAAATCCCGTCGCTGTTTCAAAGGCACAGGAGCTCAGAGGGATTCTGACTACTCCATGGAGCTGCAGGCCACGCCTCCCAGCTCTCTGCTTTCTTCTATACGTTCTTTCAGCCACAGAGCTGAGGACTCAGATGCTCCGGAGTGGAGGTCGGTGAGACTTGTATTCCTCTCATTGTGTTATGTGCGGCCCTATTCTCTAAGACACATAACTTCTTTTGGTTTTCCATCAATGGATTATTTCTATTATAGTTTTTAATTATGACATTTTGATCATCATTTTTTTTATAAATAGTGACCAAAAAAAGATACATTTTGTCTTCATTTTTTTTATTAAATACAAGTTAAGCAATTTTATATCTTCATGCATTGTACTTTTATGGATGCCACAAGAGCAATGTTTGTTTCCCTTATTTGTAACTGGGGAGAACGGAGATGATTGGGATTTTTTTCTTTTATATTAAAACTTTCTTATATTTTTTATACATTTTTAAATATATTTAGCTCTGGAGGTTGTGGATCATCTTGTCTGATCATTTACAAGTGACCATGTGATCTTCTGATATGTAGATTATGTAGGAGGAGCTATATCCTCAGGGGTTTCTCATTGGATGGGTGAAGTTTACATATGCAGATTAGGACCAGAGACATCTGAGAGCTGGAAGTATCGTATATAGATTCCTTATACAAGTATAGAAGCTTCTGGTTACTGCGCAGTCCTGTCTCTAATCATTCACAATGTATCAGGGTCTACAGCGTTGTGCTGTATGATATTGTGTGAAAGTCTCCATAATGTTACAGGCAGGGTCCTATCACCCGGTGGTCATCACTGCAGAGAGGAGGTTAAGACTATACTTTCAGGGATCATTTCTATAGTTTGTAACTTGAGAAATGTGCTGTAAAGTGTCCAGACTCACCAACCACGAGGAGGAGCTGTAGTGATCTCTCCTGAGCGTGAAGGGAGCTCTCAGTTCTGCTTCATTGCAGGGGCTGATTGTTATTGATGATCGTTCTCCTTCTCTGTTACAGAGAGGGTGGAGGGGGAGATCACAAGCTGAGTGGTTGCCTTTTTTGTTCTTTTTTTAGTGGTGAAATGTAGAGAAGGTAATTTTAGTTATGTACACAAATATTGTGAAAGATTCAGATTGAAATAATTTCTCAAATCTGTGCTTGAATACTTTGTTGAGCAATATGGCCTTCCTCAGCACAAAAGAAACTGGATCCTATTAGATCTTAAAATGTGTTCCATGGGAATACATATTTGGGTTGATGTTCATTATTTCATAGGGTACCTTTACACGCTGCTACAGCATGGTGGAAACAACCGGGTGCTTCATGTGCACGAGCACGCACGAACGGTTACAAACGGTACCCGCACCACCTTTACACGCCGCTATAAGGTGCTTTACAGAAGGTTGAATCTATCTCTGGATGCACCGTCGAGTGCCTCAAGTTACCTTCTGAAAAGCACCTTACCTCATTTACACGCCACTACAGAGGGTAATATGGGAGGACCTGGTGCAGCAGGGACAACACAGAGGCGTGCCAGAATTGTGGATTACGAGAATTTCGTACGCTGATAGGACAGAGCAATAGCATCATGATTGGCCAGCCAGCGCAGGAGGCTGACTAATACATGACGCTCGAGCAATTGTGTAGTGTGACTGGTCAGCTCCTTAAATATGCCGCCCTGTGCAGCGACTACCAATCGCAACGCAGGAGCTGCCTCCAATGATCGCTGAAGGGGGGTGGTTTCATGGAGGCTGTGTCACGCCCCGTGGAGTTATCTAGGTGACGAATAAACCTTACCCTGCCGTATTTACACGCCGTTACCATCGGGTTGAAATCAACCTGTTTTAGAGCACTGCTCTGAAACAGGTGCCGCAAGTGACGGGTGGAAACAACCGTCTTTACACGCCGCTACCTCGGGTTGATTTGGCGGTGCAAGATACATTTGTCTCATCAACCCGGTTGTTTCCACCCTGTTGTAGCGGCGTGTAAAGGTACCTTTATGGATGAAATCCTGCCCTCCTGCAATCAGCCAATTAAATTGATGAGTGAGCTGGGTTATGTTCCCCCCCCACCCCCATCCCCGATAAACACCAGAATTTTATGCGAAGTGAGAGGTATTGCACATGGTTCTACCATGGCTTATCGGTCTTTTGGCTAAGATCAAGTGTACTATTGTTCGAGGGTGCGAGTCCCAGAAAGAGAACTGCTTTAGTAGAATGATACACGCACACTGGGAGTTTGCACTTGTTGTTTCTCTAGATGGCTTATATATCTATCTGGGGGAATGACATGGCCCTACCAGGATCAAGGTCTTACGACTGGGTAAGTGTGAGGGCTACGGTGCAATGTGCCGCTGGACTAGGCACCCTGGTGGGAGTCTGAGCTTACTGGGTCGGGACCCCGGTGAGTCTCAAGGCCACTTTACACACACAGATATCTGTGACCAACTTCTGAACAGATCTCTGGTTGCAGTGAAATCATGGACACATTGCTCCATTTTGTGGCTGTGTACAAAATGGAGCAATATGTCCATGATTTCACTGCAACCAGAGATCTGTTCAGAAGTTGGTCACAGATATCTGTGTGTGTAAAGTGGCCTTCAGACTCCATAGCATGCCACTGCTCTTTGCTTCTCACACTTTTTGAGCACGCCTCCCTATTTGAGCCTTCTGGCTAGATGAGGGAAATTTTTATAACATCAATCGGAGGTCTGGTCAGCTTTGGGCTGAGAAACCAACAACCCTATTGGAGGTTCAGTCAACTCCGAGCTGAGAAACCAACAACCCGGTCGGAGGTGTTGCCAGCTTCGGCTGAGAAACCAACACCCGGTCGGATGTCCGAGCAGCTTTGGCTGAGAAACCAACACCCTGTAGCTCCCTAATTCACTTGGGCATGATGCCTGGTTGGACTCTGGGAGCAACAACAACAATCTCACTCTTGCTTCGGCTAGGGAGAGCACAGAAGATCCCTGACTCTCGCTGTGACCTTCTGGCTTGGAGGGACAGGGCTGAAAAAACGCATTTGCCGCGATTACCGCATACCGGCTGCACTTGCGGCACGGTTGCGGCAAGCCCCATACAATGTATAGGCAGGCTTGCGGCAGGTGCGGCAAGTGCGGTTTTGTCACTTGCGGCAGGTGTGGCCGCGAAAAAACCGCGGCTGACCGCGGTTTTTTTCGCGGCCGCACCTGCCGCAAGTGCCAAAACCGCACTTGTCGCACCTGCCGCAAGCCCGCCTATACATTGTATGGGGCTTGCCGCAACCGTGCCGCAAGTGCAGCCGGTATGCGGTAATCGCGGCAGATGCGTTTTTTTCACCGCATCTGCCGCGATTTCAAATAAACGCTAGTGTGAAAGCACCCTAAGACACATAACTTCTTTTGGTTTTCCATCAATGGATTATTTCTATTATAGTTTTTAATTATGACATTTTGTCTTCATTTTTTTTTATTAAATACAAGTTAAGCAATTTTATATCTTCATGCATTGTACTTTTATGGAGGCAACAAGAGCAATGTTTATTTGTTTCCCTTATTTGTAACTGGGGAGAAGGGAGATGATTGGGATTTTTTTCTTTATATTAAAACTTTCTTACATTTTTTATACATTGTTAAAGTATATTTAGCTCGGTGACCAGAAAAATGCCCACAGGAAAAATGCCCACAGGAAAATTGCCCACATGAAAATTGCCCACAGGAAAATTGCCCACAGGAAAAATGCCCACATGGAAAAATGCCCACATGGAAAATTGCCCACACGGAAAATTGCCCACACGGAAAATTGCCCACACGGAAAATTGCCCACACGGAAAATTGCTCACATGGAAAATTGCCCACATGGAAAATTGCTCACATGGAAATTTGCCCACACAGAAATTTGCCCACATGGAAAATTGCCCTCAGGAAAATTTCCCACACAGAAAATTGCTAATTGCAGTATCACAAAGTTTCAGTTCTCTGATATGTGAAAAATGCCCACAGACATGAATGCAAACAGGAACACAGGACTGGAGAATAATATAGAATTTTAGGTTATATGCTCTGCAAGACGAGGAATGGTATAGAGGTGTAAGTGAGATGCTTTGCAGGACTGTGGATGGTATAGAGGTGTAGGTGAGATGCTCTGCAAGACAGGGGATGGTATAGAGGTGTAGGTGAGATGCTCTGCAAGATAGGGATGGTATAGATGTGTAGGTGAGATGCTCTGCAAGATGGGGATGGTATAGAGGTGTAGGTGAGATGCTCTGCAAGATGGGGATGGTATAGATGTGTAGGTGAGATGCTCTGCAAGATGGGGATGGTATAGAGGTGTAGGTGAAATGCTCTGCAAGATGGGGGATGGTATAGAGGTGTAGGTGAGATGCTCTGCAGAACTGGGGGATAGTATAGAGAAGTAGGTGAGATGCTCTGCAGAAAAGGGAACAGTATAGGTGTAGGTGACATGCTCTGCAGGGTAGGATAATAAAGAATTATTAGTGAGATGCTCTGCAGGGCAGGGGGATAGTATAGAGGTGTAGGAGAGATGCTCTGCAGAACAGGGAACAGTATAGGTGTAGGTGAGATGCTCTGCAGGGCAGGGGGATAGTATAGAGTTATAGGTCACATGGATGTCACACTGATGGTAGCTGATAAAAAAATGCATAATTGCATCACACTCGTACCACAGACGCATGACCATAAGGAAAGCACTCACGCGACTGTCAATCATCAAAATCCCTCTGATAATGCATACCTTAAGGCGGCGTTACACACAGCGATATTGCTAACGATATCTCTGCAATGCCACAGGTTTTGTGACGTTGCAGCGACCTCACTAGCGAAGTCGCTGCGAGTGACATGCCGCAGCAATCAACGATGAGCTCACTGATTGCTAGTCGCTGCGGATTGGCCGGGACCATTTTCCCATCGTTGGTCGCTGTCCAGCATCCATCGGCATGTGTGACAGGGGCAACGACCAGCGATCCTCATTCTGCGCCCGAGACGTTGAGTGATCCCAGTGAGCGTCAGGGGACGCAGCATCGCTATGTGGATCACCCAGTGTGACTGCAGACCAGCGATCACATAGCCATGTTCCAGCGATCCCGGTCAGGTGGGATTGCTGGTGGGATCGTTGAAACATCACTATGTGTAACGGGGCCTTTAGTGTGCCTGTACCCTATAGGTGAGATGTTCTGCAGGCAGAAGAATGGTATAGAGTTATAGGTGAGATGCTGTGCAGCAAAGAATGTCAGCGGAAATTGCCCACTAAGATGATAATGTATTAGACCTGCAGTCCCATGTAACTCCACAGATAATCCAGTGATACTCCTGTGAGTACATATAGCAGTGATGGCTTCTCTGAATCTGCTACTGGTTCGGTTCTGCTGTTTTGGGCTGGTGGGAGGGAGGAGTAAGGCAGAATCACTGAGAGATGAGAGCAGACTGGATCTATCTATTACAGATAATGACTGACTGCTACAAACCACAGATCTTCAGCATTTCTGCACTAGGTCAACTGTAATTCACAAGATGATCACAGATCATGGGAATCCTCATCTTGCACCTCAGAGATCTGAAACTTTGTGATGCTGCAAATGGCAATTTTCCGTGTGGGCATTTTTCCGTGTGGGCATTTTTCCTGTGGGCATTTTTCCTGTGGGCATTTTTCAGGGAACCATTTAGCTCTGGAGGTTGTGGATCATCTTGTCTGATCATTTACAAGTGACCATGTGATCTTCTGATATGTAGATTATGTAGGAGGAGCTATATCCTCAGGGGTTTCTCATTGGCTGTGTGAAGTTTACATATGCAGATTAGGACCAGAGACATCTGAGAGCTGGAAGTATCGTATATAGATTCATTATACAAATATAGAAGCTTCTGGTTACTGTGCAGTCCTGTCTGTAATCATTCACAATGTATCAGGGTCTACAGCGTTGTGCTGTATGATATTGTGTGAAAGTCTCCATAATGTTACAGGCAGGGTCCTATCACCCGGTGGTCATCACTGCAGAGAGGAGGTTAAGACTATACTTTCAGGGATCATTTCTATAGTTTGTAACTTGAGAAATGTGCTGTAAAGTGTCCAGACTCACCAACCATGAGGAGGAGCTGTAGTGATCTCTCCTGAGCGTGAAGGGAGCTCTCAGTTCTGCTTCATTGCAGGGGCTGATTGCTATTGATGATCGTTCTCCTTCTCTGTTACAGAGAGGGTGGAGGGGGAGATCACAGGCTGAGTGGTTGTTTTTTTTTTTTTTTCTACTGGTGAAGTGTAGGGATTTGGGAAGGTATTTTTAGTTACATACACAAATATTGTGGATGATTCAGATTCAAATAATTCCTTGAATCTGTGCTTGAATGCTGTTGTGTAGAGCAGTATGGTTCTTTTCACCACAAAAGAAACTGGATCTTTTTGGATCTTAAAATGTGTGTTAATTCCATGGAAACACATATTTGGGATGACGTTCATTGTTTCATATGGATGAAACCCTGCCCTTCTGCAATCAGCCAATTAAATTGATGAGCGAGCGGAGTTATGTTTCCCCCCCATCCCCGATAAACACCGGAATTTTATGCAAAGTGAGATCCAGGCAGGGGACATGCCATGATCACTTGGGTGGTATTGCGCATGGTTCTACCATGGCTTCTCAGTCTTTTGGCTAAGATCAAGTGTATTATTGTTCGAGGGAGCCAGAAAGAGAACTGCTTTAGTAGAATGATACACGCACACTGGGAGGTTGCACTTGTTTCTCTAGATAGCTTATATATCTATCTGGGGGAATGACATGGCCCTACCAGGATCAAGATCTTACGACTCGGTAAGTGTGAGGGCTACGGTGCAATGTGCCGCTGGACTGGTCACCCTGGTGGGAGTCTGAGCTTACTGGGTTGGGACCCCGGTGAGTCTCAGACTCCATAGCATGCCGCTGCTCTTTGCTTCTCACACTTTTTGAGCACGCTTCCCTATTTGGGCCTTCTGGGTACATGAGGGAAATTTTTATAACATCAATCAGAGGTCTGGTCAGCTTTGGGCTGAGAAACCAACAACCCTGTTGGAGGTCCAGTCAACTCCGGGCTGAGAAACCAACAACCCTGTCGGAGGTCCTGCCAGCTTTGGCTGAGAAACCAACACCCTGTAGCTCCCTAATTCACTTGGGCATGATGCCTGGTTGGACTCTGGGAGCAACAACAACAATCTCACTCAGCTTCGGCTAGGGAGAGCACAGAAGATCCCTGACTCTCGGTGTGGCCTTCTGGCTCGGTGGGACAGGGCTGATTATTGGGGACCTTCTCTTAAAGGAAGAGTTCTCTCCTTGTGTGCTGTTTTTTGATGCGACTTCGGTCACTATTCAGCGCCCTGGATTTGAGCTTCTAGATAAAAAAAACTTGAGAAATGTGCTTTAAAGGGATCCTGTCACCCCCAAATCACCTCTAAACCTATTAAAACCTGTCCCTAGAGCATATTAACACTGTCCCTACACTCCTTTTAGCTCCTAAATGGCATTAGTCAAAGTGAATATAAACGTTTTATAAGTACCTGATTAGTCATGATAATGAGTGACTATGCTATTCATAGTCACTCATCAAGGCAGCCCCTCTTCTTCATATCACGCCTATTCAGGCGTGCTCGTCAGTCTATGTTCAAAATCGCGCCTCCCCTCTCTCTCATAGCGTCCGGGCTTCACTGTAAGCTGTATGACGCGATTCGCGTCATTCCCGGCGCCAGATGACGTATTTGCAGCCGCGCTGTCAGCTTCAAGTCCCGCACTGCGCATGCGCATGGGCATGCGCAGTGCGTATTTTGAAGCTGACAGCGCGGCGCGGCTGCAAATACGTCATCCGGCGCCGGGAATGACGCGAATCGCGTCATACAGCTTACAGTGAAGCCCGGACGCTATGAGAGAGAGGGGAGGCGCGCAGGGAGGCGCGATTTTGAACATAGACTGACGAGCACGCCTGAATAGGCGTGATATGAAGAAGAGGGGCTGCCTTGATGAGTGACTATGAATAGCATAGTCACTCATTATCATGACTAATCAGGTACTTATAAAACGTTTATATTCACTTTGACTAATGCCATTTAGGAGCTAAAAGGAGTGTAGGGACAGTGTTAATATGCTCTAGGGACAGGTTTTAATAGGTTTAGAGGTGATTTGGGGGTGACGGGATCCCTTTAAAGCAGTGGTGCCAACCTTTTTTGCATCGGGGACTGGGTTCATGCAAGACCATTTTTCCGTGGCCTGGTGGGGGGCAGTGCTTTGGTCATGTGGGGCGTGGGCATGGATAAGGGGTGGAGTTTAGCACCCTGTTACCCCGAAAGATGCGTTACGTACTATTTTCAGGGGACATCTTATTTTTCCATCCCCTTGCAGCCACTAATATAGTATCCCCATCATTCCCTTGCAGCCCCCATCATCCACTTGCAGCACACAATATCCCCATCATCCCCTTGCAGCTCATAATATCCACATCATCCCCTTTCAGCCAGCCCCCAATACCATATCCCCCATCATAATCCCCTTGCAGCCCCATCATTCTCCTCTTGCAACCCCCATCCCAATCTTCCAGCCCCTACCATTCTCCTCTTCCAGCCCCCACCATTCTCCTCTTCCAGCCCCCACCATCCTCCTCTTCCAGCCCCCACCATCCTCCTCTTCCAGCCCCCTGTATCCTCCTCCAGCCCCCAGTATCCTCCTCTTCCATCCCCCACTATTCTCCTCTTCCAGTCCCCAGTATTCTCCTCTTCCAGCCCCAGTATCCTCTCCTTCCAGCCCCCAGTATTCTCTTTTTCCAGCCCCCACCATTCTCCTCTTCCAGCCCCCAGTATCCTTCTCTTCCGGCCCCCAGTATTCTGCTCTTCCAGCCCCCAGTATCCTCCCCTTCCAGCCCCCAGTATTCTCCCCTTCCAGCTCCCAGTATTCTCCTCTTTCAGACCCCAGTATCCTCTTCTAGCCCTCAGTGTCCTCCTCTTCCATCCCCCAGTATTCTCCTCTTCCAGCCCCCAGTATTCTCCCTTTCCAGCCCCCACTATTCTCCTCTTCCAGTCCCCAGTATTCTCCTCTTCCAGCCCCAGTATCCTCTCCTTCCAGCCCCCAGTATTCTCTTTTTCCAGCCCCCACCATTCTCCTCTTCCAGCCCCCAGTATCCTTCTCTTCCAGCCCCCAGTATTCTGCTCTTCCAGCCCCCAGTATTCTCCCCTTCCAGCCCCCAGTATTCTCCCCTTCCAGCTCCCAGTATTCTCCTGTTCCAGCCCCCAGTATTCTCCTTTTCCAGCTCCCAGTATTCTCCTCTTCCAGCCCCCAGTATTCTCCTCTTCCAGCCCCCAGTATTCTCTTTTTCCAGCCCCCACCATTCTCCTCTTCCAGCCCCCAGTTTCCTTCTCTTCCAGCCCCCAGTATTCTGCTCTTCCAGCCCCCAGTATCCTCTTCTAGCCCTCAGTGTCCTCCTCTTCCAGCCCCCAGTATTCTCCTCTTCCAGCCCCCAGTATTCTCCCATTCCAGCCCCCACTATTCTCCTCTTCCAGTCCCCAGTATTCTCCTTTTCCAGCCCCCAGTATTCTCCTTTTCCAGCCCCCAGTATTCTACTCTTTCAGCCCTCAGTATCCTCCTCTTCCAGCCCCCACTATCCTCCTCTTCCAGCCCCCAGTAGTCTCCTCTTCCAGCCCCCACCATTCTCCTCTTCCTGCCCTCACCATCTCCAACACACACACACATACCTGCAGTCACTGGCCCACTGCACCTGCGGCATTACGTCGCCTCTCTGTTCTTTTTCACAGCTGTATGCATAGATGTACGTGAGATGCCATTGGCCAATCACAGTGCAACAAGCAGTGGCCAATCAGGGCCTGGCTTCTGCACAGTGATTGGCCCGGCTTCTGCACTGTGATGGGCCCAGAGCTTCTCCCATACATCTATGCACACTGCTGAGAAAAAGACCCAAGACAACGTAATGCTGCAGGTGCTGGGGGGGAGGGGGGTGGTGACATCACCACGGGAGATGGGCAGCATCCACCGATCTGAGCCGCCGCAGAGCTCAGAACACTGTGTGTAGTGCTGGTCTGTGGGGGCGCGGATCGACATGCAGACCCCCGCGGTCCATGCTTGGTCCGCGGCCCGGGGGACCCTGCTTTGAAGTGTCCAAACTCTCCAACCATGAGGCGCTGTTGTACTGATCTCTCTTGAGTGTGAAGTGCGCTGTCAGTTCTACTTCATTGCAGGGACTGATTGTGATGATCCTTCTCTGCACACCGGATGCTCCGGTGTGGAGGTCGGTAACACTTGTAGACCTCTCATTGTGTTATGTGCGGCCCCATTCTCTAAGACACATAGTCTTTTATTTTTCTGATTTTACCTTGTGTTTTTTTTTTTTAAATTATGGATGGTGTGACCAAAAAAAGATTCATTTTGTATTTTCATTATTTTAAATTTTACACAGAAGTGTGGGTCATTCCATGTCAAGTGATCCAAAAATGAATATTTTTTTTACCTGACGTCTTTTGTTGTAGTAAAAATGTTTTTGTTTATCTTTGTTTTGTGGTTTGCTATATGATCTCTAGTGAACATTTTTATGTGAAACAACTGTAATTGATTTTGGTTTGTTTTAATTGTGTGGCATAAATGACCTTATATCACCATTCTCCATATCAGTGAAGCCATAGAAATACAAGTCTTGTACTTAAGGTATTTTAGTAGCCTGAATAAATTGTGAATGTAAAACAGAATGAAATGTTGTGTCTGCGTTTTCTTGAGGATGGTGGAGCTGTTGAGCGTCTTCTGCTTCGATGATGAAAGCTCGAACCATCACTGATATTGTTGGGCTTTGGACCTCCTGTGAGTTGTTGGAACAGTTCATGTCGGTGAATTCTGCTCTTTATTGATTACAATCCATCATATAATTGATACAAGAGTTCAGCTCTCTGCTTTCTTCTACACGTTCTTTCAGCCACAGAGCTGAGGACTCAGATGCTCCGGAGGGGAGGTCGGTGAGACTTGTATTCCTCTCATTGTGTTATGTGCGGCCCTATTCTCTAAGACACATAACTTCTTTTGGTTTTCCATCAATGGATTATTTCTATTATAGTTTTTAATTATGACATTTTGATCATCTTTTTTTTTTTTTTTTTATATAAATAGTGACCAAAAAAAGATACAGTTTGTCTTCTTTTTATTAAATACAAGTTAAGCAATTTTCTATCTTCATGTATTGTACTTTTATGGATGCAACAAGAGCAATGTTTATTTGTTTCCCTTATTTGTAACTGGGGAGAAGGGAGATGATTGGGATTTTTTTCTTTTATATTAAAACTTTCTTATATTTTTTATACATTGTTAAAGTATATTTAGCTCTGGAGGTTGTGGATCATCTTGTCTGATCATTTACAAGTAAGGCTTCCTTCACATTACGGACTTTTCAGATCCGATGCTGTCCGATCAAAATCGGACAGCATCGGATCCGAATTTGGCCCCATGCAGCCCTATGGGCATCGGACCGAATCTGTCCGATTTTTTTATCGGTGCAAAAATCGGAGACTGCTCCGATTTTTGCACCGAAAATAAAATCTGACAGATTCGGATCGGACCAAATCGGATGGCATTTAGTGCACATCTGATTAGGTCCGATCCCTATAACATGGGGCCCTATGGAGAAGGGTCCGAGGAAACATCTGATGTCTCCTCGGACTCGATTTTACTGTACTGAGCATGCTCAGTACAGTAAAACTGCTCCTAACTAGGAGCACAAGGGTTAAAAAAAAAAAAAAAAAAAAAAAAAAAGGTTATTCTCACCTCTCCCCGAGCCCCCGCTGTCTCCCGCCATCTTCTTGGTGGCTCCCGTAGGCTCCCGGTGTCAGCAGAGGGCTTCCTCTGCTGTATAGGACCTGCGGTGATGTCACAGTCATGTGACCGCGGGTTACCATGGTGAACCCGCGGTCACGTGACTGTGACATCACCGCAGGTCCTGAACAGCAGAGGAAGACCTCTGCTGACACCGGGAACCTGCGGGAGCCACCGGGAGCCTCCAAGAAGATGGCGGGAGACGGCGGGGGCTCAGGGAGAGGTGAGAATAACCTTTTTTTTTTTTTTTTTTTTTTCCTTTTTTTCACCCCGCAGGGAGCGATTTTATGCCGGATTCCAGGCATCAGAAGGGAGCCGATGCTGTCCGAATTATATCGGACAGCATCGACTCCCTTCAAATCGTAATGTGAAAGTAGCCTAACCATGTGATCTTCTGATATGTAGATTATGTAGGAGGAGCTATATCCTCAGGGGTTTCTCATTGGCTGGGTGAAGTTTACATATGCAGATTAGGACCAGAGACATCTGAGAGCTGGAAGTACTGTATATAGATTCCTTATACAAGTATATAAACTTCTAGTTACTCTGCAGTCCTGTCTGTAATCATTCATAATGTATCAGGGTCTACAGCGTTGTGCTGTATGATATTGTGTGAAAGTCTCCATAATGTTACAGGCAGGGTCCTATCACCCGGTGGTCATCACTGCAGAGAGGAGGTTAAGACTATACTTTCAGGGATCATTTCTATAGTTTGTAACTTGAGAAATGTGCTGTAAAGTGTCCAGACTCACCAACCACGAGGAGGAGCTGTAGTGATCTCTCCTGAGCGTGAAGGGAGCTCTCGGTTCTGCTTCATTGCAGGGGCTGATTGCTGTTGATG
The DNA here is from genome assembly GCA_033576535.1 of Allobates femoralis. Classification (NCBI taxonomy): domain Eukaryota; kingdom Metazoa; phylum Chordata; class Amphibia; order Anura; family Aromobatidae; genus Allobates; species Allobates femoralis. Next base: position 420,074,257 of record JARQOC010000002.1, read on the forward strand.
ATCGTTCTCCTTCTCTGTTACAGAGAGGGTGGAGGGGAGATCACAAGCTGAGTGGTTACTTATTTTTGTTTTTTCTTTTTTTAGTGGTGAAATGTAGAGATGGTAATTTTAGTCACATACACATATTGGGGAAGATTCAGATTGAAATAATTCTTCAAATCTGTGCTTGAATGATGTGTTGAGTAGTATGTCCTTTCTCATCACAAGAGAAACTGGATCTTTTTGGTTCTTAAAGTGTGTGTTAATTCTATGAGAACGCATAATTTGGATGATGTTCATTATTTCATATGGATGAAACCCTGCCCTTCTGCAATCAGCCAATTATATTGATGAGTGAACGGAGTTATGTTCCTCCCCAACCCGATAAACACCGGAATTTTAGGCGAAGTGAGATCCACGCAGGGGACATGCCATGATCGCTTGGGTGGTATTGTGCATGGTTCTACCATGGCTTCTCGGTCTTTTGGCTAAGATCAAGTGTATTATTGTTCGAGGGAGCGAGTCCCAGAAAATGGAACTGCTTTAGTAGAATTATACACGCACACTGGGAATTTGCACTTGTTTCTCTAGATGGCTTATATATCTATCTGGGGAAATGACATGGCCCTACCAGGATCAAGGTCTTACGACTGGGTAAGTGTAAGGGCTACGGTGCAACGTCCCGCTGGACTGGTCACCCTGGTGGGAGTCTGAGCTTACTGGGTTGGGACTCCGGTGAGTCTCAGACTCCATAGCATGCCGCTGCTCTTTGCTTCTCACACTTTTTGAGCACGCCTCCCTATTTGGGCCTTCTGACTAGATGAGGGACATTTTTATAACATCGATCGGAGGTCTGGTTAGCATTGGGCTTAGAAACCAACAACCCTGTTGGAGGTCCAGTCAACTGCGGGCTGAGAAACCAGCAACACGGTCGGAGGTCCTGCCAGCTTCGGCTGAGAAACCAACACCCAGTCTGAGGTCCGAGCAGCTTTGGCTGAGAAATCAATACCCTGTAGCTCCCTAATTCATTTGGGCATGATGCCTGGTTGGACTCTGAGAGCAGCAACAACAAGCTCACTCTGGCTTCGGTTAGGGAGAGCACAGAAGATCCCTGACTCTCGCTGTGGCCTTCTGGCTCGGAGGGACAGGGCTGATTATTAGGGACCTTCTCCTAAAGGAAGAGTCCTCTCCTTGTGTGCTGTTTTTTGATGCCACTTTGGTCACTATTCAGCGCCCTGGATTTGAGCTTCTAGATTTAAAAAAACAAAAAAAACTTGAGAAATGTGCTTTAAAGCAGTGGTTCACAACCTTTTTTGCATCGGATAACGGCTTCATGCAAGACCATTTTTACGTGGTCTGGTGGGGGCAGGGCTTTGGTCATATGGGGCGTTGCCATGGATAATGGGGTGGAGATTAGCACCCTGTTTCCCCGAAAGATGTGTTACGTACTATTTTCAGGGGACATCTTATTTTTCCATCACCTTGCAGCCCCTAATATAGTATCCCTATCATTCCCTTGCAGCCCCCATCATCCCCTTGCAGCGCACAATATCCACATCATCCCCTTTCAGCCCTCAATACCATATCCCCCATCATAATCCCCTTGCAGCCCCATCATCCTCCTCTTGCAGCTCCCATCATCCTCTTCCAGCCCCCACCATCCTCCTCTTCCAGCTCCCACCATTCTCCTTTTCCAGCCCCCAGTATTCTCCTTTTCTAACCCCCAGTATCCTCCTCTTCCAGTCCCCAGTATCCTCCTCTTCCAGCCCCCAGTGTCCTCCTTTTCCAGCCCTCAGTATCCTCCTCTTCCAGCCCCCAGTATCCTCTTCCAGCCCCCAGTGTCCTCCTCTTCCAGCCCCCAGTATCCTTCTCTTCCAGTCCCCAGTATTCTCCTCTTCCAGCCCCCACCATTCTCCTCTTCCAGCCCCCACCATCTCCAACACACACACATACCTGCAGTCACCGGCCCCGCTGCACCTGCGGCATTACGTCACCTCTCTGTTCTTTTTCACAGCTGTATGCATAGATGTACGTGAGAAGCCATTGGCCAATCACACTGCAACAGCCAGTGGCCAATCAGGGCCTGGCTGCTGCACAGTGATTGGCCCATCTTCTGCACAGTGATGGGCCGAGAGCTTCTCCCATACATCTATGCACACAGCTGAGAAAAAAACCCGAGACAATGTAATGCTGCAGGTATGGGGGGGTGGTGACATCACCACGGGAGACGGGCAGCATCCACCGGCCCGCGGCCCGGTGGTTGGGGACCCCTGCTTTAAAGTGTCCAAACTCTCCAACCATTAGGAGCTGTTGTACTGATCTCTCTTGAGCGTGAAGTGCGCTGTCAGTTCTGCTTTATTGCAGGGACTGATTGTTGTGATGATCCTTCTCTGTACACCGGATGCTCCAGTGTGGAGGTCGGTAGCACTTGTAGACCTCTCATTGTGTTATGTGCGGCCCCATTCTCTAAGGGTACTTTCACATTAGCGTTTATTTGAAATCGCGGCAGATGCGTTTTTTTCGCGGCCGCACCTGCCGCAAGTGCCAAAACCTGTGAGTTGTTGGAACAGTTCATGTCGGTGAATTCTGCTCTTTATTGATTACAATCCATCATATAATTGATACAAGAGTTCAGCTCTCTGCTTTCTTCTACACGTTCTTTCAGCCACAGAGCTGAGGACTCAGATGCTCCGGAGTGGAGGTCGGTGAGACTTGTATTCCTCTCATTGTATTATGTGCGGCCCTATTCTCTAAGACACATAACTTCTTTTGGTTTTCCATCAATGGATTATTTCTATTATAGTTTTTAAATATGACATTTTGATCATCCTTTTTTTTTATAAACAGTGACCAAAAAAAGATACATTTTGTCTTCATTTTTTTTTTTTTTTAATACAAGTTAACCCCTTAAGGACTGAGTCACTTTGCAGCTTAATCACCAGACCATTTTTTGTAATTCTGACCACTCTCCCTTTATGAGGTAATATCTCTGGAACGCTTCAACGGATCCTAGCGATTATGAGATTGTTTTTTCGTGACATATTGGGCTTCATGTTAGTATTAAATTTAGGTCGATCATTTTTGCGTTTATTTGTGAAAAAATAAAAAATTTGGCAAAAATGTTGAAAATTTAGCCATTTTCAAATTTTTTATTGTTATTCTGCTAAACTAGAGGTTTATGTGCCACAAAATAGTTAATAAATAACATTTCCCACATGTCTACTTCACATCAGCACGATTTTGGAAGAAAAAAAAAAAATTTTGTAGGACGTTATAAGGGTTCAAAGTTCATCAGCAATTATTCATTTTTCCAGCAAAATTTAAAAAAACATTTTTTTAGTGACCACATCACATTTGAAGTCCATTTGAGGGGTGTACATGACAGAAAACACCCAAAAGAGACACCATTCCAAAAACTGCCCCCCTCAAGCTACTCAAAACTATATTCAAGAAGATTATTAACCCTTCAGGTGCTTCACAGGAACTAAAATAAAGTAAAATAAATAAAGGAAAAAATGGACATTTTAATTTTTGTAACAAAAATATTATTTTAGCCTCAATTTTTTCATTTTCACATGGGCAACAGGATAAAGTGCATCCTAACATTTGTTGGGCAATTTCTCCTGAGTACACAGATACCTCATATATGGTCGCACGGCAGGGCTCGGAAGGGAAGGAGCGCAATTTGAATTTTAGAGCCAATTTTAGATTCAAAAAGTGAAATGGCGCTCCTTCACTTCTGAGCTCTGCCGTGCACCCAAACAGTGGTTTATGACCACATATATGGTATCGATGTACTCAGGAGAAATTGCCCAACACATTTTGGGATGTATTTTATCCCTTTGCCCATGTGAAACTGAAAAAATGTAGGCAAAAATAATTTTTTTGCGAAAAAAAGTGTTTTTTCATTTTTATGGATGAATTTGTGATGCATCTGGGGGTTCAAAGTGCTCACTATGCATCTAGATACGTTCCTTAGGGGGTCTAGTTTCCAAAATGGGGTCATTTGTGGGGAGAGCTCCAATGTGGAGACACACGGGGACCCGCCATTCGCGACATGGTGTCCGCTAACAATTTGAGCTCATTTTCCATTCAAATTGTTAGCGGACACCATGTCGCGTTTGGAGGCTCCCCGTGTGTCTCCACATTGGAGCTCCCCCGCAAGTGACCCCATTTTGGAAACTAGACCCCCAAAGGAACATATCTAGATGCATAGTGATCACTTTGAACCCCCAGATGCTTCAGAAATTCATCTGTAAAAATGAAAAAGCACTTTTTTTCCCACAAATAATTTCTTTTTTCATTATTACGGATCAATTTGTGCAGCATCTGGGGTTCAAAGTGCTCACTATGCATCTAGATATAATCCTTTGGGGGTCTAGTTTCCAAAATGGGGTCACTTGTGGGGGAGCTCCAATGTGGAGACACACAGGGGCTCTCCTTACGCAACATGGTGTCCACTAACAATTGGAATTGTTAGTGGACGCTTTGTAGGATATGAAGAGCCCCTATGTGCCTGAACATTGGAACTCCCCCACAAGTGACTCCATTTTGGAAACTAGACCACCCAAGGAACGTATCTAGATGCATAGTGAGCACTTTGAACCCCCAGGTGCTTCACAAATTGATCCGTAAAAATGAAAAAAGAAACTTTTTGTGGAAAAAAAAGTGCTTTTTCATTTTTATGGATGAATTTGTGAAGCATCTGGGGGTTCAAAGTGATCACTATGCATCTAGATACGTTCCTTCGGGGGTCTAGTTTCCAAAATGGGGTCACTTGTGGGGGAGCTCCAATGTTCAGGCACACAGGGAGGGGCTCTCCATACCCGACATGGTTTCCGCTAACAATTGGAGCTAATTTTCCATTGAAATTGTTAGCGGACACCATGTCGCATATGGAGAACCGTGTGCCACCAGCACAAGGCAAGGGCAACTGGAAGAGTTGGGGTACAGCACCAGAAAATGCCGCCTCTAATGAATGCGCTATTTTCTTGGGTGGCTGTGGGTTGAAATTTGCAGCGTGGGGGACCCACAACATTTGGGTCTCTCCACGCTGAGGATTCCAGCCAGCCAGCTACCAAGTTGTGCATGGCTGGCTACAAAAAAATACAGCGAAGGCTTTTTTTTTATTTCTAGAACTAATTCTAGAAGAAAAAAAATGACGTGGGGCTCCGCCATATTTTTGGTCCAGCCAGGTACAACTTGGCAGCTACAGACTGCCAGCAACCCCCAGCTGCCTCGTTGTACCTGGCTGCAACCAAAAATACAGCGAAGCCTATTTTTTTTTATTTCTAGAACTAATTCTAGAAAAAAAAAATGACGTAGGGCTCCGCCATATTTTTGGCCCAGCCAGGTACAACTAGGCAGCTGAGGGCTGGAATCCTCAGCATGGAAAGGCCCAAGTGTTCTGGGCCCCCCATGCTGCGAATTGCAGCCCGCAGCCGCATTCATTGAAGCGCCATTTTCTGGCGCTGTACCCATGCTCTTCCAGTTGCCCTGTTGCCGGTGGCAAACTGGGTAATAAAGGGGTTAATGCCAGCTTTTTATTGGCAACTGGCACTAAGCCCGAGATTCATAATATTGGGCCAATGTTAGACCCGCCATTAGGAATCTCTGGTAAGTAGTCAATAAATACATACAGAGAAAAATATTTTTAATTTGAAAAAAAACACAAACAAAATTCAGACTCCATCTTTATTATAAAAAGATCCGACGTAGTCCACAACGAAGGAGTCGATCGCCATGCAGGAGGATCGGACTGCAAAGTAGCGATCTGACAGCCCAGGTGCAGTGATCCACTATGTGGATCACTGCACCGGGGCTGTGAGATCGCTTTCTGCAGCTTGATCCCTATGCAGGAGGATCGGACTGCAGAGCAGCGATCTGGCAGTTCAGGTGCAGCGCTGGGGCTGCGAGATTGCTTTCTGCAGCTTGATCCCTATGCAGGAGGATCGGACTGCAGAGCAGCGATCTGGCAGTTCAGGTGCAGCGCTGGGGCTGCGAGATTGCTTTCTGCAGCTTGATCCCTATGCAGGAGGATTGGACTGCAGAGCAGTGATCTGGCAGCCCGGGTGCAGCGCCGGGGCTGCGAGATCGCTTTCTGCAGTTCGATCCTCATGCAGGAGGATCGGACTGCAGAGCAGCAATCTGGCAGCCCGGGTGCCGTGCCGGGGCTGCAAGATTGCTTTCTGCAGCTCGATCCCCATGCAAGAGGAATCCCCTGCATGGAGAGCAAGCTGCAGAAAGAGATCTGACAGCTTGGGCGCAGTGGTCTGAAAGCCCGGATCACTGTGCAGTGGATCAGTGCACAGTTTGGGCCACTGTGCCCAAACTGTCATATTGCTTTCTGCAGCTCAATCCTCCTGCAAGGGGATTCCCCTGCATGAAGAGCAAGCTGCAGAAAACAATCTGACAGTTTGGTTTCAGTGATCCACTGGATCACTGCGCCCAAGCTGTCAGATTGCTTTCTGCAGCTCAATCCCCATGCAAGGGGAATCCCCTGCATGGAGAGCAAGCTGCAGAAAACAATCTGACAGCTTGGTTTCAGTGATCCAGTGGATCACTGCACAGTTTGGATCACTGCGCCCGAGCTGTCAAGATTGCTTTCTGCAGCTCAATCCCCATGCAAGGGGATTCTCCTGCATGGAGAACAAGCTGCAGAAAACAATCTGACAGCTTGGTTTCAGTGATCCACTGGATCACTGCACCCGAGCTGACAGATTGCTTTCTGCAGCTCAATCCCCATGCAGGGGAATCCCCCTGCATGGGGATCAAGATGTAGAAAGCGATCTGACAACTTGGGCACAGTGATCTACTGGATCACTGCATCTGAGCTGTCAGATCTCTTTCCGCAGTTCGATCCCCATGCAGGGGGATGGGGGATCAGGGATCCCCCTGCAGGGGGATGGGAGATCAGGGATCCACCTGCAGGGGGATGGGAGATCAGGGATCCCGCTGCAGGGGGATGGGGCATCAGGGATCCCCCTGCAGGGGGATGGGGCATCAGGGATCCCCCTGCAGGGGGATGAGGCATCAGGGATCCCCATGCAGGGGGATCAGGAATCCCCATGCAGGGGGATGGGGGATCAGGGATCCCCCTGCAGGGGGATAGGGGATCAGGGATCCCCCTGTAGGGGGATGGGGGATCAGGGATCCCCCTGCAGGGGGATAATGCAGGAGGTCTCACCAGACGTCGGGCGGCGGCGGTGAGAGCGGCGGTGAGAGGAGGCGACAGCAGGAGGAGGTGGCAGCGGCACTGGCGACGGCAGGAGGAGGTGAGTTGAAGGAAGCAGCGGGAAGAAGTGATCACCGGGTCGGTAATCACCTCCTCCCGCTGGTCACCGGCGGTGGCTGGGGACAGCGGGGGGGCCCCAGACAAAGCAGGGGACGGGGGGATAGCGGGGGACCCAGGACAGGGTTGGGGGCAAGAGGGATGAGCGCCGGACACAGCAGGGGACAGGGGGAATGAGCGCGGGGGCAGACACAGCGGGGGACAGGGGGATGAGCAGGGGGTCAGACACAGTGGGGGACAGGGGGATGAGCGGGGGGGCAGACACAGCGGGGGACAGGGGGATGAGCGGGGGGGCGGGCACAATGAGGGACAAGGGGAATGAGCGGGGGGAAGGGGGGGTGATGCAGGAGAGCGGGCACAGCAGTGGGCACAAGCAGGGGATAATTGCAGGAGCCGGGCACAGCTGACAGCCCGGCTCCTGCAGAGATCATGCATTTCCCTGCGTGATCTTGATGTGATCGGTCGGTTTGATTGACTGACTGATCACATCGCTCTGAGTGTGGGGACCAGTAAAAAAGGTCCCCACACCTCTGCCCCTGACCCTTAGCTGTCACTGACAGCTGTTAGATTTGAGCTGTCACTGTTTGTTTGCAAGCAGTGAAAGTTCAAAGCCATGACGAGTTTAGCCGTCATGATGTGGGAACTGACATCTTTTCATGACGGCTAAACTCGTCATTGGTCGTAATGGGGTTAAGCAATTTTCTATCTTCATGCATTGTACTTTTATGGATGCCACAAGAGCAATGTTTATTTGTTTCCCTTATTTGTAACTGGGGAGAACGGAGATGATTGGGATTTTTTTCTTTATATTAAAACTTTCTTATATTTTTTATACATTGTTAAAGTATATTTAGCTCTGGAGGTTGTGGATCATCTTGTCTGATCATTTACAAGGGACCATGTGATCTTCTGATATGTGGATTATGTAGGAGGAGCTATATCCTCAGGGGTTTCTCATTGGCTGGGTGAAGTTTACATATGCAGATTAGGACCAGAGACATCTAAGAGCTGGAAGTATCGTATATAGATTCCTTATACAAGTATAGAAGCTTCTGGTTAGGGTGCTTTCACATAACGATTTTTCTAAATCCGATGCTGTCCGATGAAAATCGGACAGCATCGGATCCGAATTTGGCCCCATGCAGCCCTATGGGCATCGGACCTAATCGGATGTGCACTAAATACCATCCGATTTGGTCCGATCCGATTCTGTCCGATTTTATTATCGGTGCAAAAATCGGAGCTTGTTCCGATTTTTGCACCGAAAATAAAATCTGACAGATTCGGATCGGACCAAATCGGATGGCATTTAGTGCACATCCGATTAGGTCGGATGCCTATAACATAGGGCCCTATGGAGAAGGGTCCGAGGAAACATCTGATGTCTCCTCGGACCCCGTTTTACTGTACTGAGCATGTACTGAGGCACCCGATTTTATGCCGGAATCGGGTGCCTATTTGGCACCCGATTCCAGGCATCAGAAGGGAGCCGATGCTGTCCGATTTATATCGGACAGCATCGGCTCCCTCAAAATCGGTATGTGAAAGTAGCCTTACTGTGCAGTCCTGTCTGTAATCATTCACAATGTATCAGGGTCTACAGCGTTGTGCTGTATGATATTGTGTGAAAGTCTCCATAATGTTACAAACAGGGTCCTATCACCCGGTGCTCATCACTGCAGAGAGGAGGGTAAGACTATACTTTCAGGGATCATTTCTATAGTTTGTAACTTGAGAAATGTGCTGTAAAGTGTCCAGACTCACCAACCACGAGGAGGAGCTGTAGTGATCTCTCCTGAGCGTGAAGGGAGCTCTCAGTTCTGCTTCATTGCAGGGGCTGATTGCTATTGATGATCGTTCTCCTTCTCTGTTACAGAGAGGGTGGAGGGGGCGATCACAAGCTGAGTGGTTGCTTTTTTTTCTCTTCTTTTTTTTTTTTAATCTTTTAGTGGTGAAATGTAGAGAAGGTAATTTTATTTAGATACACAAATATTGTGAAAGATTCTGATTAAGAATAATTACTCAAATCTGTGCTTGAATGCTGTTAGGATAATCAGCATGGCCCTCCTCACCACAAAAGAAACTGTTTCTTTTTGGATCTTAAAATGTGTGTTAGGCGGCCGTCACACGCATCAATTTCTTGAACGATGTCGCTTAAGCGATCTGCTTTTTAATCGCTTAAGCGATATCGTTTGTGCGTCGCTGCGTCTAATCAAGCGATTTTACAATGTAAATTCACTTGATTGTGTCATCACAGATTTGTGAGCCGGAGCTCATATCAAGCAATAATCGCTTGATCAATCTGCCTCATCGTGGTGTGTGACACCACAATGAACGATCTCCCAGCGGCAGAGCCTATGCTGGGAGATGGTATCTATGGTAAACGTCGGGTTACTAAGCGCCGCGCGGCGCCTAGTAACCCGATGTGTACCATAGTTACCAGCGATCTCGCTGCTCCACATCGCTAGTGAGTCTGTCTGTGTGACAGCTCACCAGCGATGTGAACGATATTGTTAGCGATCGCGCGTGCATGTGATCGCTAACAATATCGCTCACAAGATTGAAGCGTGTGACGGCCGCCTTAATTCCATGGGAACACATATTTGGGTTGACGTTCATTATTTCATATGGATGACAGCCTGCCCTCCTGCAATCAGCCAATTAAATTGATGATTGAGCAGGGTTATGTCACTCTGGTGGGAGTCTGAGCTTACTGGGTTGGGACTCCGGTGAGTCTCAGACTCCATAGCATGCCGCTGCTCTTTGCTTCTCACACTTTTTGAGCACGCCTCCCTATTTGGGCCTTCTGGCTAGATGAGGGAAATTTTTATAACATCAATCAGAGGTCTGGTCAGCTTTGGGCTGAGAAACCAACAACCCTGTTGGAGGTCCAGTCAACTCCGGGCCGAGAAACCAACAACCTGGTCGGAGGTCCTGTCAGCTTCGGCTGAGAAACCAACACCCTGTAGCTCCCTAATTCACTTGGGCATGATGCCTGGTTGGACTCTGGGAACAACAACAACAATCTCACTCTGGCTTCTGCTAGGGAGAGCACAGAAGATCCCTGACTCTCACTGTGGCCTTCTGGCTCGGAGGGACAGGGCTGATTATTGGGGACCTTCTCCTAAAGGAAGAGTTCTCTCCTTGTGTGCTGTTTTTTTGATGCGACTTTGGTCACTATTCAGTGCCCTAGATTTGAGCTTCTAGATAAACAAAAAACAAAAAAACTTGAGAAATGTGCTTTAAAGCAGTGGTGCCATCCTGTTTTGCACCCGGGACCGGTTTAATGCAAGACAATTTTTCCGTGGCCTGGAGGGGGGCAGGGCTTTGGTCATGTGGGGCGTGGGCATGGAAAAGGGGTGGAGTTTAGCACCCTGTTACCCCGAAAGATGCGTTACATACTATTTTCAGGGGACATCTTATTTTTCCATCCCTTGCAGCCTCTAATATAGTATCCCTATCATTCCCTTGCAGCCCCCATCATCCCCTTGCAGCGCACAATATCCCCATCATCCCCTTGCAGCTCATAATATCCACATCATCCCCTTTCAGCCCCCAATACCATATCCCCCATCATAACCCCCTTGCAGCCCCATCATCCTCCTCTTGCAACCCCCATCCTCCTCTTCTGGCCCCTACCATTCTTCTCTTCCAGCCCCCACCATCCTCCTCTTCCAGCCTCCACCATCCTCCTCTTCCAGCCTCCAGTATCCTCCTCTTCCAGCCCCCACTATTCTCCTCTTCCAGCCCCCAGTAGCAGGATTCTTCCTCCCCTCTGGGAGAATACGCAGAAGTAGCTGCGTAAACAATTGACATATCAATTGTTTATGGAGCTGCGTTTTCTCCCAGAAAACGCACTGCGTATTTTTACGCAATGTCTGCACTGCAAAGTGAATTTCCCATTCACTTTGCTGGCAGACAAAAGGCACATTGCGTATTTTGAAAAGCGCGCGTAAAAAAACGCGGCAAAATACGCAATGTGTGAATGCAGCCTAAGGACCCTTTCTGCTTCATTGCAGGGGCTGATTGCTATTGATGATCGTTCTCCTTCTCTGTTACAGAGAGGGTGGAGGGGGCGATCACAAGCTGAGTGGTTGCTTTTTTTTCTCTTCTTTTTTTTTTTTAATCTTTTAGTGGTGAAATGTAGAGAAGGTAATTTTATTTAGATACACAAATATTGTGAAAGATTCTGATTAAGAATAATTACTCAAATCTGTGCTTGAATGCTGTTAGGATAATCATCCCCTTGCAGCTCATAATATCCACATCATCCCCTTTCAGCCCCCAATACCATATCCCCCATCATAACCCCCTTGCAGCCCCATCATCCTCCTCTTGCAACCCCCATCCTCCTCTTCTGGCCCCTACCATTCTTCTCTTCCAGCCCCCACCATCCTCCTCTTCCAGCCTCCACCATCCTCCTCTTCCAGCCTCCAGTATCCTCCTCTTCCAGCCCCCACTATTCTCCTCTTCCAGCCCCCAGTATTTTCCTCCTCCAGCCCCCAGTATTCTCCTCTACCAGCCCCCAGTATTCTCCTCTACCAGCCCCCAGTATCCTCCTCTTCCAGCCCCCAGTATTCTCCTCTTCCAGCCCCACCATCTCCAACACACACACACATACCAGCAGTCACTGGCCCCCGCTGCACCTGCGGCATTACGTCGCCTCACTGTTCTCTTCCACTGCTGTATGCATAGATGTACGTGAGAAGCCATTGACCAATCACGGTGCAACAGCCAGTGGCCAATCAGGGCCCGGCTTCTGCACTGTAATGGGCCCAGAGCTTCTCCCATACATCTATGCACACTGCTGAGAAAAAGACCCAAGACAACGTAATGCTGCAGGTGCTGGGGGATAGGGGGGTGGTGACATCACCACGGGAGATGGGCAGCATCCACCGATCTGAGCCGCCGCAGAGCTCAGAACACTGTGTGTAGTGCTGGTCTGTGGCGGCGCGGACCGGCATGCAGACCCCTGCGGCCCGGTCTTGGTCCGCGGCCCGGGGGACCCCTGCTTTAAAGTGTCCAAACTCTCCAACCATGAGGAGCTGTTGTACTGATCTCTCTTGAGTGTGAAGTGCGCTGTCAGTTCTACTTCATTGCAGGGACTGATTGTGATGATCCTTCTCTGTACACCGGATGCTCCGGTGTGGAGGTCGGTAACACTTGTAGACCTCTCATTGTGTTATGTGCGGCCCAATTCTCTAAGGCTACGTTCACACATTTGCGTATTTTGCTGCGCTTTTTGCCGCGTTTTTTGGCCGCGCAAAAAAGCGCAGCAAAATACGCATGGGCTTTCACACACTGTGCTTTCTTTACCCCAGAAAGCGCAGTGATGTCACAGAGGGGAGGAAGAATCCTGCTTCCTCCTCCCCTCTGTGACAGCCCCATTAGATTTCACAGTGTATTAATATACACTCTGAAATCTAAATTAAACAGAGGCAAATGTATGTAAAATGAAAAAGAATGAATACATCACCTCTCCGGTGCCTTCTCCCACTGTCTGGTGCCTTCTGCCGCTGTCCGGTCTCCGGTTCTAAGTGAGAGGTGTACTGATAAGACCTGTGGTGACGTCAGAGGGGGGGGCGTTCCCGGGGCGTTCCCATCGCTGATTGGCTGTTCGCGGTCATGTGATATGTATCACATGACCGCGAGTGCCCGGGAACGCCCCTCTGACATCACCACAGGTCCTGTCAGAAGAGATCTCACTTGGAACCGGGGATCGCACAGCGGGAGAAGGCACCGGAGGGTAAGTATTTTATTCTTTTTTATTTTTCATTCACTTGCTTTTGTTTAATTTAGATTTCACAGTGTGTATTAATACACTGTGAAATCTAATGGACGGCCACAGCTGTCACAGAGTGGAGGAGGAAGCAGGATTCTTCCTCCCCTCTGGGAGAATACGCAGAAGTAGCTGCGTAAACAATTGACATATCAATTGTTTATGGAGCTGCGTTTTCTCCCAGAAAACGCACTGCGTATTTTTACGCAATGTCTGCACTGCAAAGTGAATTTCCCATTCACTTTGCTGGCAGACAAAAGGCACATTGCGTATTTTGAAAAGCCGCGGTAAAAAAACGCGGCAAAATACGCAATGTGTGAATGCAGCCTAAGGGCCCTTTCACATCATCTGCATCTGCCGCGTTTGCCGCATAACCGTTCCACTTGCGGCGCGGTTGCGGTTTTTCCCATACAAAGTATAGGGGGACTTGCGGCAGATGCGGCAAGTGCAGTTTTGCACTTGCGGCAGGTGCGGCAGCGAAAAAAAACCGCGGTCAGCCGCGGTTTTTTTCGCTGCCGCACTTGCCGCATCTGCCGCAAGTCCCCCTATACTTTGTATGGGAAAAAACCGCAACCAACGCCGCAAGTGGAACGGTTATGCGGCAAACGCGGCAGATGCGGTTTTTTCACCGCATCTGCCGCGAATTACGAAAAACGCTGATGTGAAAGGGCCCTTAGACACATAATCTTTTTTTTTTTTCTGATTTTACCTTGTTTTTTTTTAAATTATGGATGGTGTGACGAAAAAAAAGATTCATTTTGTATTTTCATTGTTTAAAATTTGTAATTTTACATAGAAGTGTGGGTCATTCCATGTCAAGTGATCCAAAAATTAATATTTTTTTTACCTGACGTCTTTTGTTGTAGTAAAAATGTTTTGTTTATCTCTCTTTTGTTGTTTGCTATATGATCTCTAGTGAAAATTGTTATGTGAAACAACTGTAATTGATTTTGGTTTGTTTTAATCGTGTGGAATAAATTACCTTATATCACCATTCTCCATATCAGTGAAGCCATAGAAATACAAGTCTTGTACTTAAGGTATTTTAGTAGTCTGAATAAATTGTGAATGTAAAAAAGAATGAAATGTTGTGTCTGCGTTTTCTTGAGGATGGTGGAGCTGTTGAGCGTCTTCTGCTTCGATGATGAAAGCTAGAACCATCACTGATATTGTTGGGCTTTGGACCTCCTGTGAGTTGTTGGAACAGTTCATGTTGGTGAATTCTGCTCTTTATTGATTACAATCCATCGTATAATTGATACAAGAGTTCAACTCTCTGCTTTCTTCTATACGTTCTTTCAGCCACAAAGCTGAGGACTCAGATGCTCCGGAGTGGAGGTCGGTGAGACTTGTATTCCTCTCATTGTGTTATGTGCGGCCCTCAATGGATTATTTCTATTATAGTTTTTAAAGGGATCCTGTCCCCACCAAAACGCTATCAAAGCTATCAAAACATGTCCCTGCAGCATCCCATCACTAATCTTACTCTTCTTTTGTCTCTTAGGCCGGCTTCAGACTGCGTTTGAGATCCGATCCGTAGCTGTCCGCTTGAAGCAGACAGCCGCGGACCGGATCAGCACACAGGACTGGGGGACTATTATGCCCTCCGATCCTGTGTGCAGCCGCAGCCGCTGACAAGTGAGGACCGCGGCGCCCGCGGTCCTCACCTATCAGCAGCAGGAACTGCGTGTGGCTGCACACAGGATCGGAGGGCATAATAACCCCCTAGTCCTGTGTGCTGATCCGGTCCGCGGCTGTCTGCTTCAAGCGGACAGCTACGGATCGGATCTCTAACGCAGTCTGAAGCCGGCCTTAAAGTGATCCTAAACCCACAAACTGACCTCCCCACATATTTAGACCTGTCCCTGCACCCCCTCTTATCATTTCTAGCCATGCCTTTTGCAGAAAAAAAATCGCTTTTGTAAAGTAGAGAAAAAGTTACCGTATATACTCGTGTATAAGCCGACCCGTGTATAAGCCGACCCCCCTACTTTTGCCCCCAAAAACTGGGAAAACTTATTGACTCGCGTATAAGCCGAGGGTGGACTCCAGCACAGGTATACAACCCCCAGCAGTAAGGTATACAGGCCCCCCCAGTGGTATACAGCAGGCCCCCAGGCATATAAGCAGGCCGCCAGGGGTATAAGCAGGCCCCCAGGGGTATTCAGCAGGCCCCAGGGGTATCAGCAGGCCCCAGGGGTATCAACAGGCCCCCAGGGGTATACAGCAGGCCCCATGGGTATCAGCAGGCCCCCAGGGGTATCAGCAGGCCCCCAGGGGTATACAGCAGGCCCCCGGGGGTATCAGCAGGCCCCGGGGGTATCAGCAGGCCCCCAGGCGTATAAGCAGGCCCCCAGGGGTATTCAGCAGGCCCCAGGGGTATACAGCAGACCCCCATGGGTATACAGCAGGCCCCATGGGTATCAGCAGGCCCCCAGGGGTATACAGCAGGCCCCCAGGGGTATAAGCAGGCCCCCAGGGGTATTCAGCAGGCCCCAGGGGTATCAGCAGGCCCCAGGGGTATCAACAGGCCCCCAGGGGTATCAACAGGCCCCCAGGGGTATACAGCAGGCCCCCATGGGTATACAGCAGGCCCCCAGGGGTATCAGCAGGCCCCCAGGGGTATACAGCAGGCCCCAGGGGTATTCAGCAGGCCCCAGGGGTATCAGCAGGCCCCAGGGGTATCAACAGGCCCCCAGGGGGTATCAACAGGCCCCCAGGGGTATACAGCAGGCCCCCAGGGGTATACAGCAGGCCCCCAGGGGTATCAGCAGGCCCCCAGGGGTATACAGCAGGCCCCCAGGGGTATTCAGCAGGCCCCAGGGGTATCAGCAGGCCCCCGGGGGTATCAGCAGGCCCCCGGGGGTTTATACAGCAGGCCCCCGGGGGTTTATACAGCAGGCCCCCGGGGGTTTATACAGCAGGCCCCCGGGGGTTTATACAGCAGGCACCCGGGGGTTTATACAGCAGGCACCCGGGGGTTTATACAGCGCCCCCGGCAGTGGTATACAGCCCCCCCGCCTAGTACCGGGCCCCCATGCTGCGGCACAGCATACAGTAGTTCATACATTACCATCTCCTGCAGCGCACGGCTCCTCCATCTCCCGCCCGGCTTGTTGCTGTAGTGTCATGTGACGCGCCAGTCACATGACACTACAGGAAGATGCCGGCTGGGACTGGAGGAGCCGCGCGCTGCAGGGAGAGATGGTAATGTATGAACTACTGTATCCGCAGCATGGGGGCCCGGTACTAGGCGGGGGGGGCTGTATACCACTGCCGGGGGCCGCCAGGGGCTGTGTGGGGCAATATGCACTGCATCCCCTTGCCGGGGATGGACAGGGGGATGCGTGCATATTAATGAGCCGGGCCCACGTGACCGCGCGGTGTCACTGTAGCCCCCTCCTGCCTCCTCCTGCCCCCAGTCAGAGCCCCCGTCCCCGTCACACACATGTATATACTCGCGTATAAGCCGAGGGGGGACTTTTCAGCCCAATTTTTGGGCTGAAAAAGTCGGCTTATACACGAGTATATACGGTATATTACTTTGTCCTGTGTGAGTTCTCTCTTTCTAAGGAAGCCGCAATGGGCGGGGCCTGTGTGCTGCTGCCTTGTAATTATGCACGCCCCTCTCTGCTTACTAAGAGCCTGGGCACGGCACGAAAGGGGGCGGGGCTCCGGCATGGCGCGAATTACCCCGCCCCTTTCATGACGCGGCCAGGCTCTTAGTAGCAGAGAGGGGCGTGCATAATTACAAGGCTGCAGCAGGCAGGCCCCGCCCATTGCGGCTTGCTCAGAAACAGAGAACTCACACAGGACAAAGTAATATAACTTTTTCTCTACTTTACAAAAGCAATTTTTTTCTGCAAAAGGGATGGCTAGAAATGATAAGAGGGGGTGCAGGGACAGGTCTAAAGATACGGGGGGGGGGTCAGTATGTGGGTTTAGGATCACTTTAAAAGCATCCTGTGAAAGTGGATAAAAACATTTTAATACTTACTCATTAGTGATTATAATTAGCAGGGGCTATATTCTTTAGTCACCAGGGCATGTTGTTTTGCAGCTCCAGGATCCACCCCCTCTCTGTCTGTGCTGCTGTGATGTGGAGCTGAAGGCAGGAACTAATGATTTGCATTCTGTGAGTGATAGAGAAGGGGAGGGCAATGCCTGCACACAGAACACACAGAGAGAGGGTGGATCATTCAGGCTGCAAAACAGCCCGCCCTGGTGACTAAAGAATATAGTCACTGCTAATTATAATCACTAATGATTAAGTATTAAAACATTTTTATGCACTTTCACAGGATGCTTTTAGGAGACAAAAGGAGTGTGAGATTAGTGATAGAATGCTGCAGGTACATGTTTTGATAGCTTAGGAGGTGTTCTGGAGGTGACAGGATCCCTTTAATTATGACATTTTGATCATTTTTTTTATAAATAGTGACCAAAAAAAGATACATTTTGTCGTCTTTTTTTTTTTTTTTTTTTTAATACAGTTAAGCAATTTTCTATCTTCATGCATTGTACTTTTATGGATGCAACAGGAGCAATGTTTATTTGTTTCCCTTATTTGTAACTGGGGGAGAACGGAGATGATTGGGATTTTTTTCTTTTATATTAAAACTTTCTTATATTTTTTATACATTTTTAAAGTATATTTAGCTCTGGAGGTTGTGGATCATCTTGTCTGATCATTTACAAGTGACCATGTGATCTTCTGATATGTAGATTATGTAGGAGGAGCTATATCTTCAGGGTTTTCTCATTGGCTGGGTGAAGTTTACATATGCAGATTAGGACCAGAGACATCTGAGAGCTGGAAGTATCGTATATAGATTCCTTATACAAGTATAGAAGCTTCAGGTTACTCTGCAGTCCTGTCTCTAATCATTCACAATGTATCAGGGTCTACAGCGTTGTGCTGTATGATATTGTATGAAAGTCTCCATAATGTTACAGGCAGGGTCCTATCACCCGGTGGTCATCACTGCAGAGAGGAGGTTAAGACTATACTTTCAGGGATCATTTCTATAGTTTGTAACTTGAGAAATGTGCTGTAAAGTGTCCAGACTCACCAACCACAAGGAGGAGCTGTAGTGATCTCTCCTGAGCGTGAAGGGAGCTCTCAGTTCTGCTTCATTGCAGGGGCTGATTGTTATTGATGATCGTTCTCCTTCTCTGTTATAGAGAGGGTGGAGGGGGAGATCACAAGCTGAGTGGTTGCTTATTTTTTTTCTTTAGTGGTGTAATGTAGAGAAGGTAATTTTAGTCACATACACAGATATAGTGGAAGATTCAGATTGAAATAGTTTCTCAAATCTATGCACGATTGCTGTTGAGATGAGTAGTATGGTCCTCCTCACCACAAAAGAAACTGGATCTTAAAATGTGTGTTAATTCCATGGGAACACATATTTGATATGACATTGAATATTTCATATGCATGAAACCCTGCCCTCCTGCAACCAGCCAATTAAATTGATGAGTGAGCGGAGTTATGTTTCCCCCCCCATCCCCGATAAACACCGGAATTTTATGCAAAGTGAGATCCAAGCAGGGGACATGCCATGATCGCTTGGGTGGTATTGCGCATGGTTCTACCATGGCTTCTCGGTCTTTTGGCTAAGATCAAGTGTATTATTGTTCGAGGGAGCCAGAAAGAGAACTGATTTAGTAGAATGATACACGCACACTGGGAGGTTGCACTTGTTACTCTAGATAGCTTATATATCTATCTGGGGGAATGACATGGCCCTACCAGGATCAAGGTCTTACGACTGGGTAAGTGTGAGGGCTACGGTGCAATGTGCCGCTGGATTGGTCACCCTCATGGGAGACTGAGCTTACTGGGTTGGGACCCCGTTGAGTCTCAGACTCCATAACATGCCACTGCTCTTTGCTTGGAGGTCCGGTCAAGTCCGGGCTGAGAAACCAGCAACACGGTCGGAGGTCCTGCCAGCTTCGGCTGAGAAACCAACACCCGGTCGGAGGTCCGAGCAGCTTTGGATGAGAAACCAACACCCTGTAGCTCCCTAATTCACTTGGGCATGATGCTTGGTTGGACTCTGGGAGCAACAACAAGAAGCTCACTCTGGCTTCGGCGAGGAGAGCACAGAAGATCCCTGACCCTCACTGTGGCCTTCTGGCTCGGAGGGACAGGGCTGATTATTGGGGACCTTCTCCTAAAGGAAGAGTTCTCTCCTTGTGTGCTGTTTTTTGATGCAACTTCAGTCACTATTCAGCACCCTGGATTTGAGCTTCTAGATCAGGGGTGCGGAACCTTTATCCTGCCTGGGGCCATTTGGAAATTTATACCAACCTTTAGGGGGGCCGCACAAAATTATCACCTTTAAAATTTCCCGACTGTCAAAAAATTCATCAACTCACCTCTAATGTGGTGTCTGGCGCTGCTGCTCTTTGGTTTGGCTGTGTTTTTTGATGATACTGATCTTGTTGCTGCTCACAACTGTCTTTCCAGGTTTATGTTGGCCTGGAGAGCAGTCAACTCTTTGTGATAATAATTTTTGTAAATCATATACATCATATAGTAGACACTGGGACTGCTGTATATACATCACTGGAGAAAGGGGGGGCATATACATCACAGGAGTGGCTGGGGCATATGCATCACAGGAGAGACAGAGGCTTATAGATCGCAAGAGGGGCTGGGGAATATCACAGGAGGCACTGGGGCATAGAGATCACAAGAGGGGCTGAGGCAGATAGATCACAAGAGGGGCTGGGGTATAAAGATCACAAGAGGGGTGGGGGCATAAAGATCCCAAGAGGGGCTGGGGCATATAGATCACAAGAGGGGTTGGGGCATATAGATCATAAGAGGGGCTGGGGCATATAGATCACAGGAGGCGCTAGTGCATATAGATCAAAAGAGGGGTTGGGGCTTAAAGGTCACAGGAGGGGCTGGGGCATAAAGATCACAAGAGAGGCTGGGGCATATAGATCACAAGAGGGGCTGGGGCATATAGATCACAAGAGGGGCTGGGGCATATAGATCACAGGAGGCACTGGGCATATATATCACAGGAGACGCTGGGGCATATACATCACAGGAGGAGCTGGGGGACATAGATATCACATGAGGGGCTGGGGTCATAGATATCACAGAAGGAGCTGGGGGCATATACATCACAGGAGGGGCTGAGGAATATGCATCACAGGAGGGACAGAGGCATATAGATCACAAGAGGGGCTGGGGAATATAGATCACTAGAGGGGCTGGGGCATAGAGATCACAAGAGGTGCTGGGGCATATACATCACAGGAGGCTCTGGAGCATATACATCACGGGGGGCTGGGGGGCATAGACATCACAGGAGGAGCTGGGGGGTATAGACATCACAGGAGGGACTGGGGGCATAGATATCACAGGGATGCTGGGGCATATACATCACAGGAGATGCTGGGGGGCATAGATATCACAGGAGGGGCGGGGGCATATATATCACAGGAGATGTTGGGGGACATATACATCACAGGAGATGCTGGACCAGTGGCAGCTGCATCACGTTTGTGGGACCGGGGCACATTTTGCACTGACCCCAACTAGAAAGTGTGTCCTCATGTCATGCTGGTAAGCACACACATTCATCAGCGGACACATAGCCTGAGGTATACAGCACCTGAGTGGTACACGGAGCCTGAGGCATACTGCACACGGGTACACAGGGCCAGATGTACACTGCACACAGGTACACAGGGCTAGAGGCATAGTATACAGCACAAGGGTAAACGGGGTCACAGGCATAGTACACAGCACATGGGTAATCTGGGCCAGAGGCATAGTATACAGCACACGGGTACACGGGGCCAGATGTACACTGCACATGGGTACACAGGGCTAGAAGCATAGTATACAACACACAGTTACACGGGGCCAGAGGCATAGTATACAGTTGTTGCCAAAAGTATTGACACCCCTGCAATTCTGTCAGATAATACTCAGTTTCTTCCTGAAAATGATTGCAATCACAAATTCTTTGGTTTTATTATCTTTATTTAATTTGTCTTAAATGAAAAAACACAAAAACAATTGTCCTAAAGCCAAATTGGATATAAATCCACACCAAACATAAAAAAGGGAGTGGACAAAAGTATTGGCGCTGTTAGAAAAATCATGTGATGCTTCTCTAATTTGTGTAAATAACAGCACCTGTAACTTACCTGTGGCACGTAACAGGTGTTGGCAATAACTAAATCACACTTGCAGCCAGTTGACATAGATTAAAGTTGACTCAACCTCTGTCCTGTGTCCTTGTGTGTACCACATTGAGAATGGAGAAAAGAAAGGAGACCAAAGAACTGTCTGAGGACTTGAGAAACCAAACTGTGAGGAAGCATGAGCAATCTCAAGGCTACAAGTCCATCTCCAAAGACCTGAATGTTCCTGTGTTTACCGTGCGCAGTGTCATCAAGAAGTTTAAAGCCCATGGCACTGTGGCTAACCTCCCTAGATGTGGACGGAAAAGAAAAATTGACGAGAGATTTCAATGCAAGATTGTGC
Organism: Allobates femoralis; assembly: GCA_033576535.1. Lineage (NCBI taxonomy): Eukaryota > Metazoa > Chordata > Amphibia > Anura > Aromobatidae > Allobates > Allobates femoralis. The sequence goes on from JARQOC010000002.1 coordinate 420,095,824, forward strand.
GGATGGTGGATGAAGAACCTCGGCTAACATCCAAACATGTTCAAGCTGCCCTGCAGTCCGAGGGTACAACAGTGTCAACCCGTACTATCCGTCGGCATCTGAATGAAAAGGGACTTTATGGTAGGATACCCAGGAAGACCCCACTTCTTACCCCAAGACATAAAAAAGCCAGGCTGGAGTTTGACAAAACTTACCTGAGAAAGCCTAAAATGTTTTGGAAGAATGTTCTCTGGTCAGATGAGACAAAAGTAGAGCTTTTTGGGCAAAGGCATCAACATAGAGTTTACAGGAGAAAAAAAGAGGCATTCAAAGAAAAGAGCACGGTCCCTACAGTCAAACATGGCGGAGGTTCCCTGATGTTTTGGGGTTGCATTGTTGCCTCTAGCACTGGACTGCTTGACCGTGTGCATGGCATTATGAAGTCTGAAGACTACCAACAAATTTTGCAGCATAATTTAGGGCCCAGTGTGAGAAAGCTGGGTCTCCCTCAGAGGTCATGGGTCTTCCAGCATGACAATGACCCAAAACACACTTCAAAAAGCCCTAGAAAATGGTTTGAGAGAAAGCACTGGAGACTTCTAAGGTGGCCAGCAATGAGTCCAGACCTGAATCCCATAGAACAGAGGTCCCCAACTCAAGGCCCACCAACAGTGCATGTTTTCAGGATTTCCTTGGCATTTGACAATTGGAATCACCACCTGTGCAGGAGATTGAATTACCAACTGTCAAACTTCTAAGGAAATAATGAAAACCTGGACCGTTGGTGGGCTTGAGGACTGGAGTTGGGGACCTTTGCCATAGAACACCTGTGGAGAGATCTAAAAATGGCAGTTTGAAGAAGGCACCCTTCAAATATCAGGGACCTAGAGCAGTTTGCCAAAGAAGAATGGTCTAAAATTCCAGCAGAGCATTGTAAGAAACTCATTGATGGTTACCGCAAGCGGTTGATCGCAGTTATTTTGGCTAAAGTTTGTGCAACCAAGTATTAGGCTGAGGGTGCCAATACTTTTGTCCGGCCCATTATTGGAGTTTTGTGTGAAATGATCAATGTTTTGCTTTTTGCTTCATTCTCTTTTGTGCTTTTTCATTGAAGACAAATTAAATGAAGATAATAATACCAAAGAATTTGTGATTGCAATCATTTTCAGGAAGAAACTGAGTACTATCTGACAGAATTGCAGGGGTGTCAATACTTTTGGCCACAACTGTACAGCACACGGGTACACGGGGCCAGAGGCATAGTATACAGCACAAGGGTACATGGAGCCCAAGGCATACTATACAGCACATGGGTAGACGGGGCCAGAGGTTTACGACACATGGGTACACGGGGGCAGAGGCGTACGACACACGGGTAAACGGGGGCAGAGGCGTACGAGACACAGGTAAACGGGGTCAGAGGCGTATGACACACAGGTACACGGGGCCAGAGGCGTACGACACACGGGTACACAGGGGCCAGAAGCGTACGACACAAAGGGTACATGGGGTCAGAGGCATGCGACACACAGATACACAGGGTCAGAGGCGTACGACACAAGGGTACACGGGGCCAGAGGTGTACGACACACGGGTACACAGGGGCCAGAGGCGTACAACACAGAGGTACCCAGGATCCAGAGGCGTACGACGCATGGGTAAACGGGGTCAGAGGCATACAACACACAGGTACACGGGGCCAGAGACGTACAACACACGGGTACACAGTGTCCAGAGGCGTACACACACACGGGTAAACGGGGTTAGAGGCGTACAACACACAGGTACACGGGGCCAGAGGCATACGACACACGGGTACACAGGTGCCAGAGGCGTACGACACAAAGGGTACATGGGGCCAGAGGCGTACGACACACGGGTACACGGGGTCAGAGGCATATGACACATGGGTGCACGGGACCAGAGCATAAAGGAGATCCAGCAACACATCCAAAGGAAGATAGATAAAAATCACTATGGACATATATGATTTTAACATGGCTTCACATGATTTTTATCTCCCTTCCTTGGCTGTGGTTGCTGGATGTAGCTAATTCTTATGGTGGGGTTACACGTCCCGATATCGCGGCGATATCGGGATGCAGCGTCCCGACGATGTGTACGCCCACCAACCCAGTAACGACCATTTAACATGGAAGTTAATGGGTGAGGTGCGAGTACACATCGTAGTTGGGCTGTCACACGCTACGATGCTGCTACAACGGCCTTGTGATATCGGGCGGTTGAATAGCTCGGCTATTCAACTCCGATATCGTTTTGGCATCGTTCCAGCATCGCGTTGTACGCTCAAACCGTACAACGCGCAAACGATATCGGTTCCAACTCGCGACCCACGTGACTTTTTGTCGGAGTTGGGTCGGAGTTGGATGCTGATATCGCGGCGTGTAAACCCACCATTACTGCTGACATTCCTCATCCCTGCACGGCCAAGAGATAATCAAGTAGCACAGAACAGATGCTTTTAGGCTGGGTTCACATTTGCGTTTGTGTCTGCATGCGTATGGCATGCAGACGCAAACGCAGTGCAAACGCAGCCCATACTGATGAGAACGCAGCAGAGAATCTCCGCATGCGTTCACATCATTATGCCTCCCAGCCAGCCAATCAGCTGTCTTGGGGGCAGCCGGGAGGAGGAGATCAGTGGCAGAGATCTCCTCCTCCCGGCCACACTTGATCTCCCGCCGCTGATCGCTGTTTCAAATCTCCAGCGCCGACCTCACCTATTCGTGTCGGCGTGGGAGATTTAAACAGCTGTCAGATCAGCTGTTTCTTCAAATCACCCGCGCCGACATCGGAGGGAGAGCAGCGGCGGCTCTAGCTGATCTCCCGGTGGCCGCCGGTGATCAATGAGATTTCAGTGAGATCCGCAGCGTTCTCCTGCGCTGTCATGCGGAGGACACTGCAGATCCATTGCGTTCAATGCGTCATTTGTGTGCTTGCGGGCGCTTGCAGATAAAACAAGCGCCCGCAAGTGCACAAAAAATGCAGCATGCTGCGTTCGGAGGGTGCACAAATTATGCGCATCCTAACGCAAATGCGTTAAACATAGGAATGCAGTGCGCAAGCGTTTGGCTGTGTTCTGTGCGCTGCGCTTGCAAACGCAAGTGTGAAACCAGCCTTATTTATTTTGACACCTTTAGGGTATGTGCCCACAGGAAGGTTTTGCTGCGTTTGAGATCAGGTTTTGCCTTGGTTTTATGTAAATCTATACTAATCTAATCCTGAGTTTTTGGTTTCCATCAAAACCTATGTGATCAGGGAAAAGCTTTCACACACACACTGTTTTTTTTTTCTCTACAGAAAATGGAAATACCAGAGGTGTTTCCACTTTCGCAAAAGTGCAGCAAACAATTGACATGCTCATTCTTTCTAAAACACAGCAAAACCTGAGGTGTTTCCACTTTCTTCACCAAACAAAAACCAATGTGTTGGGACAGCTAATCCTAGAATCATAGGTTTTGCTGGAAAACAAAAATGCAGCAAATCCTGTGGTGTTTACACTGTCTCCAGAGAACTAAAACCAATGTCTGCGAAAGCTTTTCCTTAATAACATTGGTTTTGCTGGAAACCAAAAACTCAGGATTAGATTAGCATAGATTTACATAAAACCAAGGCAAAACCTGACCTCAAACGCAGCAAAACCTTCCTGTGGGCACATACCCTAAAGATGCTGGCAGGAGCTGATTGCAATCATCAGGGAGCTGGAGCTGGAGAGTGCAGAGGCTCTTGCCTCACAGAACTTCTCACGCTGACAATCATCATGTAACATGGCATGCTGGGTCTGGCCCGGGGCCGGACGATCCCCACCCCTGTTCTAGATTAAAAAAAAAAAAAAACTTGAGAAATGTGCTTTAAAGTGTCCAAACTCTCCAACCACGAGGAGCTGTTGTACTGATCTCTCTTGAGTGTGAAGTGCGCTGTCAGTTCTGCTATATTGCAGGGACTGGTTGTGATGTTGATCCTTCTCTGTACACTGGATGCTCCGGAGTGGAGGTCGGTGAGACTTGTATTCCTCTCATTGTGTTATGTGTGGCCCCATTCTCTAAGACACATAATCTTTTTTTTTTATTTTTATTATGGATGGTGTGACCAAAAAAAGATTCATTTTGTGTTTTCATTGTTTTAAATTTTTAATTTTGCATAGAAGTAGTAACAAGTTTATATTTTCATAGATTGTACTTTTATGGAAGCAGCAGGAGCAATGGTTATTTGTTTCTATTATTTTAACTGTGGAGAAGGGAGATTTTTTAGTCTGTTTAGCTCTGGAGGTTGTGGATCATTTTGTCTGATCATTCACACGTGACAAGACGTGATCTTCTGATATGTAGATTATGTAGGAGGAGCTACATGCTCAGGTGTTTACCGTTGGCTGGTTGAAGTGACATATGCAGATTAGGACCAGAGATATCTAAAAGCTAGAGGATTCCTTATAGAAGTATAGAACTTATAGTTAGGGCCCCTTCACATCATGTTTTTTGGGGATCTGTGGCTATCTGTTGTAAAACTGATAGCCATAGATCCGATTTGGCCTCCATGTATCCCTATGGGCATGTATGGTCATGAATTGGTCCTTAATGGTCATCCGTGTGTGCCAGTTTAATCAGGGATCCGATTGTGTCTGCTTTTTTCCAGTACCCAGAATCGGAGACTGCTCCGATTTTGGGCTGCCTTCAAAAACTTGGACACAATTGGACAGAATCGGATCCGAAGCTGTCCAATTCAAATAACATGAAAAGTGAAATTACACTGGAACAGAGCAGTTTTAGTGTACTGAGCATGCTGCCTGAATCACACATTTTGGATATATAGCTGGAAACCTGAATTTAAGTACCGTATTTTTCGCATTATAAGACGCACTTTTGTTCCCAAAATTTTGGGGGAAAGTGGGGGGTGCGTCTTATAATGTGAAACAATACTTGTGTGGTGGGGGGGGGGGAACTGTGGAGTGGTGTCCGGGGGCTCTCAGGAGGCTGTAGGAGGCTGCAGCAGCGGCCCCGTGGTCACGTGGGGCCGCTCATTATCTCCTGTAATATGCACTGCTTCCCGCTGTCAATCACCAGCGGGAGCAGCCCATACTACAGGAGCGGGACCGCAGCCGGCGACTGCGGTCCCATGTGGATAGTCAGTGCTTTCCACGCAATGAAAGCGTGGAAAGCACTGACTATTCCAGGGAGCACATTCATACTCACCGCTCTCCTGGCTCCCTGCTGTAACGGCCATCCCCGCTGTCTTGCCGGCATCCGGGTCCTGTGAGCGTCGCTGCAGAGTGACGTCATCACCTGCGCGCTGCTCACAGTACCCGGATGCCGCCACAGCACAGAGAGCACTGAGAGCGGTGATAGCGCTGACGGCGAGGGAGCGAGGAGAGGGGTGAGTATGACATTGTTTATTATTTTAAATGTGCAGCAGCCTAATGGGGACTGTATGCCAGCACTATATGGGGTGTGCCAGCACTATATGGGGTGTGCCAGCAATATGTGGGGTGTGCCAGCACTATGTGGAGTGTGCCAGCCCTATGGGGAGTGTGCCAGCCCTATGGGGAGTGTGCCAGCCCTATGGGGAGTGTGCCAGCACTATGGGGAGTGTGCCAGCCCTATGGGGAGTGTGCCAGCCCTATGGGGAGTGTGCCAGCCCTATGGGGATTGTGCGCCAGCCTTATATGGGGACTGTGTGCCAGCCTTATATGGGGACTGTGCCAGGATGGGGGGGGACAGTGTGCCAAAATGAAGGCTATGTGGGGGATATATATACCAGTTTGGAGGACATATATATAAGACGGACACTGCCATTATAAGGTGAACCCCATTTAACATTAAAAATGATTTTTTCCTCTTTTCCTTCATCAAATGTGGGGGGTGCGTCTTATAATCCGGTGCGTCTTATAAAGCGAAAAATACGGTACTTAGCAAAAAGCACAGGATAAATGTGAACTGATCCAGAATGTTCTGTACCCAAATCTCCACCAATAGCATTCAGCTCAACTCACAAGAAAACAAATCCCCACCAAAGTCCATCATCTGTTAACAGAGATATAGGAGGCTTCCATATTACTGGTAGCACAATGGCTCTGGAAACACGCTATGACTCCTCGCCCCCCAAACAAAAACCAGCAAAACCTGCGCTACCAAATCTGGCCCGGTGCATTGTGGGGCTGATCACGTGGTACGGCTGGCTCTAGCGCATGAGCAGTGCGCATATTGAAGCCGGCCAATGCCGCATGATCGGCCCCACAAGGCCGGATATGATTACAGTTACAAGGGTAGATCCAGGTGACAGGTTCCCTTTAGCATGGTGTAACTTTTGTTATGGTGGATACTAGCTATTAGACACTCCACATCATATGTATCAGTATGAATGGCGTCCTAGGGAGGCCTATTATGTGCATGGCAAGTTACCTCCCACATGTCTTTGTAGGTAGAGGTGATCCTATCTGCTTGCACCTGGGCTTGCTCTACATAGTGGGGTCTGACTGTATCCTGCTAAGTGCAATGTTGATTTTTGTTTTTGGCTGCTGATGGTAAGTTTTTCTGATGCTGCCTTTTTTGAGTAGTTTTTGTAAAAATGAGAAATTGCTAATGAACTTTGAATCCTTCTAACTTCCTAACAAAAAAAGTTTGTTTCCGAAATTGTGCTGTTGTAAAGTAGACACGGAGAAATCTTACTTATTAACTATTTTGTGTGGTATAACTCTCCAGTTTAACAAAATAAAAATTGAAAGTTTAAAAAATTGCAAAATTTTTATTTTTTTTAAACAAATGAATGCAAAAAATTATCATCCTAAATTTACTATTATCATGAAGTCCAACATGTCACAAACAATCTAAAGGCCCCGTTACACGTCACGACATCGTTAACGATATCGCTAAAACGTCATGGATTTGGAGTCGTTCAAGCATCATAGTTACGACCTCATTGCATGTTACTCTATAAAGTTGTAACGATAAATCGTTGGATCGCAGGTTTGAGAACATGTTCTCAAACCACACGATCAGGGCCGCACCATCCATGAGGCGACATGAAGTGTCAGCCTCAGGCGGCGACCTCTGCTGATAGACATGGGGCGGCGTCTTCAGGAGCTGTTGGTAGTGCGGCACCCTGCAGATGCCGCTCCTACAGTCCTGGCCGCCGACGCTGCGACCAGGCTTGGCGTATCTGGGGCTGTGCTGCGGGGCATCTCCTGCCGCCGCGGCAGCGGCCGCAGTGTCCAAACACCCCCCCTCCAGTGTGGCAGTGTGAGCGGCCGCGGTCTCCAAACCCCCCCCCCCCCGTGCGGCTGTGTGAGCCGGCTGTGTGAGCCGGCTGTGTGAGCCGGCTGTGTGAGCCGGCTGTGTGAGCCGGCTGTGTGAGCCGGCTGTGTGAGCCGGCTGTGTGAGCCGGCTGTGTGAGCCGGCTGTGTGAGCCGGCTTCATGCTTCACTGTGCCTCGCGCTGACAGGACCTGTGATGATGTCAAAGGAGGGGAGGAGTCAGGCGGGTCACATGATCAGCTCCTCAGTATGCAGCCAGGACTCCACCATGGTGCTGGATGAGGTGAAGTTTATGTGTGGGGCTGAGGCTTTACAGTGTAAATTAATGTAGCAGAGCTGTGTATGTATGAGGTATATGGAGTGGAGCTGAGTGTTCAAGGTGTACAGAGTGGAGGTGCGTGTGTATGAGGTGTATGGAGTGAAGCTGTGTATGTACGAGGTGTACGGAGCGAAGCCGAGTGTGTACGAGGTGTACAGAGGGGAGCCGAGTGTGTACGAGGTGTACAGAGTGGAGCCGTGTGTGTACGAGGTGTACAGAGTGGAGCCGTGTGTGTACGAGGTGTACGGAGTGGAGCCGAGTGTGTACGAGGTGTACGGAGCAGAGCAGAGTGTGTATGAGGTGTACAGAGCAGAGCCGCGTGTGTACGAGGTGTACAGAGCGGAGGCGTGTGTGTACGAGGTGTACGGAGCAGAGCCGAGTGTGTATGAGGTGTACGGAGCAGAGCCGAGTGTGTACGAGGTGTACGGAGCAGAGCCGCGTGTGTACGAGGTGTACGGAGCAGAGCCGCGTGTGTACGAGGTGTACGGAGCAGAGCCGCGTGTGTACGAGGTGTACGGAGCAGAGCCGAGTGTGTACGAGGTGTACGGAGCAGAGCCGTGTGTGTACGAGGTGTACAGAGCGGAGGCATGTGTGTACGAGGTGTATAGAGTGAAGCCACGTGTGTACATTGTGGAGCTGAGAGTGTACAAGGCGTACGGAGCGGAGCCGCGTGTGTACGAGATGTACGGAGCGAAGCCGAGTGTGTACAAGGTGTATGGAGCAGAGCCGAGAGTGTACAAGGTGTACGGGGCGGAGCCACGTGTGTACGAGGCATACGGAGCAGAGCCGTGTGTGCGAGGCTTTCGCAGCGGAGCCCAGTGTGTACGAGGTGTACGAAGCGGCGCCACGTGTGTACGAAACGGAGTCACGTGTGTACGGTGTGTACAGAGCGAAGTCATATGTGTACGAGGTGTACAGAGCAAAGCCACATGTGTACAACGTGTACGGAGCAGAGCCGCTTGTGTACGAGGTGTATGGAGCAGAGCCGCTTGTGTACGAGGTGTACGGAGCAGAGCCGTGTGTGTACGAGGTGTACAGAGCGGAGGCGTGTGTGTACGAGGTGTATAGAGTGAAGCCACGTGTGTACATTGTGGAGCTGAGAGTGTACAAGGTGTACGGAGCGGAGCCGCGTGTGTACGAGACGTACGGAGCGAAGCCGAGTGTGTACAAGGTGTATGGAGCAGAGCCGAGAGTGTACAAGGTGTACGGAGCGGAGCCGCGTGTGTACGAGGCATACGGAGCAGAGCCGTGTGTGCGAGGCTTTCGCAGCGGAGCCCAGTGTGTACGAGGTGTACGAAGCGGCGCCACGTGTATACGAAACGGAGCCACGTGTGTACGGTGTGTACAGAGCGAAGTCATATGTGTACGAGGTGTACAGAGCAGGCCACATGTGTACAACGTGTACGGAGCAGAGCCGCTTGTGTACGAGGTGTATGGAGCAGAGCCGCTTGTGTACGAGGTGTACGGAGCAGAGCCGTGTGTGTATGAGGTGTGCAGAGCGGAGGCGTGTGTGTACGAGGTGTATAGAGTGAAGCCACGTGTGTACATTGGAGCTGAGAGTGTACAAGGTGTACGGAGCGGAGCTGCGTGTGTACGAGACGTACGGAGCGAAGCCGAGTGTATACAAGGTGTACGGAGCGGAGCCGCGTGTGTACGAGGCGTACGGAGCAGAGCCGTGTGTGCGAGGCTTTCGCAGCGGAGCCCAGTGTGTACGAGGTGTACGAAGCGGCGCCACGTGTGTACGAAACGGAGCCACGTGTGTACGGTGTGTACAGAGCGAAGTCATATGTGTACGAGGTGTACAGAGCAGAGCCACATGTGTACAATGTGTACGGAGCAGAGCCGCTTGTGTACGAGGTGTACGGAGCAGAGCCGCTTGTGTACGAGGTGTACGGAGCAGAGCCGCTTGTGTATGAGGTGTATGGAGCAAAGCCGCTTGTGTACGAGGTGTATGGAGCAGAGCCGCTCGTGTACGAGGTGTATGGAGCAGAGCCGCTTGTGTACGAGGTGTACGGAGCAGAGCCGTGTGTGTACGAGTTGTACGGAGCAGAGCCGCTTGTGTACGAGGCGTACGTGGTGTACGGAGCTGAGTGTGTACTAGGTGTACGGAGCGGAGCCATGTGTGTACCAGTGGTGGCCCCCCCGAGCATGCCGCTCCTATAGTCCTGGCCGCCTCTGCCGGCAGCATTCTTCTCCCAAGTCCTTGCCGCCGCTGTCCACCCCTCTGCAGCTCAGCACGGCGGGGAACAATGATGTACGGAGCAGAGCCGAGTGTGTATGAGGTGTACGGAGCAGAGCCGAGTGTGTATGAGGTGCACGGAGCAGAGCCGCGTGTGTACAAGGTGTACAGAGCGGAGGCGTGTGTGTACGAGGTGTACGGAGCAGATCCGAGTGTGTATGAGGTGTACGGAGCAGAGCCGCGTGTGTACGAGGTGTACAGAGCGGAGGCGTGTGTGTGACGAGGTGTATAGAGTGAAGCCACGTGTGTACATTGTGGAGCTGAGAGTGTACAAGGTGTACGGAGTGGAGCTGCGTGTGTACGAGACGTACGGAGCGAAGCCGAGTGTGTACAAGGTGTACGGAGCGGAGCCGCGTGTGTATGAGGTGTACGGAGCAGAGCCGTGTGTGCGAGGCTTTCGCAGCGGAGCCCAGTGTGTACGAGGTGTACGAAGCGGTGCCACGTGTGTACGAAACGGAGCCACGTGTGTACGGTGTGTACAGAGCGAAGTCATATGTGTACGAGGTGTACAGAGCAGAGCCACATGTGTACAACGTGTACGGAGCAGAGCCGCTTGTGTACGAGGTGTATGGAGCAGAGCCGCTTGTGTACGAGGTGTACGGAGCAGAGCCGCTTGTGTATGAGGTGTATGGAGCAGAGCCGCTTGTGTACGAGGTGTATGGAGCAGAGCCGCTTGTGTACGAGGTGTACGGAGCAGAGCCGTGTGTGTACGAGTTGTACTGAGCAGAGCCGCTTGTGTACGAGGCGTACGTGGTGTACGGAGCTGAGTGTGTACTAGGTGTACGGAGCGGAGCCATGTGTGTACCAGTGGTGGCCCCCCCGAGCATGCTGCTCCTATAGTCCCGGCCGCCTCTGCCGGCAGCATTCTTCTCCCAAGTCCTTGCCACCGCTGTCCACCCCTCTGCAGCTCAGCACGGCGGGGAACAATGATGTCATCACTTAGCGCCACTGTGCTGAGACGTGCAGAGCGGCAGAGGAGATGCTGAGGAGAAGAGGTATTTACTTTTTATTTTTTTAATAGTTTTTTTTAGTGAGTACACTGATGGGAAACTATGTAATGTACAATATAATATAGGACAATGGGGGTGCAATATACTATATGGAGAACTATTGTGGCCCATTATATTATATGGAAGACTATGGGGGTGCATTATACTATAAGGAAGGCTATAGGGGATGCATGATACTATATGGAGGACTATGAGGGTGCATTATACTATATGGAGGACTATGGGGGTCCAATATGCTGTATGGAGAGCTATGGGAGTGCAGTATGCAATATGGGGGTGCATTATGCTATATGGAGGACTGCGGGGGTTCATTATGCTATATGGAGGACTGTGGGGTGCATTATACTATTTGGAGGACTGTGGAGGTGCATTAATCTATATGGTGGACTGTGGGGGTGATTATTCTATATGGAGGACTGTGGGGCTGCATTATTCTATATGGAGGACTGTGGGGTGCATTATACTACATGGATGAGTGTGGGGGTGCATTATTTTATATCAAGTACTGTGGGGGTGAATTGTTCTCTATGGAGTTCTGTGGGGGTGCAATATGCTATTTGGAGGACTACGGGGTGCAATATACTATATGGAGGACTGTGGGGGTGCGTTTTTCTATATCGAGTACTGTGGGGGGTGCATTCTATTTTATAGAAGACTATGGGGGTGCATAATATATGGAGGAATGCGGTATACTATGTGGAATACTATGGGGGTGTATTATATTATATGGAGCAAATTATACTATTTGGAAGCCATTATAATATTTGGAGGGCTCTGTGGGAGGCATGATAATACTTGGAGGCTACAAGGGAGCCTTTATACTTTATGAAGGGCTATTTGAGGGCTGTGTTGGGGGCCATTATACTGTACATAGGTCCATTTTACTACATGGAGGGCTGGGCGGCGGTCATAGTTGGGGATCATGTTGTACTGGGGTAGTTGCAGGAGGTGCAGTAGGGTCATCATATTGTGCATGTGGAGGAATGCACTGTGGGGGATCATACAGTGTTTGTGGGGCACTTTTGTTGGCATCACACTTTAGAGGGGCAATGAAAGGGGAATCTAGGGGCTTCAGTAGGAGGAAAATTACTTTGTAAAGGCTGACATATTGAGAGAGATGTACCTATGTGACCCAGCCAAATATTGCTTTTGTTGGGGGGTGCCCAATTAGAACTTCTGCTATGGGGCCCTATGATTTCTATGATGCAGGATGCATTGTCCCTCTGCTGCAGGACTGATTGGCCATAACTTAGGCTGGTTTCAGATTTGCATTTGTGTCTGCATGCGCAGGGCATGCAAACGCAGGGCAAACGCTGCCATACTGATATGAACGCAGAGGAGATTCTCATCAGTATGGTGCTCGGCCAGCCAATCAGTGATCTCGACGGCGGCCGGGAGGCGGAGATCTGTGGCGGAGATCCTCCACCTCCCAGCCGCCGCCGACGAAATTTCAATGTGATCCGCAGCGTTCTCCTGCGCTGCCATGCGGAGGACAGTGCGGATCCATTGAGATCCATGCATTGTTTGTGCACTCGCGGGCACTTGCTGATAAAACAAGCACCTGTGAACGCACAAAAAATGCAACATGTTGCATTTGGAGGGCGGAGGAGGGCGTATAAATTATGCGCATCCAAACGGAATCGTTCCCATGTTAAACATAGGAACGCAGCGTTTGGCTGCGTTCTGTTACGCTTGCGTTCCGAATGCAAATGTGAAACCACCCTTACACACCAGGTCCAGTGCTGCCCCTCGGTACATTCAGGCATCCAGCCATCTTTCTCCTGAGCAGCGGTTGGTCGGTGGTGCTCTTCCCCCTTCCTGCTCCCATATCCTTTGCTCAACCCAATAGGAAGGACCCTGTTATTAATTACATAAAGACAGCCCCGTGTGTGGCGTTTGTGATTGGCTAAGCAATTCGGGAGTAAGTGTGGTCTGTTGGATGGAGAAGAAGTGCCATTTTACCAACTTAGTGCAGTGGCGGCTTGTTGATGCTCAGACTGCAGGTCTTTACCTGTGTTGTGTGGAAGGTGCGGCATGGCGACTTGTCTGAATATTCAGTGCCAGGCAGCGGTCCAGAGTTTTGCAGGCGTGTGCCAGAGGTTGGCAATCAGTTCTGCCTGCAGGACCACGGCTCTGCCAGTTGTCATTATGTGTCTAAATGCTTGTGCCAAGCTGCCATTGCCATTAATGATCCTTGTTCTGGATTCTTCTGTGTGGTTCTTGTATGTGCGTGTGATGGTGCAGACATCTTTGTGTGGACATCTTTTTTTTCTGTTTCAGTAAACTAAAATGTCCACTATTTTGCTCATTTTTACAGGATAAATATAAATCTGTAGGAACCAGATTTATTTTTATCAATTAAAATTTTTTTCTAGCGGGTGGGGGGGGGGGCGCCGTTTTGCAGTTCGCCTCAGGCAGCAGAGAGGCTAGGTTCACCCCTGCACACGATCAACGATCAGCCAACCTGGTATATCGTTGTTTATCGTATATTTAACACCGCGATAACGATGTCGTTCATGACTACGCCTATTCACAGAAATGAGTAGGTATGGTTTGCGGGGCCTTACGAATCACTAGGATCCATTGAAGCGTGCAGAGTTATAACCTTATATATTGACACTGGTCAGAATTGTAAAAAATGGACTGGTCATTGGTGTTAAAATGGGTTGGGGTGAAGGGGTTAATGATGACATTGTGATCACCATTTTTTTTATGGATGGTGAGCAAAAAAGATTGTTTGTCTTTTCATTTTTTAAAATTTTTACATACAAGGTAAGTAATTTTATATTTTCATGCATTGTACTTTTATGAATGCAGCAGGAGCAATGTTTATTTGTTTCCATTATTTGAAACTATGGAGATGGAAGATGATTGGGATTTTTTTCTTTTATATTAAAACTTTCTTATATTATATGAATTTTTCAAAGTATATTTAGCTCTGGAGGCTGTGGATCATCTTATCTGATAATTTCCAAGTGACCAAGTGATCTTCTGATATGTAGATTATATAGGAGAAGCTATAATTTCAGAGGTTTCCCATTGACTGGTTGAAGTGACACATGCATATTAGGACCAAAGACATCTGAGAGCTGGAGGATTATAATATATACATACTAGCTGAACTACCCAGCTACGCCTGGGTTAATAAATAACTGCTGTTAGCTATAACAAAATAGAATTTGAATATGTCTTATTAATGACCTGTAGTAAAATAGAAGCTGAGCTGTGATTGGTTGCTATAGGCTGCCTAATAAATCTCCAGCCAACAGTAAACCCTCCCCCCGGCCGGACAGTATATATTACCTCACATATACACATAAGGCCACGTGCACTTGTTGAGTATTTGATGAGTTTTTACCTCAGGATTTGTAGCCAAAACCAGGAGTGGAGCAATCAGAGGAAAAGTCTAACATAAACACATCAACACTTCTGTATTTATCACCCACTCCTGGTTTTGGCTACAAATCCTGAGGTAAAAAACTCATCAAATACTCAACGTGTGCACATAGCCTAAAAGACAGCTCATGTGACTGACATCTGCCTTAATTCCCTATATGGCACATGTGTTGAACATTGGCTGTTTTTAATCAGATGTTTATTTTTGGAAATTAAAGATACCAGACGTATGAGGCGAGTTGTGTGAGGCGATTTGTGCACATCTGTGTCTGTCTGTGTGGTGTGTGTGTCCTTGGGGTGTGTGTGTCCCTGGGGTGTGTGTGTGAGTCCCAGTGGTGTGCGTGTGTCCCTGTGGGGGGGTCCCTGTGGTGTGTGTCCTTTTGGGCGGGAGGGGTGTCCCTGTGGTGTGTGTCCTTGTGGGGGGAGGGGTGTCTCTGTGGTGTGTGTCCATCCTTATGGGGTCTGTGTGTTCCTCTGGGGTGTGTGTGTGTGTTCTCTGTCCCTGTGGGGTGTGTATGTGTGTATGTTCCTGTGGTGTGTGTGTCCCTGTGGGGTGAGTGCATGTGTCCCTATAGGGTGGCTATGTGTGTGTGTCCCTGTGGGGGGGTCTGTGTGGTGTGTGTCTGTGTTGTGTGTGTCTCTTTGTGGTGTGTGTGTTTGTGTTCTGGTGCGTGGTGAGTATCCAATGTTGGGGCTCCACCTTAGCTGTTACTCTTTGTTTGCATGTGGTGTGTATACATGTCCCCGTGCGTGATGAATATTCCATGTCAGGGCCCCACCTTATTGACTATATGCTGGTATATGCTGTCTGTCAACTGGTAACTGTCACTTTCTCTCCATTATGTAGATAGGGCCAAAATTGTTTGGTGAACTGGAACGCGTGGGGTTAAAATTTCGCCTCACAACATAGCCTATGACACTCTCGGGGTCCAGACATGTGACTGTGCAAAATTTTGTGGCTGTAGTTGTGACGGTGTTAGATGCCAATCCCGGACATACACACACACACATACACACATTCAGCTTTATATATTAGATATATATATAGTGTCTTGTGAAAATATTTGGCCCCCTTGAACATTTCAACCTTTTGCCACATTTCAGGCTTCAAACATAAAGATATAAATTCAGATTTTTTTGTGAAGAATCAACAAGTGGGACACAATCGTGAAGTGTTATGAAATTTATTGCATATTTTAAAATTTTTTAACAAATAAAAAACTGAAAAGTGGAGCATGCAATATTGTTCGGCCCCTTTACTTTCAGTTCAGCAGGTTCACTCCAGAAGTTCAGTGAGGATCTCTGAATGATCTAATGTTGTCCTAAATGACTGGTAATGATAAATAGAATCCACCTGCGTGTAATCAAGTCTCCGTATAAATGCACCTGCTCTGTGATAGTCTCAAGGTTCTGTTTCAAGTGCAGATAGCATCATGAAAACCAAGGAACACACCAGGCAGGTCCGAGATAGTGTTGTGGCGAAGTTTAAAGCCGGATTTGGATACAAAAAGATTTCCCAAGTTTTAAACATCTCAAGGAGCACTGTGCAAGCGATCATATTAAAATGGAAGGAGTATCAGACCACTGCAAATCTACCAAGACCCGGCCGTCCCTCTAAACTTTCATCTCGAACAAGTAGAAGACTGATCAGAGATGCAGCCAAAAGGCCCATGATCACTTTGGATGAACTGCAGAAATCTACAGCTGAGGTGGGAGAGTGTGTCCATAGGACAACAATCAGTCGTACACTGCACAAATCTGGCCTTTAAGGAAGAGTGGCAAGAAAAAAGCCATTTCTCAAAGATAGCCATAAAAAGTCTCATTTGAAGTTTGCCACTCCTGGGAAATACACCAAACATGTGGAATAAGGTGCTCTGGTAAAATGAAACCAAAATCCAACTATTTGGCCATAATGCAAAATGATATGTTTGACGTAAAAGCAACACAGCTCATCACCCTCAAAACACCATCCCCTGGATATTCCTGAGAGAAACCCTGACCCATATCGGCTTGGGAACCAGGATGCTGCGGTGGGTGTTGTCCCTGTACTCGAAACCATCTGCTATGGTCTGGGTGAACGGAGTCATGTCTGAGTCACTTGACATTGCGAATGGCACCCGCCAGGGATGTTATCACCTCTAATTTTCATATTGACTCATATTGACTCTTGAACCTTTATTGAGACACATAAGGGCGAACCCCGATATATCAGGAGTGAAAGTGAATTCGTCCACACACAAAATTGCGGCATATGCCGATGATTTATTATTTTTCCTGTCAAATCCTGAAATAGCACTCCCTAATCTTCTGAAGGAGTTAGAGGCCTATTCCTATCTTTCCAATTTCAAAATTAATTAATCGAAATCTGAAGCTCTCAATGTCACTCTCTCTCCCCGACTTGTGGACAGATTGAAAAGCGCATTTGGATTCCGTTGGTCGCAGAAAGCCATAAACTATTTACGCTTACAGATCACAGCAGATGTCCATGATTTATATAAGGCTAACTTTCCTAAGCTTTTAAGTGCTCTCAGATCAGATTGCGATAGATGGTTAAAGCTGACCTTTACATGGTTGGGCAGATGCCACCTTTTTAAAATGACTTTTGTTTTATCTAAGATTCTGTATTACCTACAGGTTCTTCCCATTAAGATTCCATCCTCCTTTTTTAAATCGATCACCCAAATCCAAACAACTTTTACCGTATGTACTCGTGTATAAGCCGACCCGTGTATAAGCCGACCCCCCTACTTTTGCCCCCAAAACCTGGGAAAACCTATTGACTCGTGTATAAGCCGAGGGTGGACCCCAGCACAGGTATACAGCCCCCAGCAGTGTGGTATACAGCAGCCCCAGAGGTATATACAGCAGCCCCAGTGGTAGTATACAGCAGCAGCCCCAGTGGTATATACAGCAGCAGCCCCAGTGGTTAGTATACAGCAGCCCCAGAGGTGTATACAGCAGCCCCAGTGGTAGTATACAGCAGCCCCAGAGGTATATACAGCCCCAGTGGTAGTATACAGCAGCCCCAGTGGTAGTATACAGCAGCCCCAGAGGTATATACAGCCCCAGTGGTACTATACAGCAGCCCCAGTGGTAGTATACAGCAGCCCCAGTGGTAGTATACAGCAGCCCCAGTGGTAGTATACAGCAGCCCCAGAGGTATATACAGCAGCCCCAGAGGTATATACAGCCCCAGAGGTATAGACAGCAGCCCTAGTGGTGTATACAGCAGCCCCAGAGGTATATACAGCAGCCCTTAGGTAGTATACAGCAGCCCCAGTGGTGTATACAGCAGCAGCAGCCCCAGGGGTGTATACAGCAGCAGCCCCAAAGCTGTATACAGCAGCAGCCCCAGGGCTGTATACAGCAGCAGCCCCAAAGCTGTATACAGCAGCAGCCCCAGGGCTGTATACAGCAGCAGCCCCGGAGGTATACAGGCCCCCCCATCAAGCTCCAGGGCCCCCCCTTGCGCGGCAGCCTGTAAAGTAAAATCATACTTATCAGTGTCCTGTCGCGCTGTCCCGCCGCTTGCCGACACACGATCCCGGGCTTCAATCCGCGTCTTCCGGCTTCCGGCTTCCTGTGGTCGCGGGCAATGACGTCATTGCCCGCGACCACAGGAAGGCGGAAGACGCGGAATGAAGCCCGGGATCGTGTGTCGGCAGCTGCGGGACGGTGCGACAGGACACTGATAAGTATGATTTTACTTTACAGGCTGCCGCGCAAGGGGGGGGGGCCTGGAGTTTGATGGGGGGGCCTGTATACCTCTGGGGCTGCTGCTGTATATATACTCGCGTATAAGCCGAGGGGGGACTTTTCAGCCCAAATTTTGGGCTGAAAAACTCGGCTTATACGCGAGTATATACGGTATATGGAATAATAAGAGTTCTAGATTTGCGAAATCTATACTGTTTAGATCTAAAAAGGAGGTTGGAGTAGGGCTACCGGATGTCAGACTATACCACATGGCAAGTCACCTATAGAAGCAAGGATGATAAGACCTGGGTACAGATTGAACAGAGTTTTACTCAGTTTCAATTACACACATTGCCCTGGGTAACATCAGGAACAGAGGAGAAACTACATAATCACCCGACCATAGGACCCACACTGTTAATCTGTAATCGGGGATTGATCCGCACAACTATGATTCCTACCAATTCCACCTTAGTACCGATACTTAGCCATCCCAATTTCAAACCAGGTGTTAATGATCCAGTATTTGGTTATTGGATTAAGAATGGGGTGGACAGAGTGGAGAATTTGGGAGGGGCTGATGGATGGCCATCGCTTGAGACCCTGAGCTCCTACTGCTCCTAGTTCCATGTGATTCTGGAGGTGCTTGCAACTCAATCACTACTTTCGCAGCCTCCCTCCGAGGGTAGAATTTCGTAGAACCAAAACTACTTTTGAATCGTTATGTCAAGGCTCGGGACCCTATAGACATGCCCTATCTAGGACATATGCCCTCTTGATCTCTCCCCCTGATCTACCTACGTCAGAGTATATGCTACATTGGGAAGCAAATTTAAATGTAGAATTGACCTCGGAACAGAGGACTAAAATTTATACACTGGCACATACCACATTAATTAGTTCGAGATTTCAGGAAGCAAACTACAAAGTACTCACCCGCTGGTACAAGGTCCCTCTGCGTTTGTATAAAATGTTTCCTTCTACTGACCCGTTATGTTGAAGGTGTGGAGTGGCGGAGGGCTCTCTTCTACACATTTTTTGGGAATGCAATAACCTCAGACCTTTTTGGTCCAAAGTAAGTGAGATCATTCGTGTGGTTACGAACTATGGCGGAGAGCTGGGACCTGAACTGTATATGCTTCACCATTGTAAAATCCCAATCAACCGATACCAGCATTCCCTATTGAGATTTTTGGTGATGGCGGCTCGAGCATGTATCCCACTCTTGTGGAAGACATCGACATGTCCCTTGATCGTAGCATGGATCCAGAAGGTAAATTACCTTATGCACATGGAAGACCTGACGTCAGCAATGCATGACTTCTAATCGAGATTTTGTGATACGTGGTTTAGGTGGCTCAAGGTTCGAGAGACAGAGACCTACAAAAATTTCCTAGTCAGTAAATCCCTAGTAGAACACACCGCTGTTGGCAGATTTAGAACTGAGATTGGAGGTCCCTACATTTGAAGTTTATCCCTTCCCTCTCCATCCCCCATCCCTATTTTTCTTCTCTTCTGCCCCTCTCTCTCAATTCCAGCGATAGACTATTTTGCTTATATTGAGCTCCGTGCTTCCTTGTTTTACTCATAGATGTGAAAAATTATAAAACGAAGCGAACCTGGTGATTCTTATCCCTCTGGGTTATTGGAATTGACAATGTTTGCATCTGTTCTTGTTTATTATTATGCAGGACGCGAGAGCCCTATCTAGTGATTAAGACTTCATATTTTGCTGTTTTGATTTGTTTATAAAAAATAATAAATAAGGAATTCTAAAATAAAAAAAAAAAAAAACACCATCCCCACTGTCAAACATGGTGGTAGCAGCATCATAGTTTGGGCCTGTTTTTCTTCAGCAGGAACAGGAAAGATGGTTAAAATTGATGGGAAGATGGACGGAGCCAAATACAGGACCATTCTTAAAGACAACCTGTTGGAGTCTGCAAAAGACCTAAGACTGGGACGGAGATTTCTCTTCCAACAAGACAATGACACCAAACATAAAGCAAAAATCTACAATGGAATGGTTCGAAAATAAACGTATCCAGGTGTTAGAATGGCCAAGTCACAGTCCAGACCTGAATCCAATCAAGAATCTGTGGAAAGAGCTGAAAACTGCTGTTCACAAACGCTCTCCATCCAATCTCACTGAGCTCCAGCTGTTTTGCAAGGAAGAATGGACAAGAATTTCAGTCTCTCGATGTACAAAACTGATAGAGACATACCCCAAGCGACTTGCAGCTGTAATCGCAGCAAAAGGTGGCGCTACAAAGTATTAACTCAAGGGGGCCGAATAATATTGCATGCCCCACTTTTCAGTTTTTTATTTGTTAAAAAAGTTTAAAATATGCAATACATTTTCTTCCACTTCACGATTGTGTCCCTTTTGTTGTTGATTCTTAAAAAAAAAAAAATTTGAATTTATGTTTGAAGCCTGAAATGTGGCAAAAGGTTGAAAAGTTCAAGGGGGCCAAATACTTTCACAAGGCACTGTATATACAGTATGTGAAAATTGCCCAGCATAAATGGCCAAATTATAAATTATAAAATAGAAATAATAACAATAAAACCTCATACAGGATCATCATCACAAAAAATAATTGGGTCTCAGAAAATGATGACAGAAACCAAATTTTTATTTAAAAAATATGTTCACAATTTCTTTTTATCTACAAAAATATGAACAAAACCATGTCCCCAGATCATTTTTTTAATATATTTAGATTTATTGAGGTCAATAACAGAAAAACAGTTTAGTGAACATAGTAGTGTACAGAATATTTAGGAATGACAAATAACACTTTAAGACAGGTGTAGTATTGTATATCGGCAAGTGGAACGAGAGAGGAGAATATGAATTCCGGACTGCAACGGTATCGGTGGAGCTAATGTCGACCGCTAGTCAAGAGGTGTCACAAAGCTTCATGTGCGCGATGTGTCTTTGCCAGTCAGGTGTAATGGTCGGGAGGGGAGCTAAAACTTAAGTAGGAATTAAAAAACTCAAGGAGACAGAATGAATCTTGAGCGGGGAGAATAAAAGTCAGGAAAGAGGTGAGGAGGGTCAGGGGTCAGGGTGGATCAATGTGGGGAACAGGGGGTTGAACAAATATCTAGGGGAGGTCCCAGTGTTGCTCAACATGTTTCCAACAGTGAGATGTAATCGTCTGATCCTTTAAATTCTGATCAGTAATACCAGGTTCTAATGAACAGGTCTTGGGAATTGTGAATAATAGAGGTGAGGTCTTTGAGTAACATCATCTCATTTATTCTAGCGAACCACATAGCCATCGTGGGAGGGATATTTTTTTTTCACATGGCAGGAATACAGGCTCTGGCTGTTGTAATTAAATGATGTAGCAGGGATTTCTTGTATCGTTTTGGGATGTAACTGTGGTGTTGAAGGACGAGGGCCGGTTCTAAGTCCGTGGTCAATTCGGTAATTTTATGGATTACTTTTTATACATTCTCCCAAAATGTGGCAAAACGTTTGCACGACAAGAAGATATGTATCATGCTACCCTCCTCTTCACCACATCTCGAGTATTGAGGGCTCACCTCTGGTAAGATGGCGTGTAGTCTGGTTGGGACCCTATACCATCTAGTACGTAACTTGAAACTCGCCTCCTGTACATGCGAGGAAATGGAGGATCGATGAATCAACGAGCAAATGTTTTCCCATTGACTCTCTGAAAAATGGAGTTGGAGGTCTTCCTCCCACTGTGGTTGAGATTTGAGTTTAGTGCTTTCCGACGGTAGACTCTAGAGAGGGTGTGTCTAATTGGGCTCGTACCTAGACAGTCCTCTTTAAAGGGTGTCGTAGGTCCCGAAAAGTGCGTCCTGGGGGGCAAGGATTTCAGGAAGTGGGTCATCTGGTTAGCTCTCCACAATGTGTGAAAGAGGCCTTAATCATAGGGCCCTGTATGTCCTTATTAGCTCATCCTCTGAAGGAACAGTTCCAGCGAGATTATAAAGATCAGGGGGAGAGTGGATATCGCTGTCTTGTTCCATTAAATATAGGGAACTCTGATGAGAGGAGCCCGTTCACTTTCACTATGGCCGACAGTCTCGAATATAATGCCGTGACCCAAGCAAGCATGTTAGATCGCAGGCCAGTTTGACAGAGCGTCTCGAACATAGATGTCCAATTCACCCTGTCGAATGCCTTTTCCGCATCTGTGGAAAGCAGCAACAGAGGCAGAGATTTCAAGTTTGCTCTGTAGATGAGATTCAAGGCCTTAGTGGTATTATCTCTGGCCTCTCTACCCCTACGTACAGGGCCGCACTGTCCATTGGACAATGTGAGCCTTAGGCTCAGGCGGCAAGGAGGCAGGGGGAGCTGCAGTTCTGAAGGGGGCGGCACGTGCTGCTCCACTCAGCACAGTGAGTGTGTGGAGGTTGTCGACTGCAGTAGAGCAGCAGGTAAACAAGCGATAACGGCAGTCGCTGTTGACAGCTGCCACCACCCCAATCCACACCCGCCATTGACGGCCCTCCCCCCACGCTCCTCACCCGCTGCTGACAGCAACCTCACTTCCCCCCCCCCCCAATCCTCACCCGCGAGCCAGGCAGCAGGGAGGCGTCGTGCACCTATGCCTATGGAGCCCGCTTGAGCAGGGTGGTTGAGTGACGATAGGGAAGGAGCTAGTCTGGAGGCCAGCATTTTCGAAAATAATTTAATATCAACATTGAGGAGTGATATCGGTTTTTAGTGCATAAGGTGGGGTCTTTTCCTGATTTATGGATGACAGAGATGTGGGCACGTAAGGAGTCTGCTGGGATAGAGTTCAGGCAGGTTCTATCCCCAGGGATAGAGTTCAGGCAGGTAACTAGGTGTGGGAGAGAGGGATTGCAGGAACAATCTATAATATGAAAGTGTAAGCCCGTCAGGACCCGGGGCCTTCCCTGGCCTGGTGTTTTTAATAGCTGTTAATAGTTTCTCCTCTGCGAGCAATTGTTTCAAATCGTCCACTTCGCCTCTCGGCAAAGCAGGCATACCGAAGTCTCTTATGTACACTCAAATTCGGTCTCTAAGATCGGTACATTGTGTTGCTCCTGTATCTTTATCGACCAAGTAGAGTGCCCCACAATACTGTTTAAAAGCGTCTGCTATTTCTGTGAGGGTCTGGATGTGTTGACCCGATTGATCCACGATGGAGGGTACATAGGTGGTTGATCTTTGAGCTTTCACAGCTCTTGCCAGGGCTCTGCCACTGTTATTGGCGTGCTCATAATAGAAGCGCCGGCATTTGGTAAACATAGGCTTTGCTTTGTGGGTTAAATTGGATCTTAGGGCTTCCCGCTTGGCCAACAGGGTCTTCCTCAAAGCCTCATTGGGGGACGTCTTATGGGATCACTCTAACAAATTAATCTCATCCAGTAGGTTAGACACCTCCTCTGCGCGTTCCCGTTTCAGTCTAGCTCCGTGTTTTATGAAGAGGCCCCTGATCACGCACTTGTGTGCCTCCCAAACCGACCAGGGGTCAGAGTCCTCGGTCATGTTGGTGACAAAGAACCAGTTCAAGGTCTCTTGGATCTCCCCTTTTATAACAGGATTGTCTAAAAGCGATGTGTTCAACCGCCAGAGAAAGTTTTTGGTCTGAACATCGGTAGGAGTATAGCGCCAATGACAAGCGCGTGGTCGGAGAAGACAATATTATCTATCTTGGCCCATCGAAAAAGGGAGATATCCTGATGCCTAATGAAAAAATTGTCTATCCTTGTATACGTGTCATGGGGGGCCAAGTAGTATGAGAAATCCCTGTCTGTTGGGTGCAAAAGTCTCCATGCATCTATCATCTGGTGGACATCCGAAGACAGGACGCCATGAGTTTTTGTATGAGTTATCAAAGGTAGTGAGAGTTATTTAAGGTAGTGTCAAGAATCATGTTGAAATCCCCGTCCAGGATCAAAAGACCCTCCGTCAGAGGGGTCAGGCGATCTAAGTATCTGAGGAGTGCTCTGCCCTGCCCCTTGTTTGGGAGATAGAAGGATGCCAAAGTTACCTTTTGGGAGACAATGTGTCCCTCGACCATTAGGAAGCGGCCCTCCTCGTCCATGTGTCACTCCAGGAACTTCCAAGGAATCGACCGTGAGATGACAATACTTGAATCCCTGGATTTTGGGTCCAATGAGGGGCTGTATACTTTAGGAAACCTAGAATTGGAAAGCTTGAAAGGTTTACTCAAGCAGTAAAGAGTTTCTTGAAGGAATGCTATGTCTACCTTCTTTTTATGTAGAAGATTCAGAAGGATCGACCGTTTATCTGGGCTATGCAGTCCCTTCACATTCAGTGACCCTACCACCAATTCTGAATAAGGGCCCGATTCCATAGTAGTAGGACTATGTAGCAAATGCATCATTGCACCAAGTACGTCTGGGACTTAATATTGGGGGGAAAGGGGGTGGGGATGTTTACGTAGAGATAGGTTGGGACGGGAGGGGGGTTGGAATGAAGGTGGATTGGGCTAAGATAGAAAGAAATAGCAGTAATAAGTAGAGGGGGAAGAAAAGAAGAAAGATGTATAGGCTAACGCTATGCACCTAAGAAAGGATCCTAGGCAAGCTCCAAGAACTGGAGCGATGGGGAATTACAAGAATAAAAACAATCAAAATCACACTTGGGGGGCATGGTCGTGGGAACTGCAATCCCCCTAAAAGCAAAGAATAAGAGCATGTGTTGTTGCTTTCTTAGGTAAAATCATCTGCCCTGGTAGACCAGGAGGAGGGTGATGACCCTATCTATAAGGACATTGAAACAGCCAACACATCTATTCAGTATGGATGTAACAAAAACAGTAACATTATCTATGTAATCAAAATACGGGAAGATTAGTAAGCAGCAAAATAGGTGTCTCTGTTAGGACTGTGGACACCAGGTAGGCAGACCCCCGAGCGATCCTGAGATGCCTCTCTGGGTTCAGATATGCTCCTTCTCCATCTCTGGATACACCCGCCAGGAGTAATTTTCTGGAGTTTTCAGGTACCCTGTAGATCTGGGGTCAGGGGAGAGAAGAAAAACAAAACAAAAGGGGGGGGGGGGGAGTAAGGGAGGAGGGGGGAGAAAAAAAGGGTGGTCTTGGAGGGTGCTTCGGGGGAGAGAGTCCGGGCGACATCATCTAGAAAATAGTAACCCGGCCATGTCTGGAGAGGAACACATCAGGGAGGAGCAGAAACAACATCCTTCTTTGAGGGCTGTCGAGAACAGCGGGCCCGTCATCTTGGCTTCTGTTGAGGTGGGCGGAAGTCTTTCATTGCCAGCCAATCCGGAACCTGGAAATGACACCACATTTAGAAGGTTGAATGGAGCAGGGAGGTTGCCCGGGGTGTGGAGGTAGAACGTGGTGTCTTCCTTTCGGATGATGAGGTGGAAGGTATGACCCCATCTTTTGGACACTCCGACTTCTAGGATCTTTACTAGGAGGGGGTGGAGAAGACGTCTCATATACAGAGTACAGGCAGAGACATCCAGAAAGATCCAAACAGAAGAGTCGTTGAAGATGATCTGGTCAGACTTCCAGGCATCTCATAAGATGTTGTCTTTGTCAGTGAAGTAGTGAAGTCTGCATAAGACATCTCTCGGCAGTAGATTTATGTTGGCAGGTCTGCACTTCCCTGCACAGCTCTGGGATAGTCGGGAGCCACATTCAGCTGTGGGATAGTCGGGAGCCACATTCAGCTGTGGAATAGTCAGGAGCCACATTCAACTAAGGGATAGTCAGGAGCCACGTTCAGCTCTGGAATAGTTGGGAGCCACATTCAGCTATGGGATAATCAGGAACCACATTCAGCTGTGGGATAGTCAGGAGCCACGTTCATCTCTAGGAACGTTGAGAGCCACATTCAGCTGTGGGATAGTTGGGAGCCACATTCAGCTCTAGGATAGTGGGGAGCCACGTTCAGCTCTAGGATAGTGGGGAGCCACATTGAGCTCCGGGATAGTCGGGAGCCACATTCAGCTCCAGGATAGTCAGGAGCCACATTCAGCTCCGGGATAGTCGGGAGCCACGTTCAGCTCTGGGATAGTCAGGAGCAACGTTCAGCTCTGGATAGTCGGGAGCCACATTCAGCTCTGGGATAATCGGGAGCCACGTTCAGCTCGGATAGTCGGCAGCCACATTCAGCTCTTGATAGCCAGGAGCCACATTCAGCTCTGGGATAGTCGGGAGCCATGTTCAGCTCTGGGATAGTCGGGAGCCACGTTCAGCTCTGGGGTAGTCGAAGACACGTTCAGCTCTGAGATAGTTGGGAACCACGTTCAGCTCTGGGATAGTCGGGAGCCACATTCAGGTCCCACCCCTTTTCAGTAGTGACACCCAGAGCACTCATTATTGGTATAATGACAGCCAAAGCTTTTCCACAGAAATCACAAAAGTCAAAAGTAGACCTGCTTTTCATAGCTGTTTGCTAGACCTGCTGCTTATGCGCTATGCTGGAATACAGCCACATGCCACATATAACGGGCCTGCAAACCATATGTGGCTGCCGAGCTGCAGGTTGGGACCCCAACCTGTAGAATATCGACAGCAAATTCTGTAACAGTTGGGGTCTGTTGTAGATTGTCACTTTCCCATTGAACTCAGTAAGAAATATCTGCTACAAATTTCCAACCTCTCCGCATCAAGAATTTACATGTCATGCACCGAAAAATCCACACAGCAGGACAATTCTTTTCAAGATGCTACTGTATGTTGCTGAAGACTTGACATATATTCAATGTGTTTCTCTCCAGGCTTCTTTCCTGATAGCTCCAATTCCCTGGGTCAAACCCCTCTATTTGTGGCTGCTCTGTTTGGGCTTCGAAAAATAGCTGAATTGCTCTTAAATTATGGATCCAATCCTAACCAGTAAGTATTTTGCTAAAAATTAAACTGTGAAAAAATGTAATTCTGACATGCTTTTTTTGGGTTTTGTTCTTACAGCATACATTTTCCACTATTTTTCTTTGAATCCTGTTTCTACATTTCAGTATAATTATAGCAATACCAAACTTGTGTAGATTTTTTTATTCATTTAAGTGAAAAAAAAGAGATTTCTAAAAAAAATATTGTGGTTTGTATCTGTTTTTTGAGACTCATATTTTTATTTTCCATCAACTGAGCTGTCTGAGAGCTTTACTTTTTAAATGGCAAGCTGACAGTTTTACTTATATCACATGGGGGTATATACATTTTGATATGTTTTGTTTTTTTGTTTTAATGGTGTTTACCAAACTAGTTAATTAATGTATTTGTATTTTGGTACATAGGACTTTTATGAATGAGTCAATGCCAAATTTCTTTATTTTTCTAAAGGTTCTAACGGGAGTATTTTTTTAAAATAAGCTATTTTTTTGTCTCTCTTTTTTGCTTTTGTCTTACTGGGTTAATAATGGAAGTGTCTGATAGGCGGCTCTCCATTGCTAACACGAGTGCTTGATGCCAGCTAACACTACACAGCTGGCATCAACCATAAAAACCATTACTCCAATTGCCACGGCACCAGGGCAGTTGGCAAAATCAGAGCAAAATATTGTGGTTTGTATCTGTTTTTTGAGACTCATATTTTTATTTTCCATCAACTGAGCTGTCTGAGAGCTTTACTTTTTAAATGGCAAGCTGACAGTTTTACTTATATCACATGGGGGTATATACATTTTGATATGTTTTGTTTTTTTGTTTTAATGGTGTTTACCAAACTAGTTAATTAATGTATTTGTATTTTGGTACATAGGACTTTTATGAATGAGTCAATGCCAAATTTCTTTATTTTTCTAAAGGTTCTAACGGGAGTATTTTTTTAAAATAAGCTATTTTTTTGTCTCTCTTTTTTGCTTTTGTCTTACTGGGTTAATAATGGAAGTGTCTGATAGGCGGCTCTCCATTGCTAACACGAGTGCTTGATGCCAGCTAACACTACACAGCTGGCATCAACCATAAAAACCATTACTCCAATTGCCACGGCACCAGGGCAGTTGGCAAAATCAGAGCAAAATATTGTGGTTTGTATCTGTTTTTTGAGACTCATATTTTTATTTTCCATCAACTGAGCTGTCTGAGAGCTTTACTTTTTAAATGGCAAGCTGACAGTTTTACTTATATCACATGGGGGTATATACTACTGTAATGGCTTGTATTTTTTGGCTGAAAAGGGCCCAATATCCATAGACCTTCCTAGCCTGATAATATCAGCCCGCAGCTGTCTGCTTTACTATTGCTGGTTACCAAAAATAGGGGTAACCTCATTTTTTAATTTATTTATTAGGCAAAACAAGGCTAAACACACTTTAAAGCAATGCAAAAGACACTAAAGGGTACAAATTTATGATGCAGTTGAAACCAGAGGTTTACATACACTATATAAAAAGACACATATGCATGTTTTTCTCACTATCTGTCATGAAATCAGAAGAAATCTTTCCCGTTTTAGGCCAATTAGGATTACTATAATTATTAATATTTGCCAAATGGCGGAATAATGAGAGACAGAGAATGTTTTAAGGCATTTTTATTACTTTCTGCAAAGTCACAATTTTACATACATTTCATTAGTATTTGGAATCATTGCCCTTAAACTGTATGACTTGGACCATACATTTTGGATATCCTTCCACAAGTGTCTCACAATAGTTGGTAGGAATTTGGGCCTATTCCTCCTGACAGAACTGATGTAACTGAGCCATGCTTGTAGGTCGCCTTGCTCGCACCTGCCTTTTCAGCTTTGCCCATAAATTTTCAATTGGATTGGGATCGGGGCTTTGTGATTGCCACTCCAAAACATTGACTTTGTTATCCTTAAACCACTTTGTAACCACCTTGGCAGTATGCTTCTGGTCATTGTCCATTTGGAAGACCCATATCCTCCCAAGCTTTAACTTCCTGGGTGATTTCTTAAGATGTTGCTTCAGTATTGCCACATAATCTTATTTCCTTATGATGGAATCTATTTTGTAACGTGCACCAGTCCCTCTTGCAGCAAAACAACCCTACAACATGATGCTGCCACCCCCATGTTTCACAGTTGAGATGGTAATCTTAGGCTTCCAAGCGTAATGATGGTCATTATGATCAAAGAGTTCAATTTTAGATTCATCAGAGTGACCTTTCAGCCCATGTTGATACAATACTCGTTTCACTGTGGATAATGGCACAGTCTTACCATCTTCGACCATCATTTTCACAAGGTCTTATGCTTTTGTTCTTGGATTGATATGGACATGTTGGACCAAGGCACGTTTATCTCTGTGACACAGAACTCTTTCCTGAGAGGTATGATGGCTGGACATTCCTATCTTGTTTGTACTTGTGTATAATTGTTTGTACAGATGAACGAGGCACCTTCATTCAGGTATCTGGAAATTGCACCCAAGGATGAACCAGACTTGTGCAAGTCCACAATTCTCTTCCTCATTTCTTTAGACTTTCCCATTATTGCTTTATTATTGCTACACAAAGAAGTAGTGTGTTTCAGGTGTGCATTAAATACATCCACGGGTGTGTCTCTAATTAACTCAGGTGTTGCCAATAAACAGAAGCTTCCAAATACATGACATGGTCATATGGGCTGTCCCAAATTGTTTAAGGGTATAGTAATCTTAGTGTATGTAAACTTATGACTTTGCAGAAAGTAATCAAAATGCCTTAAAACATTCTCTCATTATTCTGACATTTGGCAAATATTAATAATTATGGTAATCCTCATTGATGTAAAATGGGAACGTTTTATTCTGATTTCAGGTCAGTTTGTAGGGGGTTGTCAATATATTTATCTGCAGTCTATCTATCTATCTATCTATCTATCTATCTATCTATCTATCTATCTATCTATCTATCTCTTTATGGGCCGCTTTACACACACCAACTTCTGTGTCCAACTACTGAACAGATCTCTGGTTGCAGTGAAATCATGGACACATTGCTCCATTTGTACACAGCCACAAAATAGAACAATGTGTCCATGATTTCACTGCAACCAGAGATCTGTTCAGAAGTTGGTCACAGAAGTTGGTGTGTGTAAAGCGGCCCTATGAAAGATTGATTTATTATTTATGTCAACTAGCTTTAATGTACCGTATATACTCGTGTATAAGCCGACTTTTTCAGCCCAAAAATTGGGCTGAAAAGTCCCCCCCTCGGCTTATACACGAGTCATATACGTGGGGGCTGTGTCCGGGAGCAGGAGGAGGCAGGAGGAGGCTGGAGGAGGTGGGGGGAAGGCTGCAGTATGAGCGGCTCGTGACGTGGAGCCGCTCATAACTTATTCATGATATGCACTGCATCCCCCGCCCATCCGCGGGGGGAGCAGTGCATATCGCCTTACAGCCCCCCCATACAGCCCCCCCCCGTGGTATCCAGGGCCCCCCCCCGTATATACAGCCCCCCCGTGGTAACCAGGGCCCCCCGTATATACAGCCCCCCCCGTGGTAACCAGGGCCCCCCTTGCTGCACCTGTAAAGGAAGAAGTCAGTATACTTATCGCTGCTGCTGCCGCCGCCGCCGTCGCCGCTCCGCTTCTCGGTCACCGCGCTGCTCCGGGTCTTCACGCTTCCTGTTCCTTCTCCGGCGCTCAGGAAATGACGTCATTGTTCGAGCGCCGGAGAAGGAACAGGAAGCGTGAAGACCCGGAGCAGCGCGGTGACCGAGAAGCGGAGCGGCGGCGGCGGCAGCAGCGATAAGTATACTGACTTCTTCCTTTACAGGTGCAGCAAGGGGGGCCCTGGTTACCACGGGGGGGGCTGTATACAGCTGGGGCCCTGGATACCACGGGGGGGCTGTATACAGCTGGGGCTGCTGTATACAGCTGGGGCCCCTGTATACTACCTATGGGGGGGGTCTGTATACCTCTGGAGCTGCTGCTGTATATACCCCCTAGGGCTGCTGCTGTATATACCCCCTGGGGCTGCTGCTGTATATACCCCCTGGGGCTGCTGTATACTACTACTGGGGCTTCTGTATACTACTACTGGGGCTGCCGTATACTACCACTGGGGCTTCTGTATACTACTACTGGGGCTGCTGTGTATATACTCCCTGGGGCTGCTGTATACTACCACTGGGGCTTCTGTATACTACTACTGGGGCTGCTGTATACTACCACTGGGGCTTCTGTATACTACTACTGGGGCTGCTGTGTATATACCCCCTGGGGCTGCTGTATACTACCACTGGGGCTTCTGTATACTACTACTGGGGCTGCTGTATACTACCACTGGGGCTTCTGTATACTACTACTGGGGCTGCCGTATACTACCACTGGGGCTTCTGTATACTACTACTGGGGCTGCTGTGTATATACCCCCTGGGGCTGCTGTATACTACCACTGGGGCTTCTGTATACTACTACTGGGGCTGCTGTATACTACCACTGGGGCTTCTGTATACTACTACTGGGGCTGCTGTGTATATACCCCCTGGGGCTGCTGTATACTACCACTGGGGCTTCTGTATACTACTACTGGGGCTGCTGTATACTACTACTGGGGCTGCTGTATACTACTACTGGGGCTGCTGTATACTACTACTGGGGCTGCTGTATACTACTACTGGGGCTGCTGTATACTACCACTGGGCTTCTGTATACTACTACTGGGGCTGCTGCTGTATATACCACTGAGGCTGCTGTATACTACTATTGGGGCTGCTGTATACTACCTCTGGGGCTTCTGTATACTACCACTGGGGCTGCTGTATATACCTCTGGGGCTGCTGTATACTACCACTGGGGCTGCTGTATATATCTCTGGGGCTGCTGTATACTACCACTGGGGCTGCTGTATATATCTCTGGGGCTGCTGCTGTATATACCACTGGGGAGGCTGCTGTAACACTGCTGGGGCCTGTATGTACCACTGGGGAGGCTGCTTTATACCACACTTCTGGGGGCTGTATACTACCACTGGGGAGGCCTGTACACCACTGCGGGGGCCTGTATACCACACTGCTGGGGGCTGTATACCTGTGCTGGGGTCCACCCTCGGCTTATACACGAGTCAATAGGTTTTCCCAGATTTTGGGGGCAAAAGTAGGGGGGTCGGCTTATACACGGGTCGGCTTATACACGAGTATATACGGTATATAGAGTGTTATAGTATGTAAAAATGATGCTAAAAACGCATTGCATACGGCTGGCATATGGATGCTAGGTGGGAAAAAATTGCAGACTGCATAACAGTTTCATGAAATACGGATGTTAGGAGAGAAAAATATGGAATCACATATGCATGACACTCACCAACATTTCTGGAAGAGAATTTGAGTGATTTTATATATGCTGATGTGAGCAAACCCTAAAGGAAGTGATTTAAACTTCTAATATATAAAAGCCGAAGGCCACTTCCGGAAAACCCGAAGGGTACTTCCGTGATGGCCTCCGGACCCATGCTGCTGACGTCACCAGTGCGGGCTAGCCGGCCGGCGCCCGGCTACAGGCAACGGTGGAGGAACGTTCTGCCCGCTCCTGCGGGCCCCCCCGCGGCTCCTCCTGACCCCCCCCGCTGCTCCTGCCCCCGCCGTTGCTCCGGCCCCCCCACGGCTCCTGCGGGCCCCCCGCGGTTTGTCCTGACCTCCCCCGCCGCTGCTCCAGCCCCCCCGCGGCTCCTGCGGGCCCCCCGCGGGTCCTCCTGCCAAACCCCGCGGCTCCCGCGGCTCCTGCGGCCCCTCGCGGCTCCTGCGGCTGCTGCGGGCCCCCCCACGGGTCGTCCTGCCCCCCCGCGACTCCTGCGACCCCCCCCTGCTTGCTTCTACTGAAAAAAAAAAACCTCATAGAGGATACTCACCCCGTCCGCCGGCGCCCTCCATCTACGTCCTCTAGCTGCATGGCTTGAGGACCTGTGGTTGCCTGAGAAACCGATCAGCTGATTGGTTTCCCAGGCAACCACAGGTCCTGCAAGCCGGCACACGGGTGAGTATCCTCTCATCCATCCTGCCCCTCCCCCTGCCACCACCATCCTGCCCCTACCCCCCACCGGCTCCAACCTTCCCCCCCTCTCCGCTCCATAGCACCCCCCCAATCCATCCTGCCCCCTCACACCAGCCCCATCCTGACCCCCCACACCAGCTCCATCCTGCACCCCCCGCCCGCTCCATCCTACCCCCCCACCGCCTCCATCCTGACCCCCCCACACCAGCTCCATCCTGCCCCCCCCACACCAGCTCCATCCTGCCCCCCCACCCACTCCATCCTACCCCCCCCCCCCCGCCTCCATCCTAATTCCCCCGCCGGCTCCTTCCTGCCCCCCCCCAAACCAGCTCCATCCTGCCCCACCATCAGCTCCATCCTTTTCTCCCCCCACGCCACCTCCATCCTGCCCCCCCCCGCCTGCTCCATCCTACCCCCCTGCCCGCTCCATCCTGCCCCCCCTTACACACCAGCTCCATCCTGCCACCCCACCGGCTCCATCCTGCCCCCCCCAGCACCATCCTGCCCCCCCCCCGGCTCCATCCTGCCCCCCCGCCGCCTCCATCCTGCCCCACCCCCTCTTGGCTGCATCCTGCCGCCCCCACACCAGCTCCATCCTGCCCCCCCCGCCCACTCCATCCTGCCCCCCCACACACACCAGCTCCATCCTGCCCTCCCCCGCCGACTACATCCTGCACCCCCCACCGCCTCCAACCTGCCCCCCCCTCCGCTCCATAGCACCCCGCCCCCCCGCCGACTCCATCCTGCCCCCCCCACACCAGCTCCATCCTGCCCCCCCACCGACTCCATCCTGCACCCCCCGCCCGCTCCATCCTACCCCCCAATGCATCCATCCTGCCCCCCCACACCAGCTCCATCCTGCCCCCCCGCCGCCTCCATCCTGCCCCACCCCCCTCGGCTGCATCCTGCCCCCCCCACCAGCTCCATCCAGCCCCCCCCACACACCAGCTCCATCCTGCCCCCCCACCGCCACCATCCTGCCCCACCCCGCCGACTCCATCCTGCACCCCCCCCGCCGGCTCCATCCTGCCCCCCCCGCCTCCATCCTGCCCCCCCCTCGGCTGAATCCTGCCCCCTCCCCCCCGGCTGCATCCTGCCCCCCCAGCTCGATCCTGCCCCCACACACACACACACCAGCTCCATCCTGCCCCCCCACCGGCTCCATCCTGCCCCCACGCTGCCTCCATCCTGCCCCTCCCCGCCAGCACCATCCTGCCACCCCCCCGCCGCCTCCATCCTGCCACCCCCCCCCCCGCTGGCTCCATACTGCCCCCCACGCTGGCTCCATCCTGCCCCCCACACCGCCACCATCCTGCCCCACCCCCCTTCGCCTGCATCCTGCCCCCCCGCCTGCATCCTGCCCCCCCATACCAGCTCCATCCTGCCCCCCGCCTACTCCATCCTGCCCCCCCACACACCAGCTCCATCCTGCCCCACCGCCTCCATCCTGCCCCCACCCCGCCAGCACCATTCTGCCCTCCCCGCCGTCTCCATCTTGCCCCCCACACCGACTCCATCCTGCCCCCCACCCCGCCTCCATCCTGCCCCCCCTCCCTTGGCTGCGTCCTGCCCCCCCCCGGCTGCATCCTGTCCCCCCCCCCGCCCGCTCCATCCTGCCCCCCCACCAGCTCCATCTTGCCCCCACCCCGCCAGCACCATCCTGCCCGCCAGCACCATCCTGCCCCCCCGCTGGCTCCATCCTGCCCCCCGCCGCCTCCATCCTGCCCCCCACGCCGGCTCCATCCTGGCCCCTCCCGCCACCTCCATCCTGCCCCACCCCCCCTCGGCTGCATCCTGCCCCACCCGGCTGCATCCTGCCCCCCCCTCCATCCTGCCCCCCCCCCACACACCACCTCCATCCTGCCCCCCCACCGGCTCCATCCTGCCCCCACGCCGCCTCCATCCTGCCCCCCCCCGGCTCCATCCTGCCACCCCTGTAGGACCTAGAAGACGAAGGTGGAGCGAGCCGGCGGACAGGTGAGTATCCTCACTGAGGATTTTTTTATTTTTTGGAGGGAGGAGCGGGGGGGGGGGGGGGGCTGAGTATAGCCATATACCATAGTGCTGCTATACATGTACTCTAATGTATCGCCATATACTATAGTGCTGCTATACATGTGCTGTAATGTATCGACATATACTATAGCGCTGCTATACATGTAATGTAATGTACCACCATATACCATAGCGCTGCTAGACATGTACTGTACTGTACCGCCATATACCATAGCGCTGCTATACATGTGCTATAAAATACCCCCATATACTATAGTGCTGCTATACATCTCCTATACTGTACCGCCATATACGATAGTGCTGCTATATCTAATATATAAAACCCCAACGCTCACTTCCGTCACTTTAGCCAGCACTTCCGTCACTTTGTCATCGCCAAACTGACGTCACCACAGCGCTACACCCGTCCACGGTAGACCAACATGCCGGCCCTAAGCGCAGCGGGACTCGGGCAGCCCCGCCACGCTTACGCCCGCCCCTACACTGCCTAAAACACACATCACGGCCGGGAGACGACCGCCGTGATGTGTGCAGCCTGGAGGAGCAGAGGTGTGCCAAACGGTCATGTCGCCGCTCCTGCCTCCTCTCTCCTCACCCCTCCAGTCGCATCTCTCCTCACCCCTCCTGCCTCACCTCTCCTCACCCCTCCAGCCTCCCGCCACATCATACTCTGCTACCCACTTACCCGCCTGTATACACACAATTCATTTCACCCCGCTCCCGATGCAATTGCATCGGGCCCCTGACCACTGCACTCTGCCCCCGACCACTGCACTCTGCCCCTGACCACTGAACTCTGCCCCTGACCACTGCACTCTGCCCTAAAGCAGACTATGAGCCACTGAGCCTCCGTATACTCTGCTAACCACTCAGCCGCTGTATAGTCTGCTAACCACTGAGCCCCCGTATACCCTAATAACCATAGGCTAGAATACCCGATTCTTTAGAATTGGGCTGCCATCTAGTTTACATATAAATGTAATTATTTAATGCTTGGTTGCCTAGACAGAACTGAGCACTTGTTTTTGTTTTCTTTTTATGTGATTATTGTGTAATTTGGAACATGATTTTTGCTTTGAAATACTCAATAAATAAACAAAGTTAATAAAAAAATAAAAAATCTATAATAAACTACCTCCAGAAGCGAAAGATGAAGGTTTTAGGCTATGTGCCCATCTAGCAGACTATTTCTGCACCAAATCAACATCTCCTGGTGCAT
Source organism: Allobates femoralis (assembly GCA_033576535.1). NCBI lineage: Eukaryota > Metazoa > Chordata > Amphibia > Anura > Aromobatidae > Allobates > Allobates femoralis. Next base: position 420,131,857 of record JARQOC010000002.1, read on the forward strand.
TGTTTCCCAAGTGTTTCTATCACAAATGGTACCTTTACATGCCGCTACAACATGGTAGAAACAACCGGGTGCTTCACGTGCACGAGCACGCACGAACGGTTACAAACGGTACCCGCACCGTCTTTACACGCCGCTATAAGGTGCTTTACAGAAGGTTGAATCTATCTCTGGATGCACCGCCGGGTGCCTAAAGTTACCTTCTGCAGAGCACCTTACCTCATTTACACGCCACTACAGAGGGTAATATGGGAGGACCTGGTGCAGCAGGAACAACACATAGGCGTGCCAGAATTGTGGATTACGAGAATTTCGTACGCTGATAGCACAACGCAATAGCATCATGATTGGCCAGCCAGCGCAGGAGGTTGACTAATACATGACGCTCGAGCAATTGTGTAGTGTGACTGGTCAGCTCATTAAATATGCCGCCCTATGCAGCAACTACCAATCGTAACGCAGGAGTTTCCTCCAATGATCGCTGAAGAGGGGTGGTTTCCCGGAGCCTGTGTCACGCCCCAGGTAGATAATAAGGTGTCGAAACAACCCTCCTGTTCCTTATTTACAGGTCGCTACCATCTGGTTGAAATCAACCTGTTTTAGAGCACTGCTCTGAAACAGGTGCCGCAAGTGATGGGTGGCAACAACCTACTTTACACGCCGCTACCTCGGGTTGATTTGGCAGTGCAAGATACATTTCTCTCATCTACCCGGTTGTTTCCACCATGTTGTAGCGGCGTGTAAAGGAACCAATAGTCTATGAGAAAAATGCAGGAAAAAACACAGAAACAATGAGCATGTTGCTTTTTCCTGCACCAAAATCTGCAAGGAAAACAACCTGAAGGTGGGCACAACACTTCAGAAATCTCATTGACTTTGATGGCATGTGGTTTCCCTTGCAGATATGAGAAAATCTGCAAGGAAAAATGCATCAAAAAAAGTTAGGTGTGTACATAGCCTTACAATGGCCCTTACAGTCTTTTGATTTGAACATCAAAAATCTGTGGCTAAACCTCAAAAAGTGCATTAAAGACGACTCAGGAATCTCACAAAACTGGAAGACTTTTCCAAGGAAGAATGATTGAAAATCCCTGAAACAAGCATTTACACACTCTTGGATGGCTATAAAAAGTAGTTACAAGCTGTGATACTTGCAAAAGGGGTGCTACTAGGTACTAACCATGCAGGGTGCCCAAACATTTGCATCAGCTCATTTTCTTTTTTTGTATATTATAAAATATGAACAAGTTTGTTTTTTTTTTGCCTAAAATCCAACGGAAATGTGCCCTCTCTAACTTTATACTTTTTACAGATCATTTCATTTTTAACTTGCTTTACTGTTCACAATGACAGTAATTTTGACCAGGGGTTCCCAACTTTTGCATGTGAATGAAGTTCGCTTTTTTCACTGATTTCCACTGGAGTGCTGCTTCCAGTCTACTTTTTATATTACTGCAATTTACACTACAGCAGTATATAGAACAAGTTTATTGTACTACTAGATGGAGGCCCGATGCTGTCGCATCAGGCGGGCGGTGAGGGCACAATAGGGACGGGCTCTGTGGCCATTTTTTCCCCTACCATGCACTCTCCGACTGGGCATTCTCTCTTTCCCCATGTGTTGTCTCCCTTGAGCTATCTTCCTCCTCTGCACTTTCCCCTCGTGTGCTCTCTCCCTTGAATTGTCTCCCTATGTGGGCTCTCCCCCCCCGTGCTGTCTTCTGTCCTCATGTGCTCTCTCCATTGTGCTGTCTCTCTCCCCTTTGCTGTCTTGTCTCCTTATGTGCACTATGCATTGTGCTGTCTTCCCCTTGTGCTCTCTCCTCCCTGTGTGTAATGTATGTAAATAAATGTATTTTTACTTAAAAATCTGTTTCTGTGTTTTTTTTTTATTTATAAAGTGTTTAATTTCCTGGTAAAAATTGTGTTTGGCTTCGCTGTATTTTCTCTTGCCAGCTTAGGTAAACCAAGCAGCTACTGGCTGCCGACCCCCACTGCCTGGTGTTACCATCACTGGCAATGAAAAATACAATGGAGACATTTTTTTTGTACTAATTGAAATAATTAAAAAAAAATTGGTGTGGACTTATTATCTGTGTGGCTGTATTTTCTGTTGCCAGCTAAGGTAACTCAGGCAGCTGAGGGCTGGAATTCTCAGCGTGGTAACGTCCAAGTGTTCTGGTCCCTCCATGCTGAAAACTGTAGCCAGTAGTCGCCCCAAATTTGGCGTCTCCATGAGGGATATCAAAACTGGCGGTTACCCCGCTCTTCCAGCTGCCATGTAGTGGTGGCAGACTGGGTAATAAAGGGTTTGATGTCAGCTTTTTTTGGCAGTTGACATCAAGCCCTATTGCTAATGTCAGCTGTCAGTATGACAGCCGGCCATTAGCAATACTTTCAGTAGAAAGAAAAGAAAAAAGACACACGGAGAGAGAAATCTTTTATTACAAACAAAATAGAGACACCTTGTTATACACTTTATTAGCTCCCACTAAATTCACCTGTGACGTAATCCTGTAATCTTCCAGTGGGGCGGTGTGATGTTTCACGCTGCCGCCATGTTTGTATACCTGAGTGTTCACAGATGGCGGCCATGTAAGTGTGCATGTGTGTATATGTGTATGTGTGTCCCTGTCACGTCACGTGACCCGCCACCTGTGTGTGTATACGTGGACCCGCTGCATCACGTAACCCACTGTGTGTGTATATGTCTATGTCCCCGCACACGTCATGTGAGCCGCCATATGTGTATATGTGTGTGTGTCCCACCGCATGTGAACATACATGGGTATATGTGTGTGTATATGTGGAGGTAGTACATCACATGACCAGCCGTGTGTATATGTGTGTGTCTGTGTGTATATGTGTATGTCCCTGGTGCGTCACGTGACCTGTTGCATGTGTATGTGTGTTATAGGTGTTTGTGTGTGACGTGACCCGGCGCGTGTGTAAATGTGTGTATATGGTAGGAGAGGAGGTGCTGTGGATCACAGAGAGCGTAGTGACGAGCTGTGAAGAGTGAAATAAGACCCGCAGGAGACAGAAGGATGCTGGCTGGGGAGACGGAGGAGTCTCACAAGATGGCGCCGAGAAGACTGAGGAGGCGGTCAAAGCTAATGAGGCATGCCAGCTCAGAATGAGCACGGCTGCAAAGCTGGGGAAATATGCCAGACTGGTGGATAGAGGTGAACAGCAGGACTCTGATGGAGGTGAGGAAGTGGACGGGGAGGAGGCATAGAATTCACAGGATGAGGGGGATGGTGGAAAGACCCCGGGAGGCGATAGCACTGATGGAGAGCAAAAGGCTGCAGCTGAAGAGGAAGGAGCTGGCATACAGGAGAATCCTACACTTAAAGACGTTTTTGCTGTGGTGTCATATTGCAAGCAGACACTGAACACCCTGACATAGCAAGTACTGGAAGTGCAAACAGATGTAGCCACTGTGAAAAAAAGATTTACACAAGGTTAATGTTAGAACTGGAGAGGTGGAAGAGAGAATTGGAGTGGCTGAGGATCGGATTAATAACCTCACAAAGTCTGAACAACGCTTTAAATAGCAGATTGCTGAGGTCATTGCCAAGAACGATATACAGGACAAGTCTGGCTCAAACCGCAAGCGTAGGTGCCCAGGGAAGGAGGAATAACTATATATAAAGCTTAACCTGGCACTCTACTTAAAAAAGCAAGAGAGGGTTGATCCTTTTGGTGTTTTTTATTTGTGGAGTTTGTGAAAGTTCATCAATCATCAAACGTTTCGGCTCATGCAAGAGCCTTCATCAAGTGATTCTTGTATGCAGTAGTGGGAGTGTTACTCCACTTTTTAGCTCAGTTAGATAGGTGTATGCTGCCCTTGGAGACCTCTATTTGATAGGGAATGCAGTCCGAGATCCAAATTAGTGGATATACAGACGTGGTCTGGCTGAGCGTATGGGGGTACATACATCAAGGTCCATCACATGGTTAGCAGAAAGGCAGTTTTATGGCTCCTGTCCTTGTGTTGAAGTTTTGTGCATCATGCAGTCATGCTGGAGGGCTGGTGGCAGGAGCCACCAGCCCTCCAGCATGACTGCATGATGCACAAAACTTCAACACAAGGACAGGAGCCATAAAACTGCCTTTCTGCTAACCATGTGATGGACCTTGATGTATGTACCCCCATACGCTCAGCCAGACCACGTCTGTATATCCACTAATTTGGATCTCGGACTGCATTCCCTATCAATTAGAGGCCTCCAAAGGCAGCATACACCTATCTAACTGAGCTAAAAAATGGAGTAACACTCCCACTACTGCATACAAGAATCACTTGATGAAGGCTCTTGCATGAGCCGAAACGTTTGATGATTGATGAACTTTCACAAACTCCACAAATAAAAAACACCAAAAGGATCAACCCTCTCTTGCTTTTTTAAGTAGAGTGCCAGGTAAGCTTTATATATTGCCAAGAACGATGACCTAGAAAACAGGTCTAGGAGAAGTAACATAAGGATAGTCGGCCTCCCAGAGAAGACCGAGGGACGGGACCCGACCGAGTATATTGAAAAATGGCTATAGGAGCAAATAGGCGCTGAATCCCTCACTAAATTCTACGCAGTGGAAAGGGCGCATAGAGTGGCGACGCAGCCGCAGCCCCCGGGTAAAGGGCCACGTGTCATGATTGCGAAACTGCTGCATTATAGGGATAGAGACATTATCCTTCGTAAGGCGAGAGACGGATATGAAATAAAAGTGAATGGACAGAGGGTTGGCATCTATCCTGATTATTCAGTGACTGTGCAAAGGCAGCGAATGCAGTTTGGTGGAGTGAAACGCACTTTGAGAGATCTGGGAATCCAATACTCAATGATGTTTCCTGCCAGGCTGTGGGTGGAAGCAATGGATAGAGCCCATTTCTTTGGAGATCCGGAGGAGGCCGCACAGTGGATTGAGGTCAACAGGAAAGCTCTACAAGCTAAGGCTAAAGATTGAGAGATCTGGAATGCTTGAAAAGACCTACAGGAGGACCGGTTGGCTGGGGACATGAGTTATCTGGACTCTTTGCTGATCTGCAGTGGTGGTTTTGCTAACTGAGAAACTATCTCAATAATAGAGGGGCACACGATGTTAAAACTAATACAGCTTTAGACATGTGCAGAGAGGAGGGGGGGGGCTTTTATTTTTTGCCCCCTACTTCCATTTTTCTAATTTTTCATTAACGTTATATTTGTTATCTCTTTTTCAATGTAACAGGGGGTAATGTTGACTTCTTATGTGTAAGTTCTGGTATGTGCTCTTTCTCTTCTTTTGGTCGGGGAGGACACGGTGGTCTTAAAGACAATGAAACTACTGCAGCCGGATATATTATACAACTGCTCTCATTAGAGGGTGGGGCAGTGGGGGGCAATGTTTGATGCCATTGATCTGTCACATTCTTTAGGATGATTATGGGTATAATATGGTTTACTTATGACGGCTTAACCTGGTTGTTACCAAATTACTGCAAGTGACTTGAAGTTCGGCGGGAAGGAGGGGGGGCAACACAGGAGCGGGGAAGTGTACTTGTATGCGAGAAGATCTGGGAGAAGGACTTCACCTGGAAGATGGGGCTGGGATGGGAGAACCCATAGCTCTCATGGAGCATGTACGAGAGAGAAGTTGGAAGTGGGGGAGGGAAGGGGGGAGGGAGGGAATTGGCAGTGGGAAAGATAATGACAGCAGAAGCAGCAACTGGTTATGTGTAGAAATTGTGATTAGTAATTGAATCCCAGCACTCATATATTGGATTTTATGTTCAAGGTGATTTTATTTACAGTTCGTGCAGATGTAACAGGTGACATGCAGGACAAATAGACGTTTCGGCCAACACTATGGCCTTGTTCACAAGTTCACTACAAAAAGGAATATACAAAATGAATACAGTGCAAGTGGATATATATACATTAGTTACATAGACATTCAGTCAAGTCTCATAGAAATCAGTTTTGTATGCTTGATGAATCCTTAGAGGAAAGGGGTATCATTAGGAGGTGTGATATATAAATATATACAAGAGGTGGTACTGGGGTAGAGGGTATGTAGAAACAGGGATCTGTAGGGAAAAAGAATGCATTCCTCATTTTACCTGCCAGTATCTCAGTACAGGATTGTCACCACAAGGGGGAGGTGGTTGTTGGGGGCGATATACCATAAAGAGGTGAAGGTAATCTAAAACATAATATATGTTGTTATTCATTATGATACCTACATAGGTGTGTATATACTTATCATAGTTGTTAGAACTAGATACCTGTTAGATCATATTTCATAGGATAGATCCGGTGTGCTGCTGAGTCAGGGCACTGTGGTTCAGTGCACGGCTTTAGGAGGCAATGTGAGCTGCCAGAGGATCTATCTGTGAAATTTATCTTATATAAGTATACAAAGTATAGATACATATTGGGTTTTAGTAGGAGTATTATGTAGTTCTTAGTACCTTATAGTCAGAATCCCCAGGGTGATATCCTGTGGTGAATCTGCTTTCTATTAGTGCAGCTCAGTAGAGCCATGTAGTCTATGGAATAGACATATGACAGTGTAATATAAGTTACATCTGTGGTCATATACTTATCTCATGTGTTATCTGGCCTCCCCATGGTCCTGCTTACTTCCGTTTGATATGGTGTAAATGCTGGCACTACCAGTGCCTCAGCGGGAGAAGGAGGTGTGTAGCCCGCCGTCGCCGCAATTTGTGCGAGCGGCGGGTCACATGACAGGAAGTGACACGTCACCGGATGTGACGTCTGCGTTCCACTGCGTTCCACCGCGTCACCGGAAGTGACGGTGTTGTTTATGCCTGCGCATATAGACGGACGGGCACCGAGTGGTGCCGCTTTGTATATACAGTTACCATGGTAATCGGTAACTGTTGTGATAGGGAAACCATGCGTTTGGCGATTTCAGTTCTCTGGTGGTCACTATGTACATGCTTTAGTTTTTACCTGCCATGGTGATAGTAAGAGGACTATATAGGGATTAGAAGGTCTTGTGAGAATAACAAAGTTTACATATTAAGATGCCCTGATTAGAGTTTTGGATTAGCATATTAATAATGTTGGTTAAATAGATTGGTTTAGCGCATGTATAGATGGATATCTGGATATACTGCAGTCATGAACATAGTGATAATGGTTATAGGTACGTACAAAGCCATACACAACCTGGCCCCACCATACATCTCCGACCTGGTCTCCCGATACCTACCCTCACGCAACCTCCGCTCCTCCCAAGAACTCCTCCTCTGCTCCCCCCTCATCACCTCTTCACACAACCGAGTTCAGGACTTCTCCCGGGCATCTGCCTTACTCTGGAACTCCCTACCCGAACACGTCAGACACTCTCCTACCCTGAGTAACTTCAAGTGTCACCTGAAGACTCACCTGTTCCGTCAAGCCTACAACCTGCCATGAGACCCAGGCGAACGCCCCATACCTGACATTCCCCCATCCTACTGTATCCTAACCCGCCCTCATAGACTGTGAGCCCTCGTGGACAGGGTCCCTGCCCCTCCTGTACCTGTACGTCCTGATCGCCTAGATTTAGTGTACTTGTTCTTGTCTCCCTCATCCTCATGTAAAGCGCCATGGAACCCAATGGCGCTATATAAATAAATAATAATAATAATAATAGGTATAGTGACATACACGTTATTGATACATTCAAATGTTGCACAGTAATACAAATATACATGAATGATCTCTCAAAACCAGGCTTATTCAGGGGTCCAAAACATATATATTGATATTTTCAGCAATCATAATATAGAAAATGAAACTTAAAAAAGAGAAGGGAAAAACAAGATAGGGGTTTGGACAAAGACTACGTTTTCTTACCAATTGGGGGTCTTCGGAAGAACAAAATAATAAAGTTTAGGTAGGAATCTGGAAGAGAGGTTAATGAGTTAGCCATTCAATTTCCCTATTAATGCCCCTGGGTGTTAGGGTGCCCAAGGTATAGATCCAATAGCACTCCCTCTGTTTTAACAGCTTAATATGGTTCCCACCACGTCGAGGTCTGGGTACGTGTTCAATCACCTGGAACCTAAGTTGTGCCACGTTATGGTTGGCTTCCGAAAAATAGTTCTAACAACTATGATAAGTATATACACACCTATGTAGGTATCATAATGAATAACAACATATATTATGTTTTAGATTACCTTCACCTCTTTATGGTATATCGCCCCCAACAACCACCTCCCCCTTGTGGTGACAATCCTGTACTGAGATACTGGCAGGTAAAATGAGGAATGCGTTCTTTTTCCCTACAGATCCCTGTTTCTACATACCCTCTACCCCAGTACCACCTCTTGTATATATTTATATATCACACCTCCTAATGATACCCCTTTCCTCTAAGGATTCATCAAGCATACAAAACTGATTTCTATGAGACTTGACTGAATGTCTATGTAAATAATGTATATATATCCACTTGCACTGTATTCATTTTGTATATTCCTTTTTGTAGTGACCTTGTGAACAAGGCCATAGTGTTGGCCGAAACGTCTATTTGTCCTGCATGTCACCTGTTACATCTGCACGAACTGTAAATAAAATCACCTTGAACATAAAATCCAATATATGAGTGCTGGGATTCAATTACTATTTACTACGGATCACTTGATCCTTTCCCAACAGCACCATAGAATAGCTAACGCCCTGAGTGCTGGTCATCTACGAATTATTTAGAAATTGTGATTAACATCGTATTATGGGTACTTTTAGAGTTATGAGCTGGAACGTCAGGGGCTTGTCGGAGAAAACTAAGAGGGCAGCGATTCTCAAATGTGCTCAGGATCAAGGAGCCTCGGTGGTATGTCTCTTAGAGACTCATTTGAAACGCGAGAAGACTCATGTTCTTAATAGAAGATGGATACAGAGATCGTACCACTCTACTTTCTCCAACTATGCCAGGGGGGTGTCGGTTTTGATTAGTAGATCCACGCCTTTTGAGGAAATTGATGTCTATATTGACCCAGAGGGACGGGGAGTGGCGAATAAAGGGGTGTTCTATGCACAACTATTATGTATAGTGGCAATGTATATCCCCCCCCCCTTATTCTAGCACACAAATTAGAGTGATGAGGGAATTTGCGGAAAAAGGAAGGGTGCTACCTTTGCTAATGGCTGGAGATTTTAATAATGTAGTGGACAGTTTTTGGGATCGCAGTAAGAGGCAGGCTAATGTACGGGAGGGCACCATGACAGTTTTTGGTAACCTTATAAAGGAACTAGGTCTGGTTGAGGGCTAGGAACACTGGGAAGAGATGCTACTCCTGTCACTCTGCTGTGCATGGCACGTTGTCACGTATAGATCTGGCCCTGGCAGATAGCTGGGCTGATGGTGTGATTGGGGAAGTACGATACCTACCTCGGGTGTTATCGGACCATAGCCCTGTCGTTGTAAGTGTCAGTTATGGGTCTTGGACTGGAGTGACCAGGGAGGGGTGGAAGATGCATCCGGTTTGGCTGCAGCACCTTAATGTTCAAAAAATAGGGGAGGAAGTGGAGGAATTTTTCACACTTAATGAGGGGAGTACGGATAAATTAGTGGAATGGGATGCCTTGAAAGCCTTCCTGAGGGGGATCTTGTTCAGAGATATATGTAGACGTAAAACACTAACTAAGCGGGAGGAATTGGAGAGTTTGGAGGCATTAGAGAAAGCATTGGAAGCTGCCATAATTGATACTACCATGGAAACACAAAATGATCTTAAAACAGCTCAAGATCGGGTGAACAAGATTCTACTGGATAAGATGGCGAAAAGGCAGGCGTTTAGAAAGGCTGAATTTTATTGCTGAAGGGGAAAAAGTGGGACACCTGCTGGCTGTCATAGCAGCGGCGCAGAATAGCACTACACATATTCATGAAATGGTGGATGGGGCTGGGAGGACGGTCACGGAAGTGGAAGACATACTAACCGTCTTTACAAGCTTCTATAGTGCACTCTATTCCTCGGAAGGGAGGGTGGTGGATGGGGAGATAGATAATTTTCTGGAAATGGGAGTGCTCCCTAAGTTGAATGAGGAAAGCAGAGAGAGACTGGAAGCCCCCATTACGGAGGAGATGACACATGCTCTGCATGGCATGGCAAATGAAAAAGCCCCAGGCACTGATGGTTTACCGACAGAAGTGTATAAGCAGTTGTCAGACCTTTTACTCCCTAGACTGCTACGGGTATTTGAGGAGGCCAATAGGAAACGACTACTGCCGGATTCCATGAGGGAGGCAATGATAGTGGTATTCCCGAAGGAGGGGAAGGACCCCAAGATACCCGAGTCATATAGACCAATTTCATTGTTAACTACCGACGTTAAAATACTGGCGAAAGTATTGGCTACTCGACTGTCTGGGGTTGTCTCCTCCTTAATACATCCGGATCAGTCGGGGTTCATGCCCAGTAGATCTACAGCGATCAACATACGTATATTGTACCTCAATCTCCAGCTGCAGGCCGATAACGCGGGAAGTAGAGTAATCGCTTCACTGGACGCCCATAAGGCGTTCGATAGTGTACAGTGGAATTATCTGTGGAGGGTTATGCAGCGGATGGGGTTTGGGCCGCAATTTATGGAATGGGTACAATTGCTATACTCTCAACCTACAGCCAAACTTAGAGTAAACGGGGCGGTGTCTTCATCTTTTCAACTTGCTAGGGGAACTAGACAGGGATGCCCCTTGTCGCCCCTCCTTTTTGCCATAGCAATTGAGCCACTGGCTGCGGTTATCAGGAAGAAGCGAGAGATCAAGGGATTCCAATACGGGAGGTTGGAAGAGAAAATTGATTTGTATGCTGATGATCTCCTGTTGTTTCTTGGAGATCCAGAGGGATCATTGAGCTGTGCCATGCAGATCATTGAAAGTTTCGGGACAATCTCGGGATTGAAGATTAATTGGTCCAAATCTGTACTGTTCAAAGTAGATCGGGGAGTGGAGTGGTCAGAGAGAAATGTAGAGGCGAGTAGGTTGCAGTGCACGGAGGTATTTAAATATTTGGGGGTGCAGGTTTCTCTGCCTATTTCAGATTACTTGAATGTCAATCTTGTGCCTTTGGTTAAAAAACTCCGAGAGAAGATAGAGGTTTGGGTTAAGCTGCATTTAACGGTGGTGGGGAGGATCAACCTTCTTAAAATGATTATAATGCCCAAATTGCTTTACATCCTACACAACGCACCTATCTGGATTTCCAAAAAATGGTTTAGGTCACTAAATAGTTTGTTTAGAACTCTGGGCCTGCAGCCCCATGTAGACACGCTTTGCAGGAGCTCAGGTGCCCCAAGAAGATAAGCGACGGATTTAGTGTCCACCACGGACACTAAACCCAACAAAGCTCCAGGACCCTTAGAGAATCTCCTCAAGAACTCATGGGGTGACTTACAGCCATATACCCTGACTAGCAGCACAACAAAACAACAAACTGCCTCAACCCTGCACTCTGATAGCCCAGCGCCATCTTGGAATTGAGGGCAAAAGGAATAGAGCGAGCCTCACTTCCAGGAGTCCAAGGGAGAACGCTAAAAGACCGGGAGACACCCGAAAGAAGAATCCAGCAGTGCGAGGACACGGGAGCTGAAATACAGACCCGGCGCAGACCGGGAACGACAGAAGCACACATACCTGTGACCGCAGCGGTGAGAGGGAGGAGGACAGATCCCGGGAGAGCACCCGACGACGAGGAAGTCTCCGGTGAGTGAACCGCGCGCTCCCCGCATTAGCAGAGTACCCGGCGCCCCAGATAAACGGGCACTATATTAAGTGCGGCACCCGGCGGAGGGATACGCACAAAGAAAGAAGGTCGCGCCAGAAAGCCACGCCCCTCGCTTTCGGTCTACACGCAGCTCACAATAGCTCTCAGCTCACAAAGCTCAGTGAGAGCAAAATTTAACTATTAGAGTGCAGGAAAGAGTTCTAAGTGCCCTACCAAGGGCACAGGGAAGCAAAACAACATATATAAACTAATAACCTAACCTACAGACTTAGTCCAGCTGAAGACCAAAGGATATAATTAAAACACACCAGTAATAGAATTACTAATCTAGGAGGAAGTTCCTAAAGAATTAACTAGCAAGTGAGACAACTGGTTCTCAGCACATCCCAGCATTGCAGAACTAGGACACAACATCAATTAAGAGACACTTCTGCTAAACATTAAACAAGTCGTTCCAAGATACTAATTTACTCCAACTAAATGAGATTGGCTATAAGATCCTCTCTGACAGAAGGTCATGTCATCAAAACTTAGAGGAATCTCAAATCACAACTTGACTGAATTAAAAATGGACTCTAACACAAACACCAAGAGTAAAATTCAAACTCTTGTCTATAGCCCAAATAAAACTATAAAAAATAAAGACAAAACCCACCAAGATGCAAAAAAACATGAAAAGGAGGAGTACACCGAGGATTTAATGGTCTTCGAACCCACGGTCACCAGCTCAAAAAGGAAAGAAATTAGCTCACCTTCTCATAATAGAACCAATCAAAAAGAGACCGAAATGAGCCAATCACAAATAAGGAGCCCAGCCAGACAAAAAATAAAAGTCACTCAAGAAGATACAAGTCATGCACCCAATCCAGAAACCGGAAATCCTCCAGACAGAGACTTCTTCCTTCAACTTTTTACCTCTTTAAAAGAGGAAATTAAAGAGCAGTTCTCAGAAGTCAAGACGTCCATTAATGCAATAAACTCCAGAATGGATATAAGCGAAAAAAAAGTGGAAGAACTTAAACAAGAAGTAAAAACCCAACATACAGAACTAACTAAAGCGAAAAATGAAATTAAAATTCTCACAGACAGGATAATCGACAGGGAAGACCGTGACCGCAGATCAAATTTGAAGATAAGAGGCATACCGGAATCGGTTAAACCTCACGATTTGATTTCCTACATCAAGTCCCTCATAAGAAAATTATGCCCTTCCTTACCAGAAATAGAAACCTCCATCGAAAGAGCTCACAGACTCCCCAAACCACAACGCCTATCAGACGAAATACCACGAGACGTTATAGTAAGATTTACCTTCTACCAGACCAAAGAAAAAATCAATAACTATTCTAGACAAAAGAACCAACTGCCATCTCCCTATGAGAACTTGAGAATTTTCTCGGACATCTCAAAGGACACCATGCAAAGAAGAAGATCTCTAAAACCCATCACAGAAATCCTACAGAAAAACCAGATCATGTATAGATGGGGAAGACCCTCCAATTCCATCATATTTGTGTACAAACAGAAAAATATCACAATCGAAGATACCGAAACAGGACTAAAGGCATTAAAGAATCTACACATCAATGACTAACTACCCCTCAGCAAAGCGAGAGGTCCGAATACTAAAGCACCTAAGGCCCAAACACGAGCCCATTAAGGAAGTTTCACAACTGTTCACACTGATCACTTCCTTCTCAAAACTTATACTTAATTAGACTTAGACTTAATTTGTCTTCTTTCTCTTTCCCTCATCTTCTTTTCCTCTACTTACCTTCCCTCTCCATTCCAACTACAGTGTTTCACTCCACAACAGAACAATACCACTTGCAAGAATGACTATCAAGTTCATGACTGTAAACGCCAACGGATTAAACTCACCACAAAAACGTTTCCATTTATGGAAAGAATTAACTACGAACCATGTGGACGTAGCTGGCGTCCAGGAAACAAGATTTGCAGTAGAGAAACAACCAAAATTCAGCAACAAAAAATATCCACACATATTTCTCTCGTCAAACGTTAAGAAAAGAGCTGGAGTCGCAATCATCATTAATAACTCATTAAAATTCGAGGAAATCAACACTATCAAAGATAATGAAGGCAGATTTATAATAATTACTTGTAAACTAAATGATGTGATTTACACACTAGCAAACATCTATGCCCCCAACAAAGGCCAAACAACTTTTATAAAACGCTTCCTCAAAACAGTCCAGGAAAATCAGAAAGGCACACTACTAGTCTTTGGAGATTTTAACACGATACCTAACCCTCTTCAAGACTCATCCAACAAATCCAGAAATACCAATACACAGATAGATGGTCTCATCAGAAACGAAGAACTTTTCGACGTGTTTAGATGTCTACATTCATCCTCAATAGAATTCACTCATTACTCAAATGTTCATAGATCATTCTCAAGAATTGACCTGGTTCTGACAAATATTCATTCACTTCATAAAATCAAATCAATTAACATCCTACAAAGAACGTGGTCAGACCACTCACCCATAACTTTCGAAACTTCTAATAACCCCCCCTTCAATAACAACTCACCATGGAGAGCAAATTCATACTTATTCTCACATCCCCAATATAAAAAAAAAATTCAAGAAGAACTGCAAAACTATTTCAAAACAAACGACACTAAAGATGTATCCATCGCAACTTTGTGGACAGCTCATAAAGCTGTAATGAGAGGAATTCTGATTCAACTTAACGCACAACATAAGAAGTCACTTCAAAGTCAAACAAAAAAGATCACCCAAGAAATCAAGCTACTAGAAGAGGATATCATCACAAGCCCTACTGACGCAAAACATCAAAACTTGCTGAAACTGAGAACTGAACTTAGATCATTATTAACACACGAATATGACAAAATTGTAAGAATTACCAAATCCAACTTTTATTCAAACATTAACAAACCAACCAAAACTTTTGCAAACCTCATTAAAATTCACAGAACTAAAACTAATATACATCAAATTAAAAACAAACATGGCCAGATTGAAAAAAACCCACTAGAGATATCAAAAACTTTTGCAGAATTTTACCGGAACCTATACAACCTAAAAGATGACATTTCCGAATTAAAACCCTCACCATCAAATATTAAAAAAATTTCTGGATGAGATTACTCTTCCATCACTATCTGATGAAGAATTAACTATGCTTAATGAACATTATACCGAAAAAGAAATCTCACAAACTATAAATTCACTAAGTAAATGTAAATCACCGGGACCAGATGGGATACAAAACAAATATTATTTAAATAATGAAGCCATTCTCACACCCTACCTAACGAAATTAATAAATTCCCTAACTGATAAGGAACTTAAGCTACCCCAAGAAATGCTACAAGCCATAATCTCAGTCATTCCTAAAAACAAAGGAGACAAAGACCTAGTATCTAACTTCAGACCCATATCACTACTAAACACTGATTTAAAAATAATAACAAAAACCATTAACTCAAGAATTCAGCGAATATTACCAAATTTAATAATTAACGATCAAGTAGGTTTTACTCAAAACCGAAATTCAACAGATGCAACTAGGAGGATATTGAATCTAATCTCTCACTCAGAAATCACGAACAACCAGTTAGTGTTGGTCTCTGTCGATGCCGAAAAGGCATTTGACAGAGTCCAATGGGACTACCTTTTTGAGGTTCTCCAGAAATTTGGCTTCCAAGGAAAAATTTTAAACACTATTAAGACCCTTTATGTAAACCCATCTGCTAGAATCCTCACGAACAATCACCTCCGATCTAATCCCACTGTCAAATGGAACGAGACAAGGATGCCCTCTTTCCCCATCACTATTCAACTTATTTATCGAACCATTAGCACAGAAAATTAGGACGAGCCCAAACATAACTGGCATAAACATAAATCAAATCGAATATAAAATATGCTTATTCGCAGATGATATTATCTTGACCCTCACCAATCCAATTTCTTCCATTCCCTATCTTTTATCAACTATACAAGACTTTGCAAATATTTCTTGCTATAAAATTAATATTGAAAAAACTCAGGTGTTAAATTTTAATTTAAATGAAATAACCACGAAAACTCTACAAAAAAATACACCCTTTAACTGGGAAGCTGAAAACTTAAATTACTTAGGTATAACTATCACAAAATCAATTAATAACATCTACGAAACCAATCTTCAATCACTCTACAAGAAAGTACAGAATGACATCATCAACATATCCAAAACCGAACTCTCATGGATAGGGAAAATCGAAGCATATAAGCTATTCGTCCTTCCTAAAATACTCTACGTATTTAGATCAATCCCGCTACATCTTACGCAATCCTGGTGCAAAAAATTACAATCCCAGCTCTCTAAATTCATGTGGGGAGGGAAAAAAACCAAGGGTCTCTCTAATTACAATACAAAAAAGCAGAAACAAGGGAGGCCTGGCAGTACCAAATATCTCAGCCTACTACAATTCCACAATGATTAAACTTAGCCAAAAATGGTGGGATAACTCTAACAAACTAAAGTGGGTAGATCTGGAAAAATTCAACCGAAAAACGGAAGATCTTAGGTGGTATCTCCTTGCATATCTCTGTGAAAAGAACAAAAAGCTACCGAAAGAACCTACACTCAAAGCAACAATTCGAGCATGGAGATCACTAGTTGCAGTTACATCAAAATCCCAACCAAAGATCCCTCCAAAATGGATTCCAATAGACGCCCTAACAGCTTTTACAACAAATCTCAAAACTCAAACTTGGTCGGACAAAGGGATAAAAACCTTGGCAGATATTATGGACAACGAAAATCAACTTCTAACTTTGTCACAACTTCAACTTAAATTCAAATTATCCAAGGAGGACCAACCAACCTGGAATAAACTAAAATTACTTCTTGGCAAAATCAACGACAAAATCTATCTACCACACATCGTGACACAACTATTTAGATTTGGACAAGCTAAAATATTTTGGACTTTAAGAAACATATATTCTGAGTTCAACCAAGACTCAAAAATAACAGAATTACCAGCTATGGAAACCTGGGCCAAAGAACTTCACACACCAATAAAACTGGAATCTTGGGAATCGACCTACAAAACCGTTCACAAAAGTATAACTAATGCATCTCTTATTGAAAATTTCTACAAAACAACCACAAGATGGTACTATACCCCAATTAGAATACACAAATTCGACGCCAAACAATCCCCAAAGTGTTGGAGGAACTGTGACAATTTAGGAACTTTAGAACATATGCTATGGAATTGCCCCTCACTTGAAGAATATTGGGGGAAAATTCAACTACTCATTAACGAAATTTCCGAAGAAGAAATTTATCTGACACCGGAATTAGCTCTACTATTGATTGACATAAACGAAGTCCCCATACAATCAAGAGCACTAGTAGTACACATATTATTAACTGCCAAAACTGTAATAACACAAAAATGGAAGGAAACCACTCCCCCTACATTTAATTCTCTGATTAACACTATAGCAACACACAACGCCTACGAATGGACACATGCCACAAGAAACAATCTACAGAAGAGATATACAAAAAAATGGAAACAATGGAACAATATTTTTCCTACTAATAAAAACTATCTTGCAGTGGAACACGAACAGAACTAGCGCTTGAATTGGGAATTTATTTCCCCTCCCCCCCCCTACTACCCTTACTTCTCCCCCCCTCCCCTTCTTCTTTTATTTCTTCTTTTTCACTTTTTCATTGTTTTTGCTTATTAGAGCTAATTACTGTTAATTAATGTTTATCAACTTTGATATTGAAACATACAAAAATTCCATTGAAAATGTTAATGTTAATTTAATGTTAATTTGATGTTATTAACACTAAATCCAATAAAAATATTTGAACAAGAACTCTGGTATGGGGCAAGAAACAGGCAAGAATTCGATTAGAGATACTTCAAAGGCCCAAAGACGAGGGGGGGTTAGCGCACCCGAATCCTGAATTGTATTTCTTAGCGGTTCAAAGCCAGCACTTCAGGGGATGGGCATGTCCGGGGGGAAGGGGTCCACACGGTATCTCCTGGAGCACTGTATGAGTGGGAGACCAGTAATGGAAGGCCTGGAAGGGGGGTCTATGAAACGGCTGGGAGGTGCCAGTCCCACGCTGGACCTGATACAAAGGGTCTGGGATTCATTGAAGGAGGTAAGAGGGATACAGGGACTAACCAAGTATACGCCCATATCGAATAACAATGGTCTTCCTGAGTTACAAAAAATTGGGACTATAAGAGAATGGGATGCCAAAGGAATAACTCGGATGGATAAAATTTTGGAAAATGGGAATATGAAGCCATTTCAACAGTTGCAGGGAGAATTTTTACTATCGGGCACGGAGTGGTATCATTATGAACAAGTTAAACATGCCATTAAATCCCAGAGGAATACACAAAGTATGAAGGTGGAAGTAGACCTGGTCCTTGATTATGTCTGCCAGGAAGGGATTACCAGGGGGGTTATCTCGAGCACATACAGGGATCTTATGCACACGTTTTTGCTTCGGTTTCCACTGAAGGCAAGGGATAAATAGGAGGCAGAGTTTGGGCATATTGAGAACGATGTATGGGAGACCATCTTGGAATATATTCCAAAGCTCTCTTTAAGTGAACCTGCAAGATTGTCACATATCTATGTAGTCCACAGGGTTTATAGATCGCCACTACGACTGCATGGAATGGGGCTGAGGGAAACCTCTGCATGTCCTAGGTGTGGGAGTGACGGTGCGGGTATACTCCACATGATGTGGGAGTGCCCCAGGTTGGCCACATTCTAGTCTGGAATATTGGATATGATTGGAGGGGCGTACGGATCTGTGGTTTTCTGGAGATCCTGTTACATGCTTGTTGGGGTATGTGGAGGAGATTCCAGTTGTGTCTAATATGAAAATAGCCATTGCAAGGTTATTCTACTGTGCTAGGAAATTAATTGCGCAACATTGGACTGGGACTGACCCTCCTACTAACGAGGAGTTTTCCAAACGAGTGGAGTATATCATACTGCATGACATCATATGGGGACCATGGATACAGTTTAAAGGATTGTGAGATCTGCTGTACATTCTGAGAGGTGTGCGGGAGGGAGGATGAGCTGCTGACGTGGGAGGAAGCCAGATTATGGGAAAACAACATATAGTTCCTTGCTGCATTGTTTGTGAAGGGTATGGAGGGAGGTACTGCTGCCGAGGGATGGGGAGGGTGGGGGTGGGGTTCATATTAAAATGATTGTATTTATGCCATGCTGAATTGAAATTACTGACATGTGTTTACCAAAAGTTCAATAAAAAAGTATTTGATTTAAAAAATAAATGTGTGTATATGTGTATGACGTGACTGCATGAGTATATGTCTGTATATATGCGTATGACGTGACCTGCCGCTTGTCTATGTATATGTGTATAACGTGACTTGTCACATGTTTGTATATAACTATTTGTGTGTATGTACATATGTGTATGACGTGACATTGCGGTTCACGTCATAAACCTACACGTATACACACACACACACATGTATACACACACGTATACAGACACACAGACATGTACAGACACACACATGTACCCACATACATATAAACACATGTATACACACGTATACAGACACACACATGGCAAACACACGTATACACATGCCCTGAGGAAGGTGCTGGGACAGCACTGAAACGCGTTGGTGTGATGAAATAAAGGACTTTTGATGGTAATAACCTCTTGTGAAATCCTTGGATAAAGAGCAGCAGCGCGGACCGTGGATACCATTCCAGTTTTATCTCACACACTTATACAGACACACATGTACACACATACATGTATACAGACACACGCATGTAGACAGACACACATGTACAGACAGGTATATGCACACATGTACACACATGTAGACAGACACACACATGTATACAAACACAAACATGTACACACACATGTATACAGCCATACACATGTATACACACATACACTCATACATATACACACACAAACATGTACACACACACACATGTCCGTCCCCCCTCCCCGCCGCTCTGTTTTCACCCGCACCTGGTTTTCCCATTGCCGGTGAAAGCTCCAGGAGGAGAATCTGCGTGGATCCTGTCATGTGACAGGGCAGGCTGATGTGATGTCACATAGAGCCTGTCACATGACTTGCTGTTTCTCTTCATGGAGCTTTCACTGGAAATGGGAACACCTGGGGGGTGTGTGGAATGGAGCTTCGAAAAGGGAGGGTTGGAGCGGTACAGGGGAGGGACAGAGTGGTGAGGAGGGGTGAGGACGGAACAGTACAGGGGAGGATGCAGCGGTGAGGCGGCGGGAGTATGGATGGTACAGGGGGAGGAGGGGGAGGACGGAGCGGCGAGGAGGGAGACCGAGCAGCGGGGAGAGCTGGTTACAACACTTCTAGTGGCCGCCATATCGGAATACCGATTACTTGGGTGTTCCAATATGGCGGTTGGCCTACTTCCGATCGGCGCGGTGGCTTATGGGATTCCTGGACGTCCGGACGGAAGTAGATGACAGACAATTTAAGGCAATTATACATAGAGATAAACTGCAATAGCTTAGTGTAAATTGAAAGCTCCTTTGAAGCTCAGCTCAGACAAAATGACAGTGATGGGAAACTACAGCAGATCTCCATCTGTCATAGTGACTATTCAATGCTCTGCAGTCGTGTTACAGGATGTAGAAGTGAGCTGGTAAGCACAAACACTACTGCTAATTCCCTTATGCACAGATTGATAGCAGCATTTAAAAGGTTAAAATCTTCGGTAGGAGAAACAGATGACGGATATTTAATATAGCCGGTATATGTTGCTTGTGGAGGGCGCTCAGTTCTTGAGTCCTCTTCATACACTGGAACCCCCAGTAATCATGTGCGTATCCATGATATTGTGCTAAGGGGTATGTGTTTATATAACGGTTTATGTGAGGGATCCTGTGGCATGTTCTGCCCGATTGGACATGCCTCAAAATTGAAAATCCAACACCATGAAAGAAAAGTCGTGGCGTTATGAAATCAGAACTTGAATAGATATAAATGATGTGCAAATGATGAAAAAAGTTAAAATAATTTTTCAAAACATATTGATTTATTGAGCTTTGAGTATGAGCGCCACATGTAGACATCCCTGCTCTTACATGCACTGGCTGTTATCAATGAGGTTATTAATGATTTAATGATTGTCTGAGATATGTTCTGCCACACTGAATGTACATGGACACACAAATCATCAAGAGCTGCGTCTGGCAGCTCCCTTTGCAGCTGTTGTAAATTATGTCCCAGATTTACTTGATTCCATGACTTTTCTGTCTTGCCATCAGACCAGGGTTACCCAAGCATATGACCACAGTGTTCGCTTAGTGCAATCCGATTCTTTCAGATGAGATAATATTAGCACAGGCGAGGAGGACGATGGAGAACAGAATGTCTCCATTTTTTCTATTGTGTGAGTCTACAGAAATTGGACTGCCCTCAGATGTTATCTGAGTGCGGTCCCATGGTTTCCAAGCCCCATAAACTTGAATGGATGTGTGCTATCTGTGCTACTTGCAGTATGCTGCATGGGAGATTGGCACTGCCCCATAGAGTAACATTGGACCGAGTGCTATCGAATAGACGTCAATCACATGAATGTATAATTTGAATGACTGCTAACTGATTTTTCATAGGACTCATGTTATTCAATTGGGCAGTGCTGATGACGGATTGTTTTACTGACCCGATCTGTCTGTGAAAAAAATCACGAAGTGCTGCAATTTCACTCAAATCGTAGAGAAAAAAGTTGGATGCCGTAAGAAGCCACAGTATTCCATTTGATTTTTACAGATACATTACAGTTCTTTAGCACAGGAAACTGTAAATGGTCCTGTAAATGATTAATAGCTGTTGAGTTAAAAAATGGATTGCATACGAGTAAAAAGTGGGACAAAATTGGAACAATTTTCTTGATAAAAATCTGACAGATTTGTTTTATACATTCGTATCCTAAAAGGGAGAATTTAATGTGTTCATTGATATCTGTAGCCAGTGATCCTTATGTAATCAAGAATATGTAAGCTTACTTAAAAAATATGATGTAGTACAATGGTGTAACAGTGGTATGACATTGCGTCTTTTGTATGTTGCAGCCGTTGCTTAGATTGGAGCACTCCGGTCCACGCTGCAGCATTTTCTTGTGACCAGTGGATTATGAGCAGACTTATTGATGCAGGAGGCGACTTGCGACTTCATGATCAGAAATCCAGACGACCTCATGACTGGGCACTCATGGCTATGAAGGATGAAAGTGCTAAGGTTAATCAAATGAATGTTTTGGCTATGCAGGAATTGAAATAAATATGCAGTTGTTTGCACCTATTGAAAGGGCTCCAAGGAAGGCAAAACCATGACCTGAACACGGGTTGATGTGCAGCCACGGCTCATTCACTCTCTCAGGGAGCAAATGATAGCCCCTTTTGTTCTGACTCCACAAAGTTCTGAAATTGCTAATACTGGCTTTAATAGAAAGATTACAGGACACACTGTTTACTATGTAGCCACACACTGGTCATGATGCTGAGCCCTGTCCATTACCAGAAGCACATACAATGGACGGGTCATACCTGGACCCTGGGCGATAAATTGGGACTAGAACAATATTGCTGGGATGCCAAGTGTATGGAGACAAGTGCCATATCTGGATCCCAAATAGCAGACCTGAGGTACTACTCCTGTGCAATAAAGAGTGACTTTTTTACAAAAATAGCAAAATAGAAAAAGATGTATGTCAGCTCACCCTTAAGAAGGAGTCCTCCGTGAATCCTTAGGCTGTAAGATGGCAAAAAACAAGTTTCCATGACTAAGGCAATTCTTGCCGAAACGCGTCAGAACGATGTGCCTGTACCCGTACCATCATCTTGCTAGGAGATGAACTTTTTAATGGATTTACAATAAAAACTTTAATTTTTTTAATACATCTCCTCCTGACGCTGGAATTTCCTTTTCTTGAATTTGTCTCAAAAGAGTGACATAGGCTGTGTGCTCACGATCCGGAGTAGCTGCGTGTTGGACGTGGCTCCTCCGGACCTGAGGGAAGCCGCGGGTGGCCGCAGGGAGACCTCGGCCGCCCTGTACTCACCATGTGCGGCGGGTGCAGGGCAGCTTCTCCCTGCAGTCACCCGATGGGGGCCGCTTTCAACTCCGCAGCATGAAATGAACATGCTGTGGAGGAGCGGAATGCCGGCAACCCGCACTGCAGCTGTCAGATCCCTGTGGTCAGGTGAAGCATAGTGAGAATGGGATTTCTTGAAATCCCATCCACTATTCTTATACTGTAGTACGCAGCATTTTGGATACAGCGGAGACGCTGCATATACTGATCGTGAGCCTAAGGCTGCATACTCACGGTCAGTAGATGCAGCATTTTGGACATAGCGTCTTGCCGCTGTGTCCACAATGCTGCGTCGTACAGTATCAGCATAATGGATGGGATTTTAAGAAATCCCATGCCCACTACACTTAACCTGACCACAGCGCCTTTTTAGCTGTGGTGCGAGTTGCCGGCATTCTGCTCTTCCGCAGCATGTTCATTTCATGCTGCGGAGTTGGAAACAGCTTTCATCGGGTGACTGCAGGGAGAAGCCGCCCTACACCCACCGCATATGGTAAATACAGGGCAGCTGCAGGCTCCCTGCGGGCACCCGCGGCTTCACTCCACCATGCAGCTTCTCTGGACCGTGAGCACATAGCTTAATATGGCATATTGAAAAAATGTTCATGATAGGAATACACCTTTAATATGTTGTGGGTGAGGGATGAGGATTAGAATTTTTGTGCTTAAATTGCAGGCCTGAGCTGTCCAAATACAGTACTGATGAATGGAGAACCAGCTTACATTTGTTTTTATTTGTGGAAATGCCAATTCATAATTCACTTTTTTCCTGTATAATTTCAGATGACTGAATTTATTGGTCGTTGTACTGTTCACATGCAAGCTTTAATTCATCTCTATCCTTTGAAGCCCATGAAGATTGAATCAACCCAAGATCTTATTAATAGTTCACCATTAATCGGCCTGTTTTCACCCAGGTATGCCTCCCTCAGATTTGTTACTTGATTGAACAGGATTTTCATCCATTGAATGTCCTGGCACGTCGTTTTGATACAGGTTCAAGAGCAGATCCTGCATCTTTCCCAGTCATCGTCTACCGCTAATAGTCACAGGAGGGGCTGAGCTACCCCCTTGTGACTGTTAACCTGTTAAATACTGAAAACGGCAGTTACTGCACATGGCCTAGGTGGTGTGCCCATAAGACCCCTCATGACACGATCATGGGGAGTCTATGGGTTGCCATGACAGCTGCATTCTGCTGAAGACCCCTTTACCTGCCATGACAGTGTTCTGTTAAGGTCCAACTTGTGGCTGGGTTTCATATGAGACTGTTATTTTTACTATATGGGTACGGACACACTGGCGTGAAACTCGGACGAGTGCAATGCGAGATTTACTCACATTGCACTCGGACCAATGTTAATGAATGTCTGAGAGCACATCCAGATTCATAATGAGAAAAAAGTTGCAACATTCTGCGACAGTGATTCATGCGTGAGACTCACCAATACAAGTCTATGGGTCTGACAAAATCACGGACAGCACACGGACCAACCTAGAGGCATCCGTTTTTTTCACTGATACATTATCATTTTGCAGCTGAGACAACTGT
>JARQOC010000002.1:420156401-420228845 GCA_033576535.1 Allobates femoralis
GGCTGAGATGGTAGCAGCCACAACTAAAGACATGCAAGCCAAAGTTGAGACACATGATCAACAACTCACAGAAGCTGAATCTAGACTAAGTGCAGCAGAGGATAGAATACAAGAGCTGGAGGAACAGATAATGTCTTTGCAACAACACTCTGAATATGCTCATGCAAAACTAGAGGATATTGAAAACAGAGCACGGAGGAGCAATCTTAAAATAGTGGGACTCCCTGAATCTATCCCGGCGAACCAACTAGTGGAAATCTTTGAGGTAGATCTACCCAAGGCCTTGGGTCTAACTCATAGATGTAAGACGGAGCGCACCCACAGAATTGGTCAGATGAGGGAGCCACAAGAGAGGTTGGCAACTTCGGATACCGCCGCCTCGTCATCCAAACAGTCTACCAAGTCGAGACACGCTATAGCGAAATTTCTCAACCACCGTGACAAGGAAGAGATCCTTCGCGCCTATAAGGCCAAAAAGCACCCATTAATAATACAGGGACACAGAGCGCTGGTGTTCGCGGATTACTCTATAGAGGTCACACGCCGCAGGAGATCTTTTAGTGAAGCATGCTCGCTACTTCATAGAAGAAATATTCGGTTCCAGCTGAACTTTCCAGCGATATTGAGATTCAGGTCTAGAGAGGGAGTCATGCTGACCTTCGCTGACCCCGAGGAAGCAATGACAGCGATCCGTGACAACACGTGCTCCCGAAGAGCAACGGTAACACCGTCATCACCCCAGCATGACACTGGATCGCCGACGAAACCTAGTTCTGCTTTTGATTTGGAGTCCGAGACTGATAGAGACTCTGTAAGATCATACAGACTGAGATCCAACTCCTGCTAGGTGAAGAAGCGGGGAGGAAACCGCCTTCGGAAACTCCACGACAACAGAGACAGACAGGTCCACGTTGGCAGAAGAAGAGATGAGAGAGAGAGAGAGAAAATTGAAGTGTAACTGTGATTATATTTGGTTGGTAGCATTGTCATGACTTTGCTGAAAACGTGAATGGAGGGGAGTTATACAGGCGAAATGGGGAAAGTTATGCTTATGTGATTTGTTTCACCCTTTTGTTTCTTTCCGTTCCTCTTTGTTTCTTTCCCGTTCCTCTCTTTTCTTAAACCTCCAATCTCGAATATCACTAAGATTTCTCATTCTAAGGGACGAATTGATGTCTGCACAGAGAAATTTTCACTGAGACGTGAGCGGAGTGGTAAGAAATTGGGAAAATGTTGAAGAAGTATATCAATACTGTCATGGTTGATAACTAAAGATGCCTTTAATATGGTGGAAATGTTCTTTATACAAGTTTTGGGCTCTGGTTCCACTTTATTTCTGCTATGGAGGGGTCTAAAGCTCTGGGCGTAGATGGGGTAAGAGAGGTCCCAGGGAGCGAAAGGTTGGAGATTATTACCATTATACTGTTTTTTACTTAAATGTTTAATAGGCTGGATTGGAAGCTGGGGTGGGGGCGGGGTTAATTTGTTGGTTGCACTTGAGGGAAGAAGTGAAGCGATACACTTGGAAAGATGTATGGAGTAGGTTGTGGTTGGGAGGGGGGGGGGGAAGGGAAAAGCAAGGACAAACGATTGGGAAATATCTCTAAGACCGTATTGTGCATCTCCTGTACCTTATTCTGCGTACTTTGGTATACATCTCTTTATACAATTTATGTGTGGCAGCTGATAAAAAAAAAAAAAAAAAACTAAGGACCCTGTTCGGGGAGGACTCTGATGGTTAGGTGGGTCTCCTGGAATGTCAAGGGGTTGCGCTCCCAGCAAAGCGCATGATGGTTCTGCGCCATCTTAAAAAATTACACATAGATATTGCTCTACTTCAGGAGACCCACCTGGCTCGGAGGATTTTTTCCGTCTCAAAAAACTATGGGTGGGGGAGGTCCTCGGGTCAAGTGCGGTGGAGAGGAAGGCGGGGAGTAATGGTCTTAATCCACAGGTCATTGGCTCACTCAATGATCTCCACTACAAGTGATAATGAGGGAAGACTGTTTCAGATGACGATTCAAATACAAAATGATGTCTTTAATGTTTTTTTAAAGTATATGCTCCCAACGCAAATTAAAGACCTTTTTTCCAACAACTACAGAATACCTTACTCCAGGAAATAGGAGTTAATAAAATAGTGGGAGGTGACTTCAATACAGTGATGAGAGTAGAAGAAGATAGACGTTCCTCGACACATATGCAAAGTGGAAGTCAAGACAGAGGGGGCCCAAGGGTTGACAGCACCTTGGAATCCTTGACTAAGCTGGTAGGCCTGTCTGATACTTGGAGACTAACTAACCCTTTGGGTAGAGAATTCACCCACTTCTCACATCCCCATGGATCATGGTCCAGAATAGATCTGTTTTTTTGGGTCCACCAAGATAATACAAAGAATGATAGAAGTCAAAATTGAAGATATGGTGATCTCTGATCATAGCCCATTAGTCTTAGAGATCAAAGACAACTATGAGAAAGGAACGATTATCTTTGGAGGTTTCCTGACACATATACCAAAGAAGAAAACTTCACCAAACTACTTGGGGAGTGGTGGACACACTATACCGTAGATAATTTG
The DNA here is from genome assembly GCA_033576535.1 of Allobates femoralis. NCBI lineage: Eukaryota > Metazoa > Chordata > Amphibia > Anura > Aromobatidae > Allobates > Allobates femoralis. Next base: position 420,158,980 of record JARQOC010000002.1, read on the forward strand.
GACCATAGATCTGACCCGAGTTTATTCTGGGAGACCGCAAAGGCAGTCATGAGAGGACACATTATGGCATACAGCATGGGGATCAAAAAAAAGGGCTAAGGTTAAATTTATAGAAACCAGTCGGAAAGTGAGATCTGCTTACCTACAGTACAAAAACACAATGGAGATTCCTGACAGAGAGAAATGGCTGCAAGCTAAAAAAGATTTTGATGAGTGGGCAGGAAAACGGGAGAATATATTTAAAAATAGATTAGAGTTAGAATTACATAAATTCGGAGATAAAGCAGGAAGATTGTTGGCGAGACTAGCCCGAGGTGGTTACACTTCTTCCCCTATTCAATCGATAAAGGATAGACAGGGTAATATTTGGAAAGACCCTAAGAATATTGTGAAAACTTTGGGCGGGTTCTTTGCTTCTCTATATACAGAAAAAACGATTATCGACCCAGAGAAGCCTCCCTGGCTAAGCAAGATCAAATTGCCATCTGTCTCCCAGGATGATCTACAAATTTTAAACAACCCAATTACAACTGGAGAAATTGAAGAGGCTATTAAAAATTTAAATCCGAGTAAGGCCCCAGGTCCAGATGGTTATAATGGCGCCTTTTTCAAAGCTATGAGAGAAAGGATCTCTCGGTTCTCTGCGATCTCTATAACTGGATACTACGGGGATCACCTATCCCTGATAGAATGAACTTGGCCTACATTAAATTGATCCCTAAAACAGGCAAGATCCCCACTGATCCAGCTAGCTACAGACCGATTTCATTAATAAATCAGGATCTGAAATTATTATCTAAAATATTGGCTGACAGATTGGCATTGGTCTTGCCCAAATTAATATCTACACACCAGGCAGGATTCATCAAAGGAAGATCGACGACCACAAATATCCGAAAAGCAATGCTTCTGATGGATATTTTGGGGAAACAGGCCAAACTAGGGGGGAGGCAACCCAGCCATGATCACCTTAGACGCTGAAAAAGCATTCGATAATGTCAGGTGGTCATGGCTGGGAAGAGTCTTAGACCTATAGGTCTGACGGGACCCTTTCGGCAATACATACAGACTCTCTATAGTAATCCTAAAGCTTGCGTGAGCATACCAGGCTTCTTGTCTGATTCCTTTACCCTCCAGAAAGGGACTAGACAGGGATGCCCATTGTCCCCCCTACTCTTTAATTTGGCTATAGAGCCTCTGGCACTATATTTGGAGGAATGTAATTCCTACACAGGTTTTAAGGTGGGAACCAGAGAGATAAAACTCTCATTGTTCGCGGATGACATCATCTTATATGTTCAAAATCCAGAACAAGACCTCCCAAATATTCTGACAGACATAGAGATGATAGGCAAACAAATTGGATTTTCCCTAAATAAAAGCAAATGCGAAATTCTGTTTATAAATCCTGGGGATGGGACTCAAGGAAAAAAAAATCTTTGTGGACTACCAGTAATGAAAGATAGTATTAAATATTTGGGTATACATCTAGCCAGATCACCTGGATTGACATATAAACTTAATTTTCTACTGATCATTCAGCGGATAGAGCAAGAATTGACAGGCTGGGTGAGATTGCCACTCTCTCTGTTGGGACGCTGCCACTTATTGAAAATGGTTAGCTTTGCAAGATTACTTTACCCCCTTCAAACTATCCCCATGCTGTTGAGGCATATTGACATAAAGAGACTGAATAGGGCTTTTTCTAAGTTCTTATGGGGAGGAAAGAGACCCCGTTTAGCATACGCAACTTTGATCCAATCCAAACAGGAGGGAGGACTACAGCTCCCAGATGTTAGGGGATACAATTTAGCGTGTATACTACGTAATGTTCTTGATTGGATCAGAAACACTAACAAATTCTCGGATGTAATTTTGGAAGGGGAGTGGGCCAAACCCTGGGATCTAGCAGCCTTACTGCACTCGCCATTGACTTGTCTGCCCCACACTTTGAAAAATACGGTGATCTATAAAGATACTATAATTACATGGAAGGAGGTTAGGAAGAAACTCAAATTAGCATGGAGGGTTTCGAAATTACTGAACCCATGGAGATGCCCGTCATTCCCATTGGGACGGGAAAACTCTCTATTCCAAACATGGAAAGACAAGGGAATTAACACGTTGGGAGACCTTATGAATCTAGAAGAAAAGAGGTGGGATGACCGAGTCAGAGGTCTTGAATACTTACAATCTACCCCAGTTCCATGTTATACAATATCGCCAATTGAAATTTTATCTGCTATCACACTTGCGTGACATCACTGGGGAGGTTGAGAATTCTCTGTGGTCTGAACTGGTATCTATAAACAATACTGAGGTATCCATTACTTCATTGTACATCAAATTAAAACAGATGCTGAGACCACAGAGAAGTAGAGGGTCTTTTCACAAATGGCGTAAACATTACACAGACCCGGAACTTCCACAGAAGATCCTTGAAGGGTGGGTATGGTAAGACGAAATGTCATTAATGAGAGATGGAAAGATTCCCAATTTAGGATCATGCACGGAACCATTCAGGGCTTCAATATACCTCCATCTAAAGCCAATCAGGGGAGATGGGTTCATTGCCCAAAGTGTAAGTCACACATGACTGATCTGGAACACGGCCTGTGGTCATGCCCAGAGTCCCAGAAATATTGGAGAGCAGTCAATGCATGGGCTAGAAAGATATGTGGAGATACAGGAGAGTTGGATCCAATACGTTGGCTTTTCCACTATCACCCACTTTCCAAGGCTGGAGGACAACCCTGCACTCTATGGCATTACATTGCTCTAGTAGCAAAGAGACTCTTGCTACAGTACTGGCTCAATGACAGACCCCCAGATTTGTCTCAGGTAAAAACTACACTACGCCACACATTGACACTCGAATCTCTGGATACGCTCCGCAATCCAAGCAAGTTAGCCAAAAAATTCTTTATCAAATGGAGACGTTTTATAGAAAGCGAATTCACAGTTGTGGAAACACAAAATTTCATGCTACCCTTCCGAGCATCAACATGGTATGCATTGGAAGAGCTGGGAGGCACATTAGGCAGGTTGAGGTGTTAGGTATAGGAGATGCAATAACTTTTGGTACACTTCTAACAATAAACTACAGTCTTCATTAATCATACTGATTTTTGTTAAATCTTGAAGATAATTTAGTCTTGAGATGGTGGGTGGGAGGGATTTAGGGGATCCATAATGTACATGTTAAACATTTATACCTGTTATGTCTTGCTTGAACAGTTTCCTTGTATGGACGAATTAATTTTATGGTATGATTTTCTGAATTTTGTACAACTGTTTATTGATTAAAACCCAATAAAAATGATGATTCAAAAAAAAAAAAAAAAGCCCCCTGGTAACCGCACTATTGCGCCCCTTTCTCTTTCTTTTCTCTTGTTTTTTTTTATCAAAGGCAGATATGACCGATGACATTAACTTCGAGTTTTGGATTTCAATATTTGTCATTGACCTAAAATATGCAAAAGAGGTTTTCAGGTTCGGATGTATTACGTTTGCACTGGAAAGGTCCTGTATACATTTAATGATGGCTGTTCCTTACACAGATCTTGGATTACATGATGACACTTAGCAGATGGCATGTGAGAGCTGAAACCTAAACGAATCTGTACCAATGCATTATTTAATGTGGCAGTAGAAGGCTGTGTGTTTGTCATTTCTTCATCAATGGCAATCTGACACAAGCTACACATCTATATTCTGTTCTACTGGTAAATCTTGTTTCAGCAGATGGCTATTCCTCAATTTAATGTAGTTTATAAAATCACAAGTTATGGTGCTGTCAGCTGCAATATCTGCACAAATATTATAATGACAATATTCAGGCTATGTACACACTTTTCCATTTGCAATGCAGGACAAGATGCGGATGAAACAAACATGAATATTTAAAGGGGTATTCCCATCTCCAAGATCCTATCTCAATATGTAGTGGGTGTAATAATAACAATATTAGCAAATCCCTCCAATTAGAAATGTTATATGATTTTCCTGATAAGCAATGTCTTTTCCTCATGTGCAGGGCATTGCAGGACCTTAAGTATCCATCAAATGACAAGAGCAACTAAACTGACTGACTTTCCCTTATACGTGTGGCTGTAACCATGGATACCTAAGGTCCTGCAATGCCCTGCACTTAAGGAAAAGACATTGCTTATAAGGAAAACCATACTACATTAGTAATTGGAGGGATTTGCTGATATTGTTATTACACCTACTACATACTGGGATAGGATCTTGGAGATTTTGAACACCCTTTTGATTTAAAACCTGTTGCCTCAATAACGTTTAACCATTGACTTGAAAGCTAATTTTAATGTATTTTTTTAATGTGTGTGTATATAAATATATTATATTTTTTATTTACAGAGATGGCTTACAGAACAAAGAGCCCAGTGCCCCCACTGCAGGTATATTCTATTGTGTGTACTTTAAAAACAGTTGATCTTTTAAAATCTTTTGTAAAGGAGGTCTTTGAGAATGCAGTAAAATGGTCCTCGTCACATAATTCAAACAGCAGACCACCCTAGTCATGTGTCAGGATGAGTTACAGTCTGAAAAAAACACAGGTCCTGAGACTTCTCTCTTCACCGAGGGACTGTCTGACTCTTTGGGCAGAGGGGCCGCGCCTGGCCCTCTCGCTTGGCAGAGGGGCCACGCCTAAAATGCCCACACTGGTGAGCTTCTGGAGAAGTATGGGACAAGGGAGGAAATAAATCTTTTTCTCAGCTGACTGGGCACAAAAGATTTTTTTCTAGCCTCCTGCCTAGCAAAGCAGCAATATCAGTTTGCTTCACCTCTATCATTTGAAACGTTCTTGGGAGCTACATTTCTTTAGACTGCAGCCCATACTGACACATGACTTGAGCGGGCTGCTATTTGAAAGTTACAAGAGTTATTTTATTATATTGTTATAGAAAGCCTTTTAAGGCACATTTGCATGGACATCCATAGCACTAGTCACTAGCCGATCTTTAATACTTTTTGAAACCTGCAGTACATGAACACCATGGTCAAAGTGTGCATGTATAGAGCGGGTTCAGGAACTTTGCTTATTCCATTCTGGGCAGATGCCAGCTGTAATTTAAAGCTGGCATCTGCGTACGACTGCAGCGATTGGCTTTTAATGTGACAGCTGCTATTTGCAATCTCTTCATTATAACTGCACTTAAATATTTTATATTTTTCCAGTGTGTGTTTGTGTAATTTTTTTTTTTCTTTTTTTATACCTTTTTATATGGTAAAATGAATGGTATCATTCCAAACATCTTAAAAATTTACAAACCCCCATTGACAAAAACTAAAGTTTTGACTCTTGGATGAAAAGGAGGTGCAAAAAAAAAACACCCCGAAAGGGGGTTAATATTATCACCAAATAGTTTGCATATAGTTAGCAGGATATTCTTTGTCTAATAGTATAATACCAGTAATCATGCCTTCACAATCTAAGGCTACTTTCACACATTGCGTATTTTTTTTTTGCCGCGATTTTCGGCCGCGCGCGAAAAAGCGCAACAAAATATGCAGGGGCTTTCACACACACTGCACTTTCTTTACTCTAGAAAGTGCAGGTGATGTCAGAGTGGAGAAGAATCCTGCTTCCTCCTCCCCTCTGTGACAGTCCCATTAGATTTCGCAGTGTATTAATATACACTGCGAAATCTAAATTAAACAAAGCCAAATGTATGAAAATAAAAAAGAATGAAATGCTTACCTGTCCGACGCCTTTTCCCAGTGTCCGGTGGTGCGGCCAGGCGAAGTGTATCCTGCAAGAGCCTGCCGTGATGTCAGAGGGGCATTCCCGGCTCTGATTGGTCCTGGAAGAACACACATTGCCTGGCCTCACCACCGGACACCGGGAAAAGACGTTGGACAGGTAAGTATTTCATTCTTTTTCATTATCCATACATTTGGCTTTATTTAACTTTGAGTTTTCAGTGTATATTAATACACTGCGAAATCTAATGGGTCACAACTATCACAGACAAGAGGAGGAAGCAGGATTCTTCCTCCCCTCTGTGACGTCAGATGCAGCAGCGCCCGCCCTTATAGGAAAAAGCGCCGGCGCTGCTGCGTAAAGAATTAACAAGTTCATTTTAGAAGAAAAAACGTTTTGGTGCAGTTAGTTGAAAAAAAAATGTTGATGGGAGAAACAAGATGATGATCTTGTAGTTGTGATACCTTTTAATGGCTAACCAAAATAAAACAAGTAATATTACACGGCGAGCTTTCGAGACATCTCAGGTCTCCTGATCAGGCATGGTTTTTCAATATCTTTACATCTTTCAATATTTTGTCATACCATGCCCAATGAAGAGACCTGAGACGTCTCGAAAGCTCGCCTTGTAACATCACTTATTTTATTTTGGTAGCCATTAAAAGGTATCACAACCACAAGATTATTACCTTGTTTCTCAGTGAGAGCAATCTGATTTTCAAATCCACATTTTAAACAAGTTAATTCTTTTCACGCCGGCGCTTTCTCCCAGAAAGGCGCGGCGCGTCAATACGCGCTGTCTGAACGGCAAAGTGAATTTTACATTCACTTTGCTGTCAGATAATACGCACCTGCACATTTTTGAAAAGCGCTCGTAAAAAAGTGCTCAAAAATGCGTAGTGTGTGAAACACAGCCTAAAGGACCATTTTCTCAAAACTTGCTGCTTAACTTTTTTTTTTCTTTCCATTTAGAGCCCCCTTGCAGCTCAGGGAGTTGGTTAATTGTCGGTGGGCAGAAGAAGTTACACAAAGACTGGACACACTACAGTTATGCAGCCTTAACAAGCATGAAGAGAATGAGAAGGACAAGTAAGTGAAAGGACTCGTTAAATGGCTGTTTTTGTTTTTTTTTTTCTTGTCTATTTGTTGATTGATGAGTATTATCCTACTCTATGACCCTCTTGCATAGGGCAGTTTTTATCAAAATGCATGTAAATAGTTTAACCTCTTTACGACAAAGGACGAAACCTGTACGTCCAGAAAGCCAGGTCGCTCTTATCCAGGAATGTAGGGGTTCGTCCTGGCAGAAAATGCGGCACCCAGGATACTGGAGCGCAACATCCTGGGGGGTGGATTCGCCACCCCGTACCACAATCTCTGTGATTGGCTGTTCAGTTCTGAACAGCCAATCCAGCAATTGTAATGATCAGGCAATCAATTACTTGCCATCTATGGTTGGGGCTGCAATAGCCTCTACCATGTGTTGGAACGTGTGGTATCACCCTCTCCAGCCCTGATGGTTGTGTTCATTCCCATCAGCAGCTTGGTGGTGTTGCGAGCCGCTTGTGCCTGCTGTGGCCTGCTTTTCCACAGCCTTATCTCTTGCATGGAGGAGATCAGGCTGAGGAGGAGCGGTTGTGACAGAGCCATGAATGCAATCGCTGTGCGATTGCTGTTCCTGGCTTTATCATTCTATAACTGCTGCACTCTTACTGATTGCGGCAGTTAGGGTCTGGGGAAAGAGATTGCACGTTCATTCACCTCTCCCTGCACTGAACGGTCAATCGTAATTTAAGTGTGATGGGCTGATCATCGCTATGGTGACCAGACATTACCATGGTGACTATAATCAATAGTCCAATAATTAAAAGTTTCACTCATATACTGATAAAACCAAAATCCCCATATATAAAACAGAGGATGAATGAAACAACTGTCTCAGATATCAATTAATAATTTTTATTAAAGAATTCAAAAATAATTTAGTAAACATATAGCTATTGAGGTACCACAATTATTACAGGCACTACTCCTTTAAAAAAGAAACAATTTCTACAGTAACTCATTACATAGTAAACAGTATAAAAGGGTGCTGCTGTGTGACAAAAGTTATCTGATAGCTCAAATATTGGTGCTCCTATAAATTCCTTCACAACTGCAGCCTAAGACCAGCAGACTCACTTTTAACGCTTATGCAGGGATGTGTGTACAATTGGGTACACATAATAGGTTCTGTCACTTTAAATACAATACACCATTTTAAATATTCACATAATCCACACATTTAAACTAATACTGTGAACTTGAAGGGTAGCAGGCATTTACTACGGGTGGAGGAGGTTTGATTTTGTTTTTTTGTTCTAATAAAATGATTTTTCTCTGTGTGTTGTGTATTATTTACAATTTATTTAGAGGTTCTTAATGGTTGGGCTAACATTGGCCCGACATTAGAGGACCTTGGGCTTGGTGCCAGCTGGTTGTGTTATTGGGTTTTTACTTTGCATGATAAATCTTTTAACTTGTATGCATGAATTTCTCCAGCATCTGAATCTCTCAGTGATATGTAAGGTAGGTAATGGGATGTTAACCCTTTAGTGAAAAAGGCAATTTTTACCTTTTAAAGGGAACCTTTCATCTTGTTTTTATCCCCCCAAACCTATCAGTACTTGTAAATTGCATTATACAGGGCTCATTAGGTAGGGAATTTTTTGGGGCACACATGTGACTGCTGTTTGTTTTGGAGGGAATAAGGGACATGAAGGTTTGGGGATGAAAACAAGCTGACAGTTCCCTATAAAGAGAACCTATCACTACCTGTCCTGCAGTTTCTTAGTACATCCCTAACCATCCCTGTCTGATCTAAAACTATCCTGTAATGGTTGTAAAAAAACGAGATTACGTACATCTCTGTATGCTAATTTAGTCTTTGTGACTACATATGTAGTCACACTGTGCGTTCTCTAGGCTGCATTCTCCCCACCTTGATGTTTGTATCATGCCCCGGTGGGCATGATAATTCAGGAAGGAGCGCAGTCCCGGTTGAAAATTCATGGTCCTCCTTCTGGTTATGACGCACTGCCGACGCGTCATTTTTGGTCTGGTGCATTGAGGCATGCGAAGATATAAGTAATCAAGCTCCAGGGACAGGTAGTGATAGGTTTGGGGGTAAAAACAAGCTGACCTCTTCCCTTTTAAAGATAACCTGCCAGGTCCCTCATTCCATCTAACCCAGGAGCAGTCACATGTGTGAGCCAAAATTCCCTACCTAATCAACCCTGTATAATAATGCAATTGACTAACAATGATTTCCATGAGCCATCATCATCGCTAACTCCTGGATATCGTGCATGCATGTGGCTCATTTTTCCAGCACTAGTGCTCCTCTAAAACTGGGTTTACAAATCCCAGCTTCAGAGAGGTGGGACTGCTTATGATCAGAAGTGTTGAAGCATTTTTTTTTTTCGATCATGCGCAGTGCGCCTCTCTAAAGCTGGGATGTGTAAACCCGGCTTCAGAGGCGCATGTATGCGATGTTCAGTAGAGTGCTTATTGCATGCTGAAATGAACAGTGCACTTTATAATACAGTGCTGGATAGGCAGGGAGTTTTGGTATATCTGTTGCTTCGTTGAAGAGCATAAGGGGCCTGACAGGTTCCCTTGAATGACCAGGAAAACATTTTGAAATCTTACCAGTGTCAACTTAGGGTGGTATATATTTTTTTTTAATATATTTTTGTGTTAATGTGTGAAAAAGTGGTGAGGGTTTTTTTTTTTTTTTTTTTTTTTTTCCCCTAATTTTTTTTTATCCAGTTTTCAAGCATTTAAATTTTTATATTCTTAAACCAGTTAAAAATGCTGTACAGATTAAACAATAACATTTCCCATATGTCCACTTTGCATCTGAATCATGTTTTATTTTGTCAGGATTTAAAAGGGTTAAAAGTTTGGCAGCAATTTCTAATATTTTTTTTTCCAACCAAATTAACAAAACCAGTTTCTTTAGGGACTTATTCAAATGTAAATGGACTTTGAGGAGCCTATATATCGGAAATTCTCCAAAAGTGGTAGCATGTTAAAATCTGCACACCTCAAATACTTCAAAACTGCTGTTAGGAAAGTGTTTAGTCCTACCACCGGAATTAATGCAAAGTAGAATGAAAAGAAAAATAAATTGTAATTTGTTGCTTTAGCTCAAATGGTTCCCTTTTACAAGAGATTTGTTACCCACAATTTGTTACCCAGTTTCTTGTGAGCGAGCTGATACCTCACTTGTGGTCAGAGACAATAAATGGGAGGGCCTGGAAAGGGAAGGAGCGCCCTTTGAATTTCGAAACAGATTTGATTGATATAGATTGCGGACACCATAGATTTGTAGAGGCCCCGAGGTACCAAAGCATAGGAAGACCCCACAGATGACTCCATTTTGGAAATTAGACTCCTCAGGGAATTCATATAAGGGTGTTGACCATTTTCACTCCATAGGCGCTTCACAGATCATTTTAGAAGAAATAACGTTTTGGTGCAGTTAGTTGAAAAAAAAATGTTGATGGGAGAAACAAGATGATAATCTTGTAGTTGTGATACCTTTTAATGGCTAACCAAAATAAAACAAGTAATATTACACGGTGAGCTTTCGAGACATCTCAGGTCTCCTGATCAGGCATGGTTTTTCAATATCTTTACATCTTTCAATATTTTGTCATACCATGCCCAATGAAGAGACCTGAGACGTCTCGAAAGCTCGCCTTGTAACATCACTTATTTTATTTTTGGTAGCCATTAAAAGGTATCACAACCACAAGATTATTACCTTGTTTCTCAGTGAGAGCAATCTGATTTTCAAATCCACATTTTAAAAAGATCTGTTATGTTTTTTCTTTGTGCTAAAATGTTTCTCACAATTAATAGAGAAAATGGATCCCATGATCTCTATACAATTTCACCTAAGTACAGTTTGACCATATCTGCGGTATCAAACTAATGTTTTCAAATTGCAAAACTCAGAAAGCCAAAGAGCGCTGTTTAGCTTTTGTAACGCAAATTATGACGCCTTAATGAATTCATCAATTGGTGTGGTGTTACAAACCAAACAGAATTTTATAACCATTGGGCTATGAAAACAAAAAACATATTTCTCCTTCACCTCATTGGGGGACACAGGACCGTGGGTGTTATGCTGCTGTCCACTAGGAGGCAACACTAAGTATACTTCTGAAACAAGAAAACAGGTCGGCTCCTCCCCTGCAGTGTATACACCCTGGCTGGCTCCAGTCTCACCAGTTTTTGCTTAGTGTCATTAGGAGGTAGGTGCGGTCCAAGGACCACAATACTAGTAGATAGTTAGGTATTTTTAATTTTTAGAATTTTTCCTTCCTTTTTACCAAGGATACTAGAGGGCGACGGTATCCCCGCATACCGATTTCCCAAAAACAGCAAACAGACGGGAATGTGGGGTGTTACCTCCACGTATCCCCTTCTTCCACGATGGACAGGAAGCAAGGCGACGGTTCCATAGTGTTCCGATCTCCTTGTGTTCCGTTTTTTGCCGGCGTTCCCTAATTCCCCCCTATCCCTGCGGGATCCAGGGTGACCTGCACACAAGCTTCCAGGATCTTCAAGGAGCACAGACATGGAGACACTGCAGATCCTTCTGGACATAGGACGCCAGGCTAAGGCATCACATTAAATTGCCAATAATTAATGATGATAGTCCTGCACCCCTTTTATACCACGCTATCACTTCCTGTGATCTTCTTCCCCGAGTACAGAGGTGGTATGTACATGGCCACTATACTATAACATTGTTCATAAATTTTACAGATTACAAAAATGTATTGGCCTTCCCTGTCGACATGGCTTTCAATTTCCTAAAAGTGTGTGGACACTCCCACCAAAAAGGAAACCATTCACCTGGCGTATGAGGAGTGCGTGGAGTGACGTGCCCTCCCGATCCATCTTGTCTTCAACACTTCCACCTTCTCCTTAATCAAATGTGTCTCTTGAAGGCATATCACATCCGGTCCTCCTTCCTAATATAGTCCATAATTGCCGCTCTTCGTGTTCCATCAGACAATCTCTCCTCACATTCCAATTTAGAATTTTAATCTTATCGCCCCACCGTGTTTTTCTATACATTCACATTCCCAATCCGTAGAGGACAATACTTCTCCCAAGAATCCCTAGAACCAACCCATAGCCTGAAGGGCAACCCCCCCACCTACTCCCCAATTCTTTCCTCTCCCCCCCATCACTGTTGATGAACATAACAAACCATTAATAAAGACTCCCAATGTGTTTCTCCCCTCTAAACCAGAGAGCGGGTAAGTCTATAGCTCGCAAACTCACAAACATTATCGCAAAACTGTAATTACGTTCAATCCCTTAATTTCTCCTTCGCTTATATATGCTGTCATCTACAATCCCTCCATTGTCCATCATATCTAGAACGCAGGAACAAAAAGTCTCTATATAACAGGCCATCCATCTTTCCTCCTTCACAAGAATACGACCTGCCAAGTCTCTGTGTGTCTTCTCACTTCTCCCTTCCTTTACCAGCTCGATCCTTTTCTCGTTCAAGTTGAGCCACTTGGTGGCCTCCTCCGAAGTTAGGAAAAAATGAACAGATCCCAGGGCCACGACACTTAGCAGGATACAAAGTAATGTACGCCAGTTCCATAGCTCTCAACCTTTTCTTCACCCCACCATACCGTATTCTTTGCCTCTGAATCTCAGCCGAGTAGTCTGGTATAGGGAAACTTTTTGGCTTTTAGTAGTCATATTCTTAGCTGTTCTTGCCTTCCGTAAGATAATGTCTCTGTCCTATAGTTAAGGATCTTGGCCAGGATGGTACGGGAGGGGGCGATCCCGGATGCAGACGCCTCATGGGGACGCAATGTGCTCTCTCCACCGCAAACAGTTTGGTAAGATTGTTAGCGCCAATTTTATTGTGGAGCCAGTCCTCAACAAATGCTGTAGGATCATTCCCTTGGTCTTTTCAGGGTTGCCCACCGATCGTACATTGTTCCGCCTGGAGCTGTTTTCTAGATCGTTGTTTTTAACAGCCAGAATGGCACACCGCTGCAGGCATGGAGTGTGGGACACTGCAGCTTAGAAAGTTGGTCCTCCAGTGAGCTCACTCTTTCTTCCACTGACCCCAGTCTGGCATCAGTCTCGTTCATGACTGCCTTCATATTAATCATTTTTTCCTTTATACTATCCACTCTCTTTTTGTAAGGGTAGTTAGTGCAGTTTTGCATAACTTAATAACCAGATCATACATGTCTCTCATTGTGGGCTCCCCCACTACATGCTCCTCAGAAGTCTCCTGCACCATGCTGTCCTGCTCCTGCCATCTCTCCTCTCCCCTGGCTCCTCCTGTGCTGCATAGTCCTCCAGATCTTCTCCATCTAGTTTCTCCCTGGTCGCCTCCTCACCCCCTTCGGCCATCTCCTGTGCTGCTCCGTCCACCCATGCAAATCTTTCAAGTTTAGCAGGAATTTCAAGCCGCTTTGTGTATGCAGCATTAGCTGCATCGGATTTCTCTACTGCCTCCACACTGTCAATGCCATCATGGTTCTGGCTCCTGCTCCTGCGCCCCTCTTTTTTTTTTTTTTTCTCACCATTGCTGCAGTCCTTAGGTACACTGCACGTCAGGGCTGGTTCCTGCGATCTTCTGCCACCGGTATAGGGCAGTATCAGTACTCTGGAGGTGCTTTTAACCAGATAAAATCAGGATTACAGCAGAGGAGTCCTGAAAGCGGTCTGCTCACACATGCTAGGCCACGCCCCCCACTGCCATGAATTTCTAAATAAGTTAATTTTTTTCCAATTAAATGAAAAAATGTTTAACTTTTAACATTAATTTATGTTCAATGTTCTGAATAAAATGACTGATATTTCCATATTGTTGCCTTTTGTAATAGGGGTTGTTCAAAAAAGTTTAATACATGTGCTATCTCTTTGTTTTGCTTTATGACTTTGTTTTTTAAGGTGCTGGGTGACAGCCTGTGTTTTACTCCAGAGCTGCATTCTTAGTTCTGCAGAGTTAGTGCTTATGTCTTTATAAAATCCTCACTGGCTCAATATCTGCCCAAAAACTGTCCAAAAGATTTGCATTCCCTCCATTACAGACTTTACAACAAACTCCGTGCAGTCATCCTGTTACCGCTTTCCAGTATAACGATTAATGCAGCGCTTGAATATAATACAGTTTTAATATAAGTCATGTAATAGTGTACCTGCAATGTAATACAATTTTTCCCATATGAAAAGGAAAGAATATGAAAGTAAATTATTTTCTTATGTGACCATATGATTTACTACTCTTTCCATACACCATTATAACCACATTGGACTCAATGGGAAAAAAATAAATAAATTATGGCTGCCATTCATTAAAACTATTTAATCAGAAAGCTGGTGTAAATTGCTTTAAAAAGATTCATAAGTTTTTGATGCAGCTCAGAATTGTGCAAGAAGTTAGACTTTTGACACTTTCACCCAAATTCATGAGGAGGCGTTCACCTCTTAATGAATCGGGAGCATCTGACTCTACTATATCCCCTCATCAATATTGGCTACAGAATCGCCGGCCTTGATGAATCGGGGCTTATTAAATTTGTCAATGAAATAGCATGACATGGACTCAACATTTTAGGTTTTCCTGTCTACGCCTTTTATATTTCCTTTTTTTATTTCTCTAAAGATGTGAAAATCATCACGAAAAACTCAGTGTATTTTGTTGGACGTGTAAAATTTGCATCTGCCATCAGTGTGCCCTGTGGGGAGGAATGGTGAGTAACCTTTAGCAAGGCAATATATATAGTCATGGTCAAAAGTCTGTGCTCACAACATGGCCATATGTTCTTTTTAGAAACGTATTATTATAAAATCAAGGTTTTATTAATGTAAATGATGAATAGAATGCTTTTATTTATATCGACTTTATCATCTTATTTTATTCACAGCCAACATGTTTTTTGGAATGCTTCCTTTTCGGTTTTGCAATAAGACTCACGTTCGTTTACTTATGTTCTGTTGTTAGAGTAGCCAATGAGCGAATGTAGACCTTTTGAAGAGATTGGCATATAAAGACCACCAACACAGTCTTTATGCCCTATTAGGGAATATTGAAGAAGCTCTTACAACAAGTAGTGTAGCTGCGTTAATATACTTACTGATGGCAGTCTTCCAGCGCCGTTCTGGCCCTTTTGAGGTCACATGAATTAAGTTCCAATTATCCGGTACACACCGACATTTCTGTGGACGTGAAGACGTTTTCTCTATAGATTGGTGAACCACGGATTTTACGATTAACCTGATCTACCGGACTTAAATTAAGGATTCAGGACTGGATTTGACCCAAACTTGAGCCCAAACCCATATATATCTATGGGGATCCAAACTTTAGTTCTCTAAAATGGTGGTAGTAAAGGCTAGGGGGCTGCAAAATAAAGTAAAATGGTGATTAAAGCATTTAAATCATACTTTTTCGCGCCACTGCCCCAAATCCTCAACTCCCGTGAGCTAAACCATTGAAGTGGCAACTGTGCTTGCTTGTTTGTCCTCAATTTGAAATAATTTTTCTGTGACGGCCTCTTGGTAGTTTTGCACATTTTACGCTCAGTTGTCCTGTTGCGTACTTTGTGGCCCAGTGTCTCACAGCCTTTTTTTCTTTTGTATGGTTTTTACAGTGTAGACTTTTAATACTATCAGTTCCAGGACAGATTTTGCAGAGTAGAATTTTAATAAGCTGATTTTCGTTTTCCGTAATAATGTGTGTCTGTCAGCTTAAGTTTATGCTCATATGAGCAGTAGTTTAATCAAATGGAAGAGTACAACCAATTTAAATTGGCTTTCTTTCTGGTTTGCTAAAGTATCTGACTGTGGCCCCGATCAATACATATCATTTTAGACTTCGTTCTTCATTTTCTGTTGCAGCTATTTTTTTTATTTAATTTTACTGTTTAAATAGGCTTTTATTCTAGCTTCACAATGACTGAGTTTTAATTTTTTTATTATAAAAATATCTTTTTTTCTTTGTAAGTTTTTGTTTGTTTCTCGGGACCCCGAGACCTGAAACAATGCCACACACCGCTGTACAACAGGTAGGAGCACTGCACATTTGTACAGAGCGGTGTGGAGGCTTGTGGATTTTTATTCTGTTGAGCTCATACACTGTTGCTTGACCCTTTTTTTTGTTTTTACTTTTTGATTTTTTTTGTAAGTATACCGTGCTTTTTGGATTATAATACAAACTTTTGTTGCCCCAAATTTTGGGGGAAAGTGGGGGGTGCATCTTATCTGAATACATGCTGTGCTGTAGGTGGGGGCAGCTCTGGAGCGGTATCCGGGAGCTGGAGAAGACTGGGGCAGGCTGTAGAGGCAGCCGCTGATCACGTGTTCCCGCTCATTATGCTCATAATATGCACTATATCCCGCTGTCCATCACCTCAGTGCTGAACCCAGCTCTGAGATGTGAGGGGGAAACGGCATATATTATATGAGCATGCACTCAGCCCCCCTCCCCCCCCCCCCCCCATCCCCATTCTGGATATACCTTCCTTGTAACTCTATATGCCGCCCTGCTGGCACGCACACACTAAAATAATAAGCAGCTGATAACATAGCCTCCATTGCTCCCAGCGTGCTCGCCGCCGTCTTCCTGTGTCTGTGCTACACATTGATCATGTGACTGACACAGTACAGTGACGTCATCTCTGTGTGCTCCAGTTACATGATCTGATGCAGAGCACAGACACAAAAAGACGGAGACGATTGTGCAGACAGGGAGCGACGGAGGCTCTGTTATCAGCTGCTTATTTTAGTGTGTGCGTGCCAGAAGGGGCGGAATATAGAATATGGAATATAGACGGGGGGGGGGGGGTGCCATGTCGAAAGATGAGGGGGGCCAATATGCAGGATAGGGAGGACTCTTCCTTAAAGGACTTATCCGGCTTAAATCAATCTTTACAGTATTGGGATACACAGATACAAGTAGATAGATGGTAATTACCTACCTGATCTGCTGTAAGCCCTTCTCTCGTGTCAGCATCTGTCTTAGAGCGGTCACATGACCTCTCCTGCAGTGATTTTGCTGCTTCCTGTGATGTCACGTCCCGACCACACAGCATTCGCTTATCCCCCGCCCTGTACACAGCATCACAGCCCAGTCACTGTGAATGACAGCCCACTCCCCTGTGCTAACCCAGCCCATGTGTGCTGAGTAGAGAGGAGCGGTTTGAGGCAGGATTGCATGGACACTGCAGATACACTGAGCAGCTCCCAGACTCTGTATGCAGTGCCTGCTTTTACCCAATTTTTCCCTCCTTGCACTTTCAGTTGCATTGCTGTAGGAGTTGCTTGCTGGACCCTGTTTGTGTAATAATGAGTTGTTTGTGAATGATCCTTCACTGCTGTAGCACTGAGACACTGTAGAGAGTCCTGGCCAATCGGGGTGCAGTGGGTGTGCAGGAGAAGGGTGTGGAGGGGGCAGAGAGGTGTGTACAGGGGGTGGTGATCAGCACAGGCTGTAAGAAGGTAAAAAAAAAACAGGAAGCTACCTAATCATGAAATGCTGCATGTAAACATCCAACAAGGAGGCACTGAAACAGAAATTGAGGAAATGATGGTAGGAAAACAAAAAAACACTGTGGGAGGCTTTTTTAACAATTCAGCACAGATAGAAAAATACGGTACTTCTCATGTTAAACTCCGGGTCTCCGTCTTCATCAGATCCTGCAGGATCTAATGTTTGTGTTTTCCCTGACCCCTCATTCCCTAATCTTTCCATTACTACACTATGGCCACAATTCATAATTTATGGTTTCTTTTTATGCTGACTTTCCTTTTTTGTGTTGTGGTATTTTGTAGATGTATTGCATCAGGTTAATCAAAATGGTACACCCATTTTGCACAAAGTATTTTTTTTTTATTATTTTTTTGGGACTTTTTGAGCAAAAGGTTGTATGTTTTTCTAAAGCTTGAAGAATGGGACGTTTTGAAATAATGTTTAAAAATTGCGATTGTTTAGTCAAGCGATAACATCTGGAATTGCTAAACTCCACCCACAATGCTTGATATAAAAGCAAACGAGCAGATATAAAATAGATTTCAAATGGAATAATTAATTGGGTGCAGATAATAAAATAGAAACAAAACTAGACAAAACACAGGCTCAGAAGCAATGATGAATCTGAGCTATTTTTTTTCTTGAGCAAGTGTGTGGCTTTGAAATGCCTTGAAATGAACATCCAATAAACTTGGTGATTTTAAGTGTTTTTTTTTTTTTTTTTCCCCGACAGTGCGGCATATTCATGTTTCTCCCCTTTTTTCACTATTGTCTTATCGTGGTGGCTGCAGCGGTTGTGTCTCACACAACCCTACAAGTTTATTTTATACAGATCAGACCCTATTCTGGACTTATTGTCTTTCCAGTGTAGTTAATCACGTGACTTGACAGAGATGCAATAGAAAGGATGGGAGAACAAATCCAAACACACAGATCATGGCTGTTTTGTACTCAGTTGGCGCTCTCTCAAGCATTGCTGAAACCAGTTAGTATATTCCTTTACCTAGCTTTCAAAAATATATCCACCCATGCAGTGTACCACTAGATGTAAACCTAGAATAAAGATCAGTAGGAATATATACATACAACATTCCAGTATCTTAAATGGATACTGGAATGGTATAGCCTTATACGACAGACTGCATTGTGGAGCAAATCCATTCAGTTCTTTGGTGTGGATAGACAGTGTAGACCTGCAGACATTAGACCACTTGGCTCACAACTGGGCGTTTGTTCAGTCCTCTGTTAATCAGGTGCAGCCCTTATATGCGCCAATTGAATTGACTTGTTTAAAAACTTAAAGTAGCAATGGCTGAATTATTTTTTTCAATATACAAATTGTCACTTCAGTGAGGAAGTGAAAAAACTCTAATGCCACCCAATAAGGGTAGCAATCCTTAAAGTCATAATCAACTCTTTAACAAGCCTTTTAATATGACTTAGGATTTGTGCCAGACCAGAACCCAAAACGGCAGACGCTGCATTTCGAGGTGACTGCCCCTCATGAGTGCTGTGTGTGGGAATTCTGATCTGGCTGTGTGATTTCTCAATATAGTAAGTTACATTGGCAAATCTGTAAATGAATCACAAAATTAATTCTAAATGATAAAAAGTATCGAACAACAAGAAAATGTTAAATGCTGCAAGAGAACTATGTGTTGGAAACCTTA
This sequence comes from Allobates femoralis, assembly GCA_033576535.1. Taxonomy (NCBI): domain Eukaryota; kingdom Metazoa; phylum Chordata; class Amphibia; order Anura; family Aromobatidae; genus Allobates; species Allobates femoralis. The sequence goes on from JARQOC010000002.1 coordinate 420,177,950, forward strand.
AAGATGTTTTTCACTACTAATGTGATCCCCTTTCATGTGTCCCAACTCTTTCTAACTAAATCTTTTCTAATGTACTTATGCTATCTTCTCTGCTCCTGTAAACTCCTCTCTGAGGCTCAAAAATACCTTTTTATTGGTGGTTTAGGTTTGATCCCTTCCATGCTTTGGACTGGAATTAAACAAACTGAGCAGGACATATCACTAGTGTAGGGCGGGCTGCCTCTCTGTGAGTGACTGTAGTCTGGGCTCACATGCCCAGATCACACTTCACTCTCCTCTGAACTCCCACCAGTGATGTGCACTGCTCAGTTTGTCCGATTCCAGTCCCCAACCTGGAATTATCAAAGCTAGAACAACCATAAAGGTATTTCCAAGCCTCCGGGAGAAACCTACAGGAGCCGTGTAGATGGCAGAAGTATATAGAGAAATTGCTAGTTAGGTAGAGTTGGAACAAAAGAAAGGGGGTTAAATTAGTGGTGGAAAACTTTTTAAGAGCAATGTTATATTAGGGCAGCAGTCTTTTCTCAGAAATCTGTTGAGAAGTACTCTATGGGCTTCATTTACCCGTATATTCTCCATTCTCCTACTTTTTAGAAGGATATAATGAAGTGAAGCAAACATTAGTATTAAAGGTTCTCCAACGTATGTAATTGTACAGTATAACCTTATCAATGTGAGTATTTTGTTTTATTCCAGCATGGTGGACATACTTTTAAGCCACTAGCAGAAATTTATGAGCAGCATGTAACAAAAGTAAATGAAGAGGTGGCCAAGCTGCGGCGACGACTAATGGAATTAATTAGTCTGGTTCAAGAAGTGGTAAGGAATCGGTGTTTTATGGTGATATGTACCATTTGTTGCACATATTATATTTGTGTGTGTGTGTTTATATGTGTATGTAATGTGTATATATATATTACGAACATACAAACGTGTGTGATATATATATTTATATATTAATACTAGCTGTAGTACCCGGCTACGCCCGGGCTAATAAATAACTGATGTTAGCTATAACAAAATAGAATTTGAATATGTCATATTAATGACCTGTAAGAAAATAGAAGCTGAGCTGTGATTGGTTGCTATAGGCAGCCTAATAAATCTCCAGCCAACAGTAAACCCTCCCCCTGGCCGGGCAGTATATGTTACCTCACACATACACATAATAGACAGCCCATCTGACTGACATCTGCCTTAATTCCCTATATGACATATGTGTTGCACATTGGCTGTTTTTAATCAGATGTTTATGTTTGGAAATTAAAGATAGCACACGTATCAGGCGAGTTGTGTGAGGTGATTTGTGCACATCTGTGTCTGTATGGTGTATGTGTCCCTGGGGTGTGTGTGTGTCCCTGTGGGGTGAGTGTATGTGTCCCTATAGGGTGTGTATGTCCCTGTGGGGGGGGTCTGTGTGGTGTGTGTTTCTGTTGTGTGTGTCTCTTTGTGGTGTGTGTGTGTCCCTGTGGGGTGAGTGTATGTGTCCCAATAGGGTGTGTATGTCCCTGTGGGGGGGGTCTGTGTGGTGTGTGTTTCTGTTGTGTGTGTCTCTTTGTGGTGTGTGTGTGTCCCTGTGGGGTGAGTGCATGTGTCCCAATAGGGTGTTTATGTGTGTGTGTCCCTTTGGGGGGGGGGGGTCTGTGTGGTGTGTGTCTGTGTCCATGTGGGGTGAGTGCATGTGTCGCTATAGGGTGTGTGTCCCCGTGGGGGGTTGTGTGTGTGTGTCTGTGTTGTGTGTGTGTCTGTGTTGTGTGTGTGTCTGTGTGGTGTGTGTGTCTGTGTTGTGTGTGTCTCTTTGTGGTGTGTGTGTTTGTTCTGGTGCGTGGTGAGTATCCAATATTGGGGCTGCACCTTAGCGACTATACACTTGCTGTTACTCTTTGTGTGCGTGTGGTGTGTGTATACATGTCCCCGTGCGTGGTGAATATCTCATGTAGGGGCCCCACCTTAGTGACTACATGCTGGTATGTGCTGTTAGTCTTTGGCGCTATCATTAAGCCCCTCTCATTCACAACTGTCAACTGGTAACTGTCACTTTTTTCCCCATTATGTAGATAGGGACAAAATTGTTTGGTGAATTGGAATGCGTGGGGTTAAATTGTCGCCTCACAACATAGCCTATGACGCTCCCGGGGTCTAGATGTGCGATTGTGCTAAATTTTTCCTTCGCCTCATTGGGGGACACAGGACCGTGGGTGTTATGCTGCTGTCCACTAGGAGGCGACACTAAGCAGAATCTGCAAAAGAGTTACAGTGGCTCCTCCTCTGTAGCATACACCCCTGGAGCAGGCACTGCCTCACCAGTTTTTGCTTAGTGTCTGTAGGAGGCGCATCTAGATTTTATTCTCTCAATTTTTTTTTTCACTTTTTAATTTTTTCTTCAATAGAAGAAGAAAAGTGGGTCCGGCGTGGCCCCCGGCATGCTCCTTTCTCGGCCACCCACTGTTGGGGCGCTGGGTTAAAGTTGAGATATCCTTACATATGCCGCCCTCCTTTCTCGGCATCCCACTGTTGGGGTGCTGGGTTAAAGTTGAGATAGACCAGCATAACATCCACCTTCCTCATCTCCCCACTGATGGCGACATGAGTTAAAGTGAGGTTCTGCAGCATCTCCTCCCATGCACAGAAGCAGATGTTTCCCTCGAGGACTTAAGACTGCAGAATAAGGAGCAACAGCCACCCTCCCCACTTTACCTGGTCGGTACTTGGGTTGAGACGTCTTTAAGGTACCCCCATGAGATCCCTGCTGCTGCAGGATTGGAGACGTTCCCAGGCCCCCTATGGGCTCCCCCAGGGGATTTTCCCGCCATTTTCCTGGCGCGGATCCGGGGCTCCGGGAACTCCCTGGTGTCTCTCTCTCTCTCTCCCTCCTTTCTCACCCCTGCGGGGGTTTGATAGTTGAGTCCTGCTCCAGCCCACATAAAGCCCTGCAGTGCACGGCATGGAATACTCCGCCAGGAGCAGTTGTGGAGGCCACTGTACTTAACATGTATTTTTTTTACAGGGGGCCCCCGCCGCGGAAGTTCCGGAGAACCGTCCGGACTTCCGCGCAGCCTGTCCCCGTTTTCGGGGCCGCATTATAATCTAGGCCCCGGCTCGGGCCTACATTGCTGCAGCGCCGCTCAGCCCCGCCTCCCGGCCGCCCACCGGATGACGCTGCGGGCGCGTCATCGAGAGGCGGGACAGTCATTGCTGGCGCCTTCTTGCTCGCGAGATCTCATGCGCCCTGAATACTTCATAGGTCCCGCCTCTCCTCCTCCGCTCTACCAACGGAAGTCGGCGGTCTCCATGGCAGCAGGACGGAGTCCTGTATCGGGGGCAGACCGCCATGCAGGTGCACAGGGGGGATCCGCACAGGGGACATGGAACTGGTCAGATTGCTGATCAGTTACCTCCCACACTATGAGGTATACGAGGGATCCGCACAGGGGACATGGAACTGGTCAGATTGCTGATCAGTTACCTCCCACACTATGGGCAGCATGCAGCAGAGGTGACAATGCTGCAAGGTTGCAGACACCATGATACTATGTTCTGTAAGTGCTGCAGTACTGCTGGCCAGTCTAGTGCAGCCATAGCAGAAGTATGCAGCTCAATAGCTTACTGCTGAATAAGCTAGCCTGCTTCTTATCGTATTATTGTGTCACAGTGGGAGCATTTCAGGCAGCACGAGATGGTGCTGGTGGTGCTGCCCTGCATAAAGGCCATTCCTTACTCCCCGGACTGATTCCGTCGAGCCCGTGCACTACTATGGTTTCTTCAGTTCTATTACAGCCCCTTCAGGTCTTCAGTATAACTCCGGCCAGGACTTTGAGACGTCCTTAGGTCTAAAACCGCCAGCACCTAACGTTCTAGTAGGAGATCTAATGCCGTCCAGTGGTCAGGTCCTGGATATCTCCGACCCACCAATTGGGACTCCAGACACACTGTGTCTTTTAAACGGGACAATGACGGAGCAGATATTTTGCAGATAATCCTGTTTTTCAGGGGGTTTTCCAAACACATGGCTCTCACCCTGGGAAAACTAATTAATGCACGCTGTGTCCTCAACTGGGCCACGTTACTTTAAGCGCCTCCCCCAGTACCCTGACTTGCATTACTATCCTGAGGCCCACGAACGCCGATCCTACTCTGGCGGACCAGACGCAGCTGACTACCTGATACAGCAACCCTTTGTTTGGCCAGTCGCACAGCATTAGCAACTGTCAATACTATTACATTTACCATGCACCTCCATAGCAAGAATGGTCATCACACTCTGTCTTCAAAAGACTCCCTCACAGGCTTCAGCTCCTCAGCAGACGTCTACTCAGAGAACAACTGCATGGATTGCCTTTTAGATGCCACGGGAGGCAAATACACTAATCTCCCTCAGCACACTGCCAGGCGGCTCCTTCAATCGCCGCCAGCATATAAAGGAGCCCGCTGTGGGGCAGTGGGTTACGACCTCTGGCAATGACCCGATCTCGGATGCTGACCCTGGGTTCAATACCCCTTGGCCTCACGACAAAATAGGCAAAGCGGTGGAAAGAGCGGTCTCCACTTCGCTTGCCATCATTTTGTTACCCATCAACTGGCTCACCACCGCAGACTTGTGATCGATTGCCACGCTGGGGGCGATCACAGACTAACCAAAAAGGTTACTCGGCCTGGCAAAGACAGTCTCGCCAATTTACGCCCAAGAGACCAAGGCCTCACAGGCCTTCTGTTCCTTATTCCTACACCACCAGGTTACTCGGCATGCAGGACAAGTGGGTGCGAAGCCAGTCAACCCGCCCAACCATTCCTTCCTTTCAGTCCCCAAAAATTCCCAGTGAAGGCCCAAGCATTCTTTACGGCAGTTAAGTCTCTTCTAAGCTCAGGAGTCATGGTACCTGTACCACGCGAGGAGTGTTTTTAGCAGTTTCAATCCCAATCTGGGTAGTCTCCAAAGAGAGAGGTACAGTACGGCCTCTACTACACCTACTCCAACTGGACAGATATGTCCAAGTCAGCCATTTCCGCGTGGACTCTCTTCACTCCATATTTGCGTCCAGGGAATAGGATAAATTCCTCATGTCCAGGGATCTACAGGGTGCCTACCTGCAATCTACAAGAACGCTGCCAATGAATGGCATATCCTTTCGTCTTGGCTACAGGTCCAGGTGTTTCCTGAAGTATTCATACATGTCATGGCGACCATCCTGATTATTATTTTATTATACTTGCATGCCTGAATGATGGGCTCATCGAAGCGCCGACCTTCTAGGAATGTGAACACAGTGTTCTCTTCACGGTGGTCTCTCTGAAAACGGATCGGCTAACTGGTCAACCCCGATCTTACTCTAAACTACAATTCACTACATCAACGGCTTAAGTCAACCTTCCCCAGGATGTGGCATGGGCCCTTCGGATATGAGTCCGTGCCCTCCTTCGCCGGGTTCCGCGGTTCTTCAGCACTGCCATAAAGGTTCTCGGCGGAATTGTGACCGCAACATCGGCAGTATCCTTCCGCAGCTACTCCTCAGATCACTTCATAGGAAAAGAGATACCGGTCTCTCGACGAAAGGGTTCGCCACCTGAATCGGCCAGGCAGTCTCTACGGGTGACTCTGGCCACTCTCTCTCTCACGCAGGGAAAGTCTTTCTTCTACCATGTTAGAATGTTCTGACCACCGATGCGAGCCTATTTGGATGGGGCGTGGTACGCCCCATCGCAGGTTACAGGACTTAGAGTCCCACCTGGACTCACAGATGCCTATCAGTCTATTGAGGATCGGACGATATTTCTACCACTAAAGCTCTTTGGACTTCTTCTTGCAGGCTGCCGTATCAGACTACAATCAGACAAGGGTGCGGCTGTGGCATGTGAGGACCACTAAGGCGGAACCCGCAGTCTCCAGGCGATGGCAGAAGTTCATTTACTAGGCGGAATCCACAGTACTGTCGGCCATCCACATCGTGTATGGACAATTGGAATGTGCAATTCCTCAGCTGCCAAGCGATAGACTCAGAGAACTGGTCCCTACGTCCAGACTCCTTCTGACAGGCCGACGCTTGAAGAACCCCGGCCGTGAATCTCATGGCGTGGCGCCTGAATACCAAGGTTCCTGTACTCAGAGCCAGGTCCCCTGACCTGCAGTTTTTAGGGGAAAATATACTAGTATTTTTTGCTCTCTACCCCTTATACCTAAGGTAGTGAGACAGGTTCGCTTGATCTCTCACCGGATCATCTTCATGCTCCAGCCTGGCCCAGTAGCACTTGGTACGCCGCTCTCGTACAACTCACAGCAGACGTGCCAGGGCGCCTACCAGACCGTTCAGTCCTACGCTCTCATTGCTGTTTTGCCATCGGACTTCGTCGGTTCTGACCTTGTCGGCATGGCCCTTAACACATGGGTCTTCATCCATGCTAGCCTTTTTTCCTAGGATGCTGTGGTGCCCATACTCAGAGTGGGACTCCTCCCTCAGTACAGATTTACCTCCGTACATAGGACACCTATCTTACTTGGTGTGACGCTCTACGTCGTTCCCTTCTCTACCAAGAATTCTTAATTTCCTTCACTTGAGCTTGGACTCATGATCGTCCTTGGGTTTCCTCACAGGACAGTTTTCAGCCCTTTCCGTCCTATTCCTGAGCCACCTTGCTTCTATTCCTGATGTGTAATTCTTTTTTCAAGGTGTTTGTCTTCTACCTCCTCATTCCAGGGCACCGCTGGATCCGTGTGACCGAACCTTGTCCTCACGGAACTACAAGGGCCCTCCTTCAAGCTTCTCTCAGGAATTCCTCTTTCCATTCTCATATAGAATGTGGTATTTTTCGTAGCACTCACCTCTCCCCAAAGAGTCTCGAAGCTTACAGTTTTTTCCTGTATACTGCCACCTCTGGTCTTCCATCAGAGCAAGGTTTCCCTACGGTCGGCTCTTCTTTTCTGTCAAGGTGGTGTCATCTTCCCACCTGCTTAGGGTCATTGTGTACCATCACTGTACCCAGCATTCGTTCTTGGGGTCAACACAGTTTTTTTCATATGATGGACCTCGTCAGAACTCTGTGTCCAGGACAGCACCTCAGAAGGTCGGGCTATCTCTCTCTTCCTTCTCCAAAGTGGAAATGCTCAGGCTTGCCAGCCTGTAACACTTCTCGAGGTAGTTTGATCAAACCAACCCTCTAGGACGCTCTTACCATCGAAACCCCGCCCCTTCCGGCAGGTAACAACGCACATTCTATTCCGGCCGTAGGGGCCTCCTGGGCTGTTAAGCGCAAGGCGTCAAGACCGCAAGTATGTAAGGCAGCCACATGGTACAGCCTACATGTTTTTCCGAGGCACTATAGTATTCTCACTCAGTCCCGGTAGCGGTAAGTTAGGTAGACGTAGCCTCCAGGGGGCAGTAGCCCACCTGTGGGTGCATAGTCCTTCGCTTCCTTTGTTCCATGTTAATAGTTCCATTGCTTTTCCCACCCAGGGACTGCTTTGGGACGTCCCACGGTCCTGTCTCCCCCAATGAGGCGAAGGAGAAAAGGAGAATTTTGTGTACTCACCGTAAATTCCTTTTCTCTTAGCCTCTAATTGGGGGACACAGCACCCACCCTATTGCCCTTGTGGGCCTTTTTTTTCTATAGTTCTTACATAGTTTCTCAGCTGTTACATGGTTAACAAGTTTACACATGTTTGCCTATCATCACTCTGCTCAATATTGCATGTTTAAACTTGGGCCTCTTCGGTTCCAGGCCTTGTAGTACTGTGAGCCTGTTTGGTTATAGGCCTTGTTATACAATTTTTGCTCCGTTGACTCTTCACGGTTTAAACATGGGCCTGTTTAGTTACAGGTCTTATTGTACTCATATTCTTTGCTAACTCTTACCTGTTAAACTGTTATTACCTCGTTAGCTATATCTGTTTTACTGTTATCTGTACTCTCCTACTGCTTTAGCACAAAACTGGTGAGGCAGTGCCTGCTCCAGGGGTGTATGCTACAGAGGAGGAGCCACTGTAACTCTTTTGCAGATTCTGCTTAGTGTCGCCTCCTAGTGGACAGCAGCATAACACCCACGGTCCTGTGTCCCCCAATTAGAGGCTAAGAGAAAAGGAATTTACGGTGAGTACACAAAATTCTCCTTTTTGTGGCTATAGCTGACAGCTGTCGATTTTCCATTCCCTTTTTCCCCATTATGTAGATAGGGGCAAAATTGTTTGGTGAATTGGAATGCGCGGGGTTAAAATTTCGCCTCTCAACATAGCCTATGACGCTCCCGGGGTCCAGACGTGATTGTGCAAAATTTTGTGGCTATAGCTGACAGCTGTCGATTTTCCATTCCCTTTTTCCCCATTATGTAGATAGGGGCAAAATTGTTTGGTGAATTGGAATGCGCGGGGTTAAAATTTCGCCTCACAACATAGCCTATGACGCTCTCAGGGTCCAGATGTGTGACTGTGCAAAATTTTGTGGCTGTAGTTGCGACGGTGTAGATGCCAATCCCGGACATACATACATACACACATACATACACACACACATTCAGCTTTATATATTAGATTACAGCTCTGGCAAAAATTAAGAGACCACTGCTCAGTTTTCTAAAAATCACCATCTCTACATATCTGACAGCCATTCCATTCCAGTGCCCGTTGAATTCCAACCAAAGTAAACTTTATTCTACTTAATGTGCTTCTGATTAGGTGATCACGTGAACCAAATCTTATTTAATGAGGGAAAGTATGAAAAACACTGCTGGGGTCTTCATAATCCTCTTTCAATAGGACAAGCTGGATGGCAAAACAAGTGCTAGAATAGAAGAGTTGAAAAGTAAAGTCTTGAGTGGGGAAAAGAAGGGCCCAATTCTGACTTTACTAGCACAGGAATACAGTGAGCATCATGTTGCCTCCATCCTTAAAATTTCAAAGATAGCAGTCCATTACAGCAAGGTCAGGCAGCAGACCGGCAGAGGGCAAAAGCGACACTCCACTGACCGGGATGACTGTTATCTTATTCGAATGTCACTCTGCACCTGCAGAATGACATCAAGTGATCTACAAAAGGAATGGCAAATGGCAGCTGGGGTGAAGTGCACGGCAAGAACAGTTCATAACAGGCTCCTAGAGGCAGGGCTCAAGTCATGTAAAGCTAGAAAAAAGCCTTTCATCAATGAGAAGCAAAGGAGAGCCAGGCTAAAGTTTGCTAAAGACCATAAAGATTGGACCACAGAGGTCTGGACTAAGGTAATCTTTGATGAGTCTAATTTTCAGCTTTACCCAGCACCTGGTCTAATGTCGTTAGACAGAGACCTGGAGAGGCGTACAAGCCACAGTGTCCTGCACCCACTGTGAAGTTTGGTGGAGGATCGGTGATGATCTGAGGATGCTTGAATTGGGCAGGTTAATCTTTGCGAAGGATGTTTGAATGAAGCCACATACAAGGTTATCCTTGAAAAACCACTTGCTTCCTTATGCTCAGGCAATGTTCCCCAACTCTGAGGACTTTCTTTTTCCAGCAGGACAATGCTCCATGCCACACAGCTAGGGCAATCAATATGTGGATGAAGGAGCAGCACATTAAGACCCTGTCATTGCCTGCCCAATCTCCAGACCTGAACTCCACTGAAAACCTCTGGAATGTAATCAAGAGGAACATGGATAGTCAAAAGCCATCAAAGAAGAACTGCTAACATTTTTGTGCCAGGCTTGGCATGAGGTCACCCAAAAGCAGTGTGAAAGACTGGTGGAAAGCATGCCAAGACGCATGAAAGCTGTGATTACAAATCATGGTTATTCCACCAAATATTGATTTCTGAACCCCTCCTGGGTTAAAACATTCAATATATAGAGCTATGGATTATCACACACATTATGTGTGCCCTGAGAAAGTTGTGAGAGCTACGAAATGCGTAGGAAAATAAACCTTCATGGAAAGATCCTGACTATGACTATGGTTCGGCAGCGCATGTAATAATCCATAGCTCTATATATCGAAAATTTTTATTGGAAATGGACACGTGCAGCAGTCCATTTCTAACATATAAAGTGGTTGTGACTCTCGCAACTCCTTAAGGTGAGTGCAACCATTAACAAGACCTATCCTTATATGTGAGATTGAACCCTATTTTGCACTCTTTCTGTTTTCAGTGAGTTAAAACATTAGTATTGTTGTTTCTAAATGAAAATTAACTTTTTTTTTTACATTATTTGAGGTCTGAAAGCACTGTTTCTGTGTTATTATTTTGATGATTTCTCATTTGCTGCAAATACATACAAAATCTTTAGCTTTGAATTCGGAGACATGTTGTCAGTATTTTATAGAATAAAAGAACAATGTACATTTTACTCAAAAATATATCTAGAAAGAGAAAAACCAGATAAACTGAAAATTTTGCAGAGGTCTCTTAATTTTTGTCAGGGCTGCATATATATTCAAACCCACATGTTTGTATGTACGTTTTACATACACATCTTGAAGCTCATCAAGAGAATGCCAAGAGTGTGCAAGGCAGTAATCAAAGCAAAAGTGGCTACTTTGAAGAACCTAGAATATAAGACATATTTTCAGTTGTTTCACACTTTTTTGTTAAGTATATAATTCCACATGTGGTAATTCATAGTTTTGATGCCTTCAGTGTGAATCTACTATATTCATAGTCATGAAAATAAAGAAAACTCTTTGAATGAGAAGGTGTGTCCAAACTTTTAGTCTGTACTGTATATATAATGTTATATAGAGTGTGCATATATGTGTTTAATATAATATTATGATATTATAAGAGCAGGTACAGCACTAGAAACAAAAATGAAAATTATGGTTCAAGGCAGTGCAAAAACCAGAGTCCAAAGGTAAAACTAAAAAGAAGGCAGCGCTCCAAGTGGGCCTTTAATCCCCCATGGTGCAGCACGTTTCAACTTTGTCTTCCGCCGTTCTTCAAGCTGCTTGACAAAGGCTGAAGATACAGTCGAAATGTTGCTGCACCATGGGGGATTGAAGAAACCACTTTTTGTAATTTTCCTTGGAGTGCTCCCTTCCTTTTTTTCTTTTTTGAGAGAATGGAAAAAAGGAAAAAAATAAATAAAATATCTATCGTTCAGTGGGGAGACCAATGAAACCATGAGTGTATGCTGCTTGCCATTATCTGCTAACAATAGGCGAAAACAGACTGTAGCCTGTACTAAAATGTGAATAGGATGGGCTGCAGGAGGAATTACACCCCAGGAATGCCATTTTTATTTATTTCTCAGAGAACCCCCTTTAATCTGCCAGTGCAAGTGTTGGTTTGGCTGTAAGGAATGATTCTCTTTAGGCCTTTATTGAACTTATTGGGGTCTCTTGTATATATTTAATGTCTGTGCTCTGAACTTTTAATTTTTTTGTGTAGTTTCATTAGATTAATTTTGTTTTAAATATCAGCATCAGCTTGCTTTTAGTGCTGGTGTCTGCTCATACTTATGAGAATATTGCATAATATGATGGTCCCATAACATGGCTGCCATGCTGAGGAATGAGTCCTAAGAGTCAGAGCCAAAGTCTGTCTTGTAGTTTATAAGTATGAGCTGGATGTACCGTGGCCTTTAATTATTGTTGTTAAGAAGCAGAAATATCTGATCAATTATTTTTCAGACCCCTGCACTACAATCATTGTTTCTGGAGAAAATTTTGTTGGTTTTGTTCTAGTAAAAAATGTATAGGGTTTTCCAACCTTAAATGTAATGGCAAGTTATCTCGAATGCATTTTTATACGTTCTTTTTACTGCGGATGTGCAATATTTAGAACTAATGTCTTTGTTGTAGGAAAGAAATGTTGAAGCTGTACGAAGTGCAAAGGATGAACGGGTTAGAGAAATCCGCAACGCAGTGGAAATGATGATTGCCAGGCTTGACACTCAGCTCAAAAATAAGCTCATCACGCTTATGGGTATGCTATTCATGCAAACAACATTAAGAAAGGATCCACTCATATTAATACAACCTCCCTCTTTTATATAAACATTACAACATTTTGGAGGAAGACTAAACATATAAAAGTTGCCATAGAGGGATTTATAGACCATGTATTCATTTTCTCCTTCGCCTCATTGGGGGGACACAGAACCGTGGGTTTTATGCTGCTGTCCACTAGCAGGCGACACTAAGCAAGATGTGCAAAAGATTAACAGTGGCTCTTCCTCCGCAGTATACTCCCCTGGAGCAGGCACTGCTTCACCAGTTTTTGCATAGTGTCGTTAGGAGGCACACACAATTCTTTTCTTTATTCATTTTTTATTTTTATTTTTACTATACTTAATTTTTTTCTTCAGAAGAGGATTCAAAAGTGGGTCCCTGGTGAGACCTCCGGCATGCTCCTTCCTCGGCTCCCCACTGTTGGGGCACTGGGTCGAAGAGACATCCTTCCACGTGCCGCCCTCCTTCGGCATTCCACTGTTGGGGTGCTGGGTCGAAGTCGAGGCATCCCCAGCATACCATCCTCCTTCCTCATCTTCACACTGATGGGGACTTGGGTAGAAGTCGAGGCTCTACATCATCTCCCTATCAAGCAGGAGCTTCCTGGAGTGACATCCCCCCCCTAATCACTCCCCCGGGGAATTAGGCTGAGGCAACACAGGTATAATCTGCATCTGCAGCACAAGGTAGCTCCACACTGCTGCAGGGCACCAGGAGAATCAGTTCATTCTATACTCTGCTGATGGGACCGGTATCTATGGGGAGAGAGAGTACTGACTCCAGCCCCCCGTGTCCGGCAAGTTCCGCTTCCGTTCTGGTCCCAGACCGGACTTCCTCGCCGGCCCACCACCATTCCCGGGTCCCGCAACTAAGCGAGGCATTGGTTTTGGACCTAGCGCTAAGCCGCTGCCTATTCTCCGCCCCCGGTCCACCCTCCGGATGATTCCAATGACACAGCCAGCATCATAGCAGGGGGTGGACCGGAGCTGTATGGCTCTTCTCACTCATCACGAGCTCTGCATCGCGCCCTTTTTTCCTACCGCTCCGCCCCCTCCTTCCTCCCTCCTCACTCTCAGCAGCGGCCATTACGCTGAAGAGGGGAGATCACTCTCAAACTGCATCGCTTCTACATCTGGCTGGCTGTCTGTCTCCGGTGGGCACAAGACTGCTGGGCTGCAGCTGGGGCGCGATACAAGGTGCTAAGAGATCAGCAGTGACTTTGTCACTGCCGTGACTCCTTCACTCCTTGCTTCCTCTGCGCAGGCATTCTTTAAGCACAGGAGATTCCATCACTATGTCTGGCTCAAGGAGCAATAGATCCAAAAAGGCATTTAACTCATACTATGCCACCTGCACAGCTTGCAGGGCTCCTCTGCCTAGTGGATGCACGTCTCCACACTGCCAGGACTGCACCCAGGATAATGTGCCAGAACCCCCCCATAGACCAGTGCACCTAATACTGCACCAGAATGGGCCGTTATTATGTCTCAATCTATAGAAAATGTATCCTCGACATTACTCTAGGCTCTGCAGAGTCACTCCTCTTGCTGCACCACTGCCCACCCTTTACAACCCACTCAGGGTGAAACCTCGGTCCACGGACGGTCTACTGACCCGGTCCCATCTACCTCCACTTCAGGACGCAAAAGGGCTCAAAGGACGTCCTCTTGTAGTTCCAGTGCATTCCCAACTCAGGAAACCCACTTTAACTCCCAGGATTTTGAAAGCCCTTACGATCCCAGCCCAGATCTGGATCTAGGCGCGTCCTTAGACCTGGACCCACCAGATACTGTGGCTCTAGTTGAAGACTTAATTACATCCAATACCTGACTTGTAGAGATATCAGACCCACCTACAGATACGCCAGAACATAAGGTCTCTTTTGAAATAGCCAAGAAGCCGCATAAATATTTTGTGGATCACCCTGAATTCCAGGAGATCCTCCAAAAGCATCGCTCGCACCCTGCGAAAAGATTTGGCAACCGTATAACGCTTGAAGCACATTACCCCTTTTTACCGGCAGTAACCCAGGACTGGGTGGATCCACCTCAAGTAGACGCCCCGATTTGTCTACTGGCTGCACGGACGCTTCTTTCTTTATCAGATATCTCCTCAATTAAAGACGCAGCGGACCGCCAGGTGGAACAAATGGATCGTTCAATTTTTGAAACTTCTGGGTCCTCCTTGGCTCCAGCGTTTGCCTCAGTTTGGGCAGCCAAGGCCATCATGACCTGGGCTGGTAACCCTCACCCCGCTTACAGTCTACAGATGTTGACCCCGCACTGTCAGATCAAGCAGCACAAATATCGGTTACCGCAGATTATTTACTACACGCAGCTCTGAACTCCGCAAATTGTGCAGCAGGAGCAGCATCAAATGCCATTACAATTAGAAGTGCCCTCTGGTTACGTGAGTGGAAGGCATATGCAGCCTCTAAGAAGTCTCTCACAAGCCTTCCATACCTTAGTGGCCGTCTATTTGGAGAAAAATTGGATAAATTAATTTCGAATGCCACAGGAGGTAAAAGCACTTCTCTTCCCCAGCGGAAACCATTACGGCCCTTCCATCTCCGACAACAAACACGGTTCTGATCCTTTCAGAACTCGATCGGCTGGTCGGCCTCAAGACCAGCGCAAACTGGCCGCCGCACGCCATGCAGAGAGCGATCACAGACAACGCAAAAGCCAAACACAAACTGGCAGTCCCAATCTCTCCATTCCAAGCCTAAGGAATGAAGATCCCATAGGTTCTCCTCCTCATGACTCTTTCCCCGGAAGACACCCCACAAGTAGGCGGCCAACTTTGACACTTTTGTCAAGTCTGGCTACCCATTTTAGACAAGTGGGTCAGAGAACTGGTGTCTTCAGGTTACAACATAGAGTTAATGTCCTGACCGCCCAATCGTTTTTTTCTATCTGTCCCCCCAAAACCACTATCCTAGGCCCGCGCCTTGTTCCAGGCAGTCGACTCACTTTTGCAAACAGGAGTCATTGTGCCAGTCCCACAGGCCGAGCGCTTCCACAGATTCTACTCGAACCTGTTCGTGGTCCCCAAAAGGGGAGGTACAAAACAAGTTTGTTCACATACGAAATTTCTGCATGCATGGAGTCTCTTCGCTACATAATATCATCCATGGAAGAGAGAGAATTTCTCACCTCCATAGATATACAGGATGCGTACGTGCACATACCAATCTTGGCAGCTCATCGAACTTTTCTCCGTTTGAAATCGGCCAGGACCATTACCAGTTTGTGGCTCTCCCGTTTAGACTGGCCACAGCCCCCAGAGTGTTCACCAAGGTCATGGTGGCTGTCATGACCATTCTCCACTCGAGGAGTAGTCATCCTTCCATACTTCGACAACTTGCTCATCAAGGCTCCCACTTTCAAGGATTGCGAACACAGCGTCTTCATCACAGTGGACACACTGCGTTGCCTGGGCTAGTTGGTCAACCTCCAAAAGTCTTCACCAGTCCCAAGACAGCCCCTGTTCTTTCTGGGAATACAATTAAATACCTCCAGAGGTCTGGTGCTCCTTCCCCAAAAAAGAGAACAGACTCTCATTCAAGGCGTCCACACCCTCCTTCACCCGTCTCCTTGTTCCTTCAGGTTTGCCATGAGAGTCCTAGGCAGGATGGTCACAGCAATAGAAGCAGTCCCCTTTGACCAGCTTCACCTCAAGCCTCTCCAGCTGGCCATACTTACGTCCTGGGACAAGAGTCCCTTCTCCCTGGACAGGAAGTTCCGACACTCAACAACAGACAAACGCGCTCTCCACTGGTGGTTTTGACCCGTCTTCCTCACGTGAGGGAAATTCTTCCTTCCCGGTTCATTGGGAAGTCCTAACCACTGACTCAAGCCTGACTCGATGGGGCGCAGTGTACCTCTGCTGCAGGGCAAATGGTCCCCATCGGAATCGACCATGCCCATCAACCTCCTAGAGATTCGGGCCATCTTCCTGGCTCTGAAAGCCTTCCATCACTTCCTGTCAGGATACCATGTCAGGATACAGTCGTACAATGCCACGGCTGTGGCATATGTCAATCACCAAGGAGGAACCCGCAGTGTCCAGGTGATGCGGGAAGTACAACACATTCTCCACTGGGCACAATCAACAGGACCGGTACTATCAGCTGTACACATCCTGGGAGTGGACAATTGGGAAGCAGACTTCCTCAGTCGCCAAGGCATAGACTCAGTAGAGTGGTTCCTGCATCCTGATGTCCTTCAACAAAGTTGCCATCGCTGGGGAACCCCGGATGTGGACCTAATGGCATCACGCTTCAATGCCAAGGTCCCCAACTTCATGTCCAGGTCACACGACCCACTGTCTCTTGTGAGCAGACGCCCTAGTTCAGGATTAGGCGCAATTCCAACTCCCATACATATTACCCCCTCTCCCACTAATCCCTAGTGTGGTACGGAAGATCAAACAGGAGTGCATTCCAGTCATCCTCATAGCCCCAGACTGGCCCAGACGAGCATGGTATGCCGACCTCGTCCAGCTCGCAGTAGACGTTCCTTGGCGCCTCCCTGATCATCCAGACCTTCTCTCTCAGGGCCCTTTTTACCATCACTATTCAGGGGCACTGAATTTGATGGCGTGGCCCCTGAGACCTGGGGTTTGACCCAAGCGGGATTATCACAGGACGTGATGGGAACCATGATCAGAGCACGGTAGCCTGCTTCTGCTCAGTTTTATTATCGCACCAGGAAGGCCTTTTCCGTCTGGTGCTCCTCTGGAGATCACTCTCCATTGCCATATTCCCTACCAAAGGTCCTCGGTTTTCTTCAGTCGGGTCTGGAGACCAGACTGTCTTTACGTTCTCTTAAAGGCCAAGTCTCTGCTCTTTCAGTTCTTTCAATGACGACTTGCGACTAAGCCGCAGGTAAAGACCTTTCTTTAGGGATTCTGCCGACTAGCTCTCCCCTATAGAAGACCATTGGACACATGAGATCTCAACCTAGTACTAACTGCGTTGCAAGAACCACCTTTTGAGCCCCTTAGGGAAATACCCCTCTGCCTTCTAACCCAGAAGATGGTTTTACTGGTGGCAATCACCTCTCTTCGCCGAGTGTCAGAACTAGCAGCACTCTTCTGCAGACCGCCTTTCCTGGTGTTTCACCAAGATAAAGTTGTCTTCTGTCCAGTTCCGTCTTTTCTCCCAAAGGTGGTGTCCTCTTTCCACCTTAATGAGGAGATTTCCTTGCCATCCCTTTGCCCGGCATCGGTTCATCGGGTCGAGAAGCCTCTGCATACGCTGGGCCTTGTCAGGGCGCTATGCATATGTGTCCAGGACTGCGCCTTTTCAGAAGTGACTCCCTCTTCTTCCAGAAGGCAGCCGCAAGGGCACGCTAGCTTCAAAGGATACTCTGGCTAGATGGATCAGATCCACTCTTCAGGATCCCTACAGGATCAAAAATTTGCCACTTCCGGCCAGTATTGGAGCGCGCTCTACTCGTGCGGTGGGGGCTTCCTGGGCCATTCGGCATCGGGCATCAGCACAACAAGTGTGTAAGGTGGCCACCCAGTCCAGCCTACACACGTTTAGTAAACACTACAGTGTTCATACCCAGTCCTCGGCAGATGCGAGCCTGGGTAGACGTATCCTCCAGGCGGCAGTAGTCCATCTATAGGGGCCTGTTTTTCTGTAGTTTTTCTTTTACTTCGTTCCATTGTTCTTTCCCACCCAGGGACTGCTTTGGGACATCCCACAGTCCTGTGTCCCCCAATGAAGCGAAGGAGAAAAAGATGTTTGTGTACTCACCGTAAAATCCTTTTCTCTTAGCCTCTAATTGGGGGACACATCACCCACCTTGTTGCCTGATCTCGGGCCTTTTCTGGTTTGTCAAGTTGCTCTTGAGCTCTTACATAGTTGCTGCCTTACAGGCTTTAACTTTAATTGCTTCTCCTACTGCTTTAAGCACAAAACTGGTGAGGCAGTGCCTGCTCCAGGGGTGTATTCTGCGGAGGAGGAGCCACTGTTAATCTTTCGCAGATCTTGCTTAGTGTAGCCTCCTAGTGGACAGCAGCATAACACCCACGGTCCTGTGTCCCCCAATTAGAGGCTAAGAGAAAAGGATTTTACGGTGAGTACACAAAAATCTACTTTTTATTTTATTTCTGTCATTTTAGGTCAGAAGACTTCTCTTACACAAGAAACTGAACTTCTGGAATCACTTTTGCAAGAGGTAGAACATCAGGTAAATGCGAGGTTATTTATTGCATTGTATGTAATAAAGGGATTGTATAATTGCAACACTATTAGTCCATAGTACCTGTAAGACCTATTGATGTCACAGGGAATGAGGTCCAGAGCAGAAAGCCATTAACAATAGGCTCTGATTGGTCCAAGTCAATCAGCTCTTTGCCATGTATTAAAAGGGGTTTTCCATTTTCAGAAAAGTAGACCCTAATTGCTCTAAAATGACATACGGAACAAATACTCCCCCTTTCCAATTCCCACTGTAGCTCCCTGCTGATGCTTGGGTCTTGGCTACAGCCGTGACTTCTTCACATTGACAAAGCGCATCACTGCTGTATCCAATCACAGAGCTCACAGCTGTTCATGCAGTCCAACTTGGCGCAGCTGCAAAAGTCCTTGATTAGCTACAGCGGTAAAGCGTCCCATCAGTGTCATGTCTCTGCTGCATCCAAAACGGAGGCAGGCAGCTGGTGCTGAAGCTGTGTAGCTTGTGTATATTCTGTTTATTTTACAACATCTGAGGTCTACTTTCCTGAGAGTGAAAAATCCTTTAAAGGGAACCTGTCACCTGTATTTACCCCTGTAAACCATCTCTACCTGTCCCTGCACCTTCCTATCTAATCCCCAACCATCCCTAGCTGAGCTACAGGGGAATAAATAATATAAATAAGTTATATACTTACAAACTGTCTCCGGTTAGAGACTGGAAAGGCAGGCTCCAGGCTCCATTCCTCCTCCTCGCGCTGTCTCCACACACCCCGCAGGGCGTCCTCGCTCCCCCTTCAGCTGTGTGACATCGTTTTTGAAGTTCACGCCTCTTGTGATCATGTGATGCCCGGGCCGGAACATCCTATCCGACCCGGTGCATTGTGGGGCTGGTCACGTGGTACGGTCGGCTCTAGCGCATGTGCAGTGCACATATTAAAGCCGTCCAATACCACAGGATCGGCCCCACAATGCACTGGGTCGGATATGATATTTATAGGTCCCGTTTAGCTCAGCTATGAATGGTTAGGGATCAGATAGGATGGTGCAGGGACAGGTAGAGAGTGGTTACAGGGGTAGATCCAGGTGACTGGTTCCCTTTAAGAGCTGTATGGGTAGAGACAAATTTAATCCGCTTATAGTACGTTTCTGATCCTTTGTGCCAAACATGTTCTCCCTTTTTATAATGTTGGCAGTGTGATAAGTGCTTGTGCTGCGTGAGCTCAATAATAACATATGTTCAATACACCAAGCTCATTTAATTAGTTGGTGTATCTAAGGCACATAGACCTTCACAATATTTTAGTTTTCTGTTAAAAAACATCAAATTTGCGAAGTTTGTCTCATACATGCTCTTTGCAAATAAAACCGATAGGAGAAAAAAGTTCAAATTGGGTCCTGTCTTGTGTGAATATGGATTCTTGATAAATGGCAGCACAGTGTTAACCCCTTCCTTATTCTACATATCCATGCCTGTAGACTGTAGCAGCCATCACTATTAAGCTATACAGAGCGTTGTGTGTCGTCCATCACAACCCTCTCAATTGAAAACCCCCATTTCCTTCTTATAACTGACCACAGAGGTCAGTTATAAGAAGGAAATGGGGTTTTCAATTGAGAGGGTTGTGATGGACGACACACAACGCTCTGTATAGCTTAATAGTGATGGCTGCTACAGTCTACAGGCATGGATATGTAGAATAAGGAAGGGGTTAACACTGTGCTGCCATTTATCAAGAATCCATATTCACACAATATAATGAATGAACTTGTGATTTTAAATTGTCTACACGTTTCAGAAAATAAAATCCCCTTATTCAGGAGAAAAATTGGTACATCAGTGATTGATGAAGAAGGGTATTTTATTCCCTGAAATGTGTAGAGAAATAAAAATCTAAAGTTCTTGTCACAGGAAACTATATTTAATCTTGTAATTTCTCTTAACTGCTGATGTATAAAAACCAATGACCTATCTAGGACAATGCAAATAAAAAATTACATTTTTTTCAGGATGAAAGTTGAGAAATGTTATTACATGCTTGAGTGAATTTAGACTTTAAAACCCTTTTCTGTCTTTTTCCAATCCGCTCTTATCTGTTTCATGAGCTTAAAGGGAACCTGTCACCTAATTTTAAGCCCCTACACTATCTCTAGCTGTCCCTACACCTTCCTAGCAGCTCCCTATCTCTCCCTTTCTTATCTAAAGTCTTCCTATGAAAGAAGTGTAAAATAAGATAAAACTTACTGCAGTCCCCGTAGTTAGGGACTGGGTAGGCGTGGCCACGCTTCCACAGCACTCCTCCATGCTGTAATGCACGCCCCGCTGGGCGGCATTATTCAGGGCCCTCTCTGCCCCCATGTATTTGTAATCTGCCGCCATGTTTGTAGTTCTAAGCACCGGCCGGACGTCACTTCTGGCGCGGTGCATTATGGGGCCGGTCACGTGATCGGCCCTAGTGCATTATGGGGCCGATCACGTGACCGGCCCGGCTTCAGTAAGCACATTGTGCATGCGCGGAGCCGGGCCGATCACGTGATCGGCCCCATAATGCACTAGGGCCGATCACGTGACCGGCCCCATAATGCACCGCGCCGGAAGTGACGTCCGGCCGGTGCTTAGAACTACAAACATGGCGGCAGATTACAAATACATGGGGCAGAGAGGGCCCTGAATAATGCCGCCCAGCGGGGCGTGCATTACAGCATGGAGGAGTGCTGTGGAAGCATGGGCACGCCTACCCAGTCCCCTAACTACGGGGACTGCAGAAAGTTTTATCTTATTTTACACTTCTTTCATAGGGAGACTTTAGATAAGAAAGGGAGAGATAGGGAGCTGCTAGGAAGGTGTAGGGACAGCTAGAGATAGTGTAGGGGCTTAATTAGGTGACAGGTTCCCTTTAAACAGCTAAGGCTGGTTTCACACTGCAGTTTTCTTTTTCGCTCCATTGGGAGACCCAGACATTGGGTGTATAGCTTCTGCCTCCGGAGGACACACAAAGTATTACACTTAAATCAAAAGTGTAACTCCTCTCCTACTGCCTATACACCCCCTCTAGGAGAGATCCCATCAGTTCTTAGCTTTGTGTTGAAGGAGGCACACTCTGCACTCATGCATTCTCACTTAGTCTTTCTCTCTCTCTCTGAGAGTGTCGGATGGAAGAAAAGAGGATCCATAGGATCTCCAGCATGTCTCCTTCCTCACCCTCGGGCAGAGGTGGTTGAGGTGCCCATGGGGTACAACGGGTTGGAGCCCTCATGCTGCTTTCCTTCTCCATTCCTTTGGGGCTCTGGAGAAGTGGGATCTTCAAGGGCTTCCATATGAGCTGGAGCTCAGACTCCATCCACAGTCCCTATGGGAATCGGCTGGTCGGAGTTGTGGACCCCCAGGGATCAGCCCCTGCACCTATTAAGGTACTCTGTGGGCTTGTGCTGCTGCTGCAGCCTGGTCTAGCCACATGGGGTGATCATTGGGACTCCCCTGGGTCATTGGGGTCCAGTACCTGTAGCGCCGCGGGGTTTGCGGTGTTTCCGGGAGGCACCGCGCTCTCCCGCTCCTGAGCGCCGGCGGGCCGCGGAAATTTAGTCCCCGGCTTCATTGCGGCCTAGTTTTTCGGCCTGGAGCCCGGGCTCCATAGGGGGCGGGTTCGGCCCCCTCTGTGGGCGGGCTTGGAGCCTCGGCGACTCCCATCCCTCGGGTGGTCTCCGCCTCTGTGGGCGGTTTTAGTGCCCCGGCCGCTCCCATCTCTGAATGGCCGCGTCTGTGGTGGGCGGTCTTGTGGCTTTGGCCACCCCCATCCGGGTAGCCACCCCCTCTGTCAGGGTCTGTCTGTGTCCTCCGGATTCCCGCGCGCTATGGCCACGCCCCCTTACTCAGCTCCGGCGGCCATCTTTGCTTTGGGTCTGAGCCTGTTCTCAGCTTCTCTCCTTCTCCTGCGGCTGGTAAGTCACCCCAGACTCTCTGGTGGTGTCTCCCTTTCCTTGGGGCCCCCCTCTAGAGCTCCCCTTCTTGGAGGTCCCTGCCTGGAGGCGACATGTCTTCCACCAGGAGCAAAGCCTCTAAGGTGCAGACATTTTATTCATCTTGCACTGCTTGCAAGGTCTCGCTGCCTGCTGGGTCTGTATTCCCTCATTGCTCTGCCTGCACTTCTCATGAGCCTGAGGTGGACCACAGGCCTCCCCCCAGCTCTGCTGCATCAGAGCCTTCCCCTAGCCAGGGAGACCAGGCTATGCCACCAGCTTGGACTGTAGCCTTTACTAAGTCCTTTTCAGACACTTTTGCCCAGTCTATGACGGCTCTAACCAAAGTCCTGCAGGAGTCTTTACAGGCCAGTCACCGGGAAAGTGCCCCCGGTCCCTCTGCCTCACGCCGCAGGCACTACAGCGAGTCATCCCCTTCTTGCGGAATGGACTCTGGAGACATTACAGGGGTCTCAGACTTAGCTCCCTCTCCACGGCCCCATAAACGGCCACGCAGGGATATCTCTCCTGCTTCCTTTCATCACACGGAGTCTCATGCTGAGGGTTCCCAGATGGATGGGGAAGATAGACAGGATTCCGTGAGGCCTTCGGAGGCCTCAGAGGAAGATTCCTTGGTGGATGACTTGGTGTCCTCCATTAATTCCATTCTGGACCTATCTGCTCCCCCCCCCCCCCACGGCAGAGACTTCTCTCTCGGAGGAATTGTATCCGTTCCTTCCTCCGTCCAGGTCTTGGGGTTCATTCTTCGATCATTCCAATTTCCAATCAACTGTACAGACACCCAGGGCTTGCCCTGATAAACGCTTTTCCAGGAAACAGAAGGGTACCCGGTGTCCTTTTCCTCCTGATGTAGTAAAGGGTTGGTCGCTGTCTCCTAAGGTGGACCCTCGAGTCTCTAGATTGTCGGCCAATACTGTCATGTCAGTCGCGGATGGCTCCTCTTTGAAGTATCCCACTGACCGTCAAATTGAGCTACTGCAGAAGTCCATCTACGAGGCCACGGGGGCCTCCTTTGCCCCAGCTTTCGCTGCAGTTTGGGCCCTGCAAGCAGTTTCCGCCTGCTTGGCGGAACTAAATATTGTAGCTCAGGATATTCCCGAGGTGACTTCCCTCATGTCTCAAGCCTCGGCATTCACCGACTACGCTAGGTCGTCAATCATACCTCTGTAGCTTCGGCTAACTCGCTCGCAGCCCGCAGAATGTTGTGGCTACGAGATTGGAAGGCTGACGCCACTTCCAAGAAGTTCCTCCAGGGACTCCCGTTTGCGGGGAACAGGCTTTTTGGAGAACAATTGGACGACATAATTAACCTTCTCAGTGGTATTCCCGAGTGTGACTCGGGGTTAACTTTCACTTTCAAAAGCGGTAACCCCGAGTCACACTACTTCATGCTGCCGGCGCCATGTAGGGGATATGGCGCCACCCCCTTCTCCACAGCCTGCCCCCTAGGGTTCGGGTTAGTACTAGGACTAGGACTAGGGTTAGGGTTAGGGCTAGGGTTAGAGCCTGGGCTGCAGACGAGAGGAGGGGCGGGAACACCCAAGGGAAGCAGGATGCTTCCCTCAGTTACCCTCCTCTCCTCTGTCACAGGGTCACGGGGGCCCCCCTACCCAGCCGGGCCCCTGGTGCAGCTGAACCAGCTGCACCATGGTAGGTCCGCCCCTGACACTCAGGGTAAATGGCAGCAGAGTCTCCTTCCCTTCTCCTGGTGATCCACCGCTGTGATCGCGGTGAGAGCCCCTTCGGATGCCTCCATATGACTTCCTGGTTCCGTCTTTGTAAGCCGCAGCGGCTCATTGGAGGCAGAACTGGGCGGGGGAAAAAAAAAAGCATAAAATTTCAGCCCATGAAAGAAATAAAAAAAAAAAAATAATGGTACCGCTTTTAGCACAAAATTCCTGACACAATCATACCGCCAGGGAGGTTAAGGAATCCACAGGCGGCAAATCAACTTCTTTGCCTCAATCTAAGGTTCAGAAGTCTGGCCAGCGTCAGATGCACGCCAGGTTTCGGTTCTTTCGTCCCTCCTCCTCCTCCTCCTCCTCCTCCTCCTCTCGTTCAGACAAGGATCAGAAGTCGGGCCGGACGTGGAGGTCTAAGGCTCAACAGAAGAAGTCAGCTGGAGCCTCAGCCGCCAAGCCTGCTTCTTCATGACTCACCCCCTCTCCCAGCAGCATCCTCGGTCGGTGGCAGGCTCTCCCAATTTGGAGACGTTTGGCGCAGTCTTATCCAGCACCAATGGGTAGTGGATGTCATCTCCCACAGATACAGGATAGAGCTGTCCTCGCGTGCTCCGACTCGTTTTCGGTCTCTCCTCCCCCCCGCCGGCAAGGGCCTTGGCCTTTCGTCAGGCGCTGGACGCCTTGAGACAGAACGGGGTCGTGATCCAGGTCCCCTCCGGGGAGCGTTTCCAGTGATTCTATTCGAACCTCTTCACGGTTCCCTAGAAGGACGGTTCGGTAAGACCGGTGTTGGATCTCAAGCTTTTCAACCGGCATGTGACGGTCAGATCATTCCGAATGGAGTCTGAGATCTGTGATAGCGTCTCTATCTCAGGGGCATTTCCTAGCCTCGGTAGATGTCAAGGATGCCTACCTACACGTTCCCATCGCTCCTGCACATCAACGCTGCGGTTCGCGGTAGGAGAGGAGCACTTTCAGTTTGTGGCTCTGCCCTTCGGCCTTGCATCGGCTCCGAGGGTTTTCACCAAGGTGATGGCAGCGATGGTGGCGGTTCTGCATTCCCAGGGCCACGCAGTAACTCCGTATTTGGACGATCTGTTGGTCAGAGGCTCCTCCGCGGAGCAGTGTCAACTGAGTCTCTCAGTTACTCTACACACTCTGCAGCAATTCGGGTGGTTGGTCAACGTACCGAAGTCCGTTCTCCTTCCTACTCAAACAATAACTTATCTGGCAGGAGAGACATATGAGCTTTATGCTTACAAAAGTATATATTTATTGCCAGGAAACATACATACAGTTAGGGCCAGAAATATTTGGACAGTGACACAATTTTCGCGAGTTGGGCTCTGCATGCCACCACATTGCATTTGAAATGAAACCTCTACAACAGAATTCAAGTGCAGATTGTAACGTTTAATTTGAAGGGTTGAACAAAAATATCTGATAGAAAATGTAGGAATTGTACACATTTCTTTACAAACACTCCACATTTTAGGAGGTCAAAAGTAACTGGACAAATAAACATAACCCAAACAAAATATTTTTATTTTCAATATTTTGTTGCGAATCCTTTGGAGGCAATCACTGCCTTAAGTCTGGAACCCATGGACATCACCAAACGCTGGGTTTCCTCCTTCTTAATGCTTTGCCAGGCCTTTACAGCCGCAGCCTTCAGGT
The DNA here is from genome assembly GCA_033576535.1 of Allobates femoralis. Lineage (NCBI taxonomy): Eukaryota > Metazoa > Chordata > Amphibia > Anura > Aromobatidae > Allobates > Allobates femoralis. The sequence goes on from JARQOC010000002.1 coordinate 420,203,380, forward strand.
CTTGCTTGTTTGTGGGTCTTTCCGTCTTAAGTCTGGATTTGAGCAAGTGAAATGCATGCTCAATTGGGTTAAGATCTGGTGATTGACTTGGCCATTGCAGAATGTTCCACTTTTTTGCACTCATGAACTCCTGGGTAGCTTTGGCTGTATGCTTGGGGTCATTGTCCATCTGTACTATGAAGCGCCGTCCAATCAACTTTGCAGCATTTGGCTGAATCTGGGCTGAAAGTATATCCCGGTACACTTCAGAATTCATCCGGCTACTCTTGTCTGCTGTTATGTCATCAATAAACACAAGTGACCCAGTGCCATTGAAAGCCATGCATGCCCATGCCATCACGTTGCCTCCACCATGTTTTACAGAGGATGTGGTGTGCCTTGGATCATGTGCCGTTCCCTTTTTTCTCCAAACTTTTTTCTTCCCATCATTCTGGTACAGGTTGATCTTTGTCTCATCTGTCCATAGAATACTTTTCCAGAACTGAGCTGGCTTCTTGAGGTGTTTTTCAGCAAATTTAACTCTGGCCTGTCTATTTTTGGAATTGATGAATGGTTTGCATCTAGATGTGAACCCTTTGTATTTACTGTCATGGAGTCTTCTCTTTACTGTTGACTTAGAGACAGATACACCTACTTCACTGAGAGTGTTCTGGACTTCAGTTGATGTTGTGAACGGGTTCTTCTTCACCAAATAAAGTATGCGGCGATCATCCACCACTGTTGTCATCCGTGGACGCCCAGGCCTTTTACAGTTCCCAAGCTCACCAGTCAATTCCTTTTTTCTCAGAATGTACCCAACTGTTGATTTTGCTACTCCAAGCATGTCTGCTATCTCTCTGATGGATTTTTTCTTTTTTTTCAGCCTCAGGATGTTCTGCTTCACCTCAATTGAGATTTCCTTTGACCGCATGTTGTCTGGTCACAGCAACAGCTTCTAAATGCAAAACCACACACCTGGAATCCACCCCTGACCTTTTAACTACTTCATTGATTACAGGTTAACGAGGGAGACGCCTTCAGAGTTAATTGCAGCCCTTAGAGTCCATTGTCCAATTACTTTTGGTCCCTTGAAAAAGAGGAGGCTATGCATTACAGAGCTATGATTCCTAAACCCTTTCTCCGATTTGGATGTGGAAACTCATATTGCAGCTGGGAGTGTGCACTTTCAGCCCATATTATATATATAATTGTATTTCTGAACATGTTTTTGTAAACAGCTACAATAACAAAACTTGTGTCACTGTCCAAATATTTCTGTCCCTAACTGTACATAGAGTAGGTGATGTTAAAAATTGCACAGCAAATTCATTGGTACATCAGTCCATTAATACGCTCATAGAGCTGTTGCATAGATCAATTGAGGCAATTTATATCACAAAAGGGTCACATACAGAATGGTTTAACAGATATATTTCAGTAATTACATTATTAAACAGATACTCAAGCTGCCCATAGTGCAGTAACCCAATGTATCAATTCTCTATTGCCATCACATAAAGTGCAGTCTCAGAGCATAGAGGTAAATATCATACCAATTAAAGTGCTTAGTGCTGAGAATAGGGGATTTCCCCCCCCACGTGTCGGACTCCAACGCGCGTTTCACGCATTGTGATCTTCAGTGCGTCTTCAATATTGAGTATCTGTTTAATAATGTAATTACTGAAATATATCTGTTAAACCATTCTGTATGTGACCCTTTTGTGATATAAATTGCCTCAATTGATCTATGAGCGTATTAATGGATTGATGTACCAATGAATTTGCTGTGCAATTTTTAACATCACCTACTCTATGTATGTATGTATGTTTCCTGGCAATAAATATATACTTTTGTAAGCATAAAGCTCATATGTCTCTCCTGTCTAAAATGTTTGTATGATGAGCTGCTAATGACGTAAATCAGTGGAAACACTGGTGCAGCTAATTTAATAGCCCTATGGAATCTTTGTATCTAATAACTTATCTGGGCATGGAGTTTCATACTGCTCCGGCTCGGATCATTCTCCCGGTCAACAAGCAAGCGTCTATCCAGGAGGAGGTCCAGTTTCTCTTGCGGGCAGACTCTGTGTCTATCAGGCGTCTGATGCACGTTCTGGGGAAGATCGTGGCGACCATAGAAGCAGTACCATTTGCGCAATTTCACCTTCGTCCGCTGCAATTGCAGATCCTGCGTGGATGGAACAAGAGTCCCTCCTCTCTCGACCAGCACATCCCTCTGTCGTCGTCGACAAAGGAATCTCTTCTCTGGTGGCTGCTTCCCACGTCTCTGTCACGAGGCAGATGTTTTCTGCCCCCCTTTTGGTTGGTAGTGACCACGGACGCCAGCCTTCTGGGCTGGGGCGCCGTGTTTCTTCACCACAGAGCTCAGGGCTCATGGACGGAACAGGAGTCCTCCCTTCAGATCAACGTTCTGGAGATTCGGGCCATTTATTTGGCTCTTCTGGCTTTTCAGAGATTCCTGGCGGGGAATCAGTTTCGGATACAATCCGACAACGCGACCGCAGTCGCTTACATAAACCACCAGGGAGGCACGCGCAGCTCTCAAGCCTTCGAGGAGGTCCAGCGTATTCTTCATTGGGTCGAGGACACCGACTTGTCCATCTCGGCAGTTTTCGTTCCCGGGGTGGACAATTGGGAGGCAGACTATCTCAGTCGGTAAGGCATGGACGAGGGCGAATGGGCTCTCCACCCAGACGTTTTTCAGCACATCTGTGACAGATGGGGAACTCCGGACGTGGACCTGATGGCTTCCAGGCTGAACCAAAAGGTCCCGGTCTTCATGACTCGCTCCCGAGACAGCAATGCTCTGGCAGCGGACGCTCTGGTCCAAGACTGGTCCCAGTTTCGTCCTCCCTACGTGTTTCCTCCATTTCCTATGCTGCCCAGGGTTCTGCGGAAACTCAGGACAGAATGTCGACAGGCTCTGATCATAGCCCCAGACTGGCCAAGGAGGGCCTGGTATCCGGACCTGTTACAGCTCTCGGCGGGGGATCCGTGGAGGCTCCCATCACGGCCAGACCTCTGTCTCAAGGTCCGTTCTTCCGCCACAATTCCTCGGCCCTCAGCCTGACTTTGTGGCACTTAAAGACTGGTTGCTGACATCTTGCGACTTTTCTTCTGAAGTCGCCGCAACCATGAAACAAGCCAGGAACCCTGCGTCGTCAAAGATATGCCGCAGAGTTTGGAAGATCTTCTTCTCCTGGTGCCGTCTCAACGGAAATTCTCCTTGGCCTTTCTCTCTTCCAACCCTTCTTGACTTCTTGCAATCAGAATTAGATAAGGGTTTGGCGCTCAGTTCCCTCAAAGGGCAGATTTCAGCACTGTCGGTGCTGTTTAACAAACGTCTAGCTAACCTTTCTCAGGTGAAGACTTTTCTGCAAGGGGCAAATCACATCGTTCCCCCATACAAACGTCCTTTGGACCCCTGGGACCTTAATCTGGTCCTGGCGGCCTTACAGAAGCTGCCTTTCGAGCCTCTAAGAGAAGTGTCTCTCTCCAGGCTCTCTCAGAAAGTTGCCTTTCTTGTAGCCATTACCTCCTTGCGGAGGGTTTCTGAGCTGGCAGCCTTGTCTTGCAGGTCTCCTTTTCTGGTGATTCACCAAGATAAAGTGGTGCTCTGGCCTGTGGCGGAGTTCTTACCTAAGGTGCTCTCTCCGTTTCACCTGAATCAAGACATTGTCCTGCCGTCCTTTTGCCCTAACCCTGTGCATCAGTATGAGAAGTCTTTGCATACTTTGGACCTGGTGAGTGCTGTCAGGATTTATGTGTCCCGCACGGCATCTTTTCGCCGCACGGATGCCCTGTTCGTTCTCGCGACAGGCGAGAAAAAATTAGCGCAAGCCTCCAAGTCTTCCTTGGCTCGGTGGATCAAGGCTTCTATTCAGGAAGCCTACCTTCTCTCTGGTACGCCTTTACCTGCGGGGATTAGGGCGCATTCCACAAGGGCTGTGGGTGCCTCGTGGGCCTTACGTCATCAGGCCACGGCACAACAGGTGTGTCAGGCGGCCACTTGGTCCAGCCTACATACCTTTACAAAACATTATCAGGTTCATGCGTATGCTTCGGCAGACGCTAATGTGGGCAAGACTGATCCTGCAGGCGGCGGTAGCTCACCTTTGATGTTACTGCCACTCTTGGGTCTTTTCCCACCCAGGGATAGCTTTTGGACATCCCAATGTCTGGGTCTCCCAATGGAGCGAAAAAGAGAATTTTGTTTACTTACCGTAAATTCTTTTTCTCCTAATTGGGAGACCCAGCACCCTCCCTGTTGCCTTTTGGGCGTTGTTGTTATGGTTTAGTGACTGGGGTTGTACATGTCGCTGTTTCGGCCATGTTAGCCGAGAATTCTTACCGGACCTTTCCTCCTTCCTGCTTGTGCACCGAACTGATGGGATCTCTCCTAGAGGGGGTGTATAGGCAGTAGGGGAGGAGTTACACTTTTGATTTAAGTGTAATACTTTGTGTGTCCTCCGGAGGCGGAAGCTATACACCCAATGTCTGGGTCTCCCAATTAGGAGCTAGAAGAAAAAGAATTTACGGTAAGTAAACAAAATTCTCTTTTTTCCCTGATCAGGTTCGATTAGGTTTGGGTGCCAAAACCAGGAGATGAACCAGGAGAGGAACTTGCAGAGAAAAAGTATAATTGAAAGATTGACACCTGTTCTGAGTTTTGGAGACACTCCTGGTTTTGGCACACAAACCGGATCGAACCTGATCAGGGAAAAAAACTGCAGTGTGAAACCAGCCTTTGACAAATGTGGACATAAATCAACTGAGATGAGCTGAAAAATAGATTAAAGAGTTTTAAATGTTCTCACTGACACAGGCTCAGTTAACTCCGATACCTGCTGGTGGAGTAAGGGTACTGTCACACCTGGCCATATCGCCGCCGATTACATAGGTGACGCAGGGGCGTGGCCTGTCACTTGGTGTAAAGAGGCGACGTCGGCGCTAATAATCGCCTCTGAGTGGTCGCCTGGTTTCCCAGCAGTGCTCTGAAACCAGGTGAGCACTCTGGGGCGATATGTACACATCGCCCCATTTAACATGCCGATCGGCGATGTTACAGGTGATGGGAGCCATAGGCTCCCATGTCACAGGATCACCGCTGGGGTTTGTAGACACCTCAGTGGCAATGCCGCCTGTAACATTGCTAGTGCGTCGCCGGAGGTATCGCTGCTTGTAAGCACGCAACGGCGACGCGCCAAAAACGTGCGCGCTCCCATGCGATATCTCCGGCGAGGTGTACTGGTGTGACGGTACTTTAATGGGGATGTCACACGCGTCAATATCGCATGCATGATTGATGCTGCACATGACGTTGCAGCGATATTGACGCGTGTGACAGGGCGCATCAACCAGCGATAAATCGCTGGTTGATGATCGCCAGGTTTTAGAACCTGCTTTAAAACCTGGCGATGGTCACCCAGTGGACACGCAGCATTGCTACGTGTGACACCGGGAGACGCGCGATCAGCCAGCTCCCAGCGCTGCACAGCAAACACTGGTAGCTGGTATCCATGGTAAACAGCGGGTAACTATGCGCGGCGCTTAGTTACCTTATTGTTTACCTGGATACCAGCGCGCTCGCTGGTACTGATCGCTGGTGAGTCTGCCTGTGTGACAGCTCACCAGCGATCAGCCGTCAATGTCGTCAGTGATCAGATCGCTGACGACATTGACGCGTGTGATGGCCCCATAAGATTCACATCTCTGGCAATCTGCACACCATAATATGCGGTTACGTCTACAAAAAACTGCTGTCTGATTCTACCTCTGCTGTATAGTTATGATACTGATGCAACAAGCAGAGAAGAAATGGAGGGAATGGATCAGACTGTAAATGGCTTGTTTGGTTTCTGTAGTCTTACCATGAAATCTATGTCTCCATTGAAAGTCTCACTATCTCTAGTGGCCCTGTGCTAACTAGCATACTGCATATCCTGAAGCATAAGAAATAGCTACATAATTGTACAAATCCTTTTTTATTGAGGTTTATGTAAAAAGGATTGGGATTTCATTTTTTTCCTGCTGACCAAACTAGAATTCATTGTGACTATCAAATTTTGCTCTTCAAAAGCTATTACATTACCATTAATTTATTTCTCTCTAGGATAGCCATAAAACCTTTAATGACAACTTTGTTTGTTCTCTGCCCTCCCATATTAATATCCATATTTGCTAAACTCTCACCCGTCCCCCCGAGAGCTCATGCATTGTTGTTGTAGTATTGTCTATAAGTTGTCTTCTTTATTTTGAAGCTTCGATCATGCAGTAAGAGTGAACTCATCTCAAAGAGTCCAGAAATCCTCATGATGTTCCAGCAAGTTCACAGAAAACCCATGGCTTCATTTGTCACCACCCCGGTACCACCGGACTTCACAAGGTACTGAACAAGAAGTATTTGCTTCACCTTCTTCACAGTACTCCCTCTCTAGTCTGATCCATAACTCCTATAGAGTTGTATGGACTACTCATATATACATCTTGATGTCATTCTTTACTCATTCTTCTGCAGTCATACTGACTAGGAGGAGAAAGGGACTCCAGAACTCTTTACTAGTGATCACTTGGTTCCCTCGTGACCTATTGGTATTTGCGCACTGAGGGCCTGATTCACTCTAGTCTTAATGAGGGACATGCTGGGCGTTCCTAATTCACGAGGAGCACTACGCCTCTTCCTAAATCTGGTGTCTGACGAGTGGCGTGCACCTCTTTACGCTACACCAGAAATCTGAGTCCAGTCAGGTACTTGTGTCAGATTTCTGGCCTGCGGATCACCGCAGTTCTTCATGAATTGGACTAATTATGGTTTTCCCGCATCTCCATGAGTTGCACATAAATATTTCGACTTTTCAAAGCCAGAATTCCAGCGTAAAAGCTGTGATCAATCAGACCCGGAGTCTCTTTGCTGAGTTTTTGGAGTGAAAACTGAACAGAAACTCCAGTGTTTAGGAAGAATTGGAGAGAGTTTGCTCCAAAACCTCAGTGTGTACATATCCCTATGTTAAAGGCGGCTTTCTGCTTTATTAACCATCCCTAAGTCCAGTGCCCCGCCAGTGCTGATGTCTTCTTGTCTGCAGTGCTGACGTCGTCGCAGTTAGCACAGCGTTTTATGACATCTTCTCGGCCATGGTTGCTGCGCTCACTAACTGAAGGTGACTTCAGCGCTGTAGACGATAACAGACACCAGTAGCTGCCTCTGTACTGAACCCGAAGGGTGAATAATTTTTTAAGATAAATTGTGCATTGTGACATGGGTCCCTTAATACCTATAAACTGTCTTTTAACAACCTGGTTTATGAAAACTGGAGAATTGCTTGTTTTGATGAAGAGTGCGCTGGAGTTGGATCTTTTCCCACTGCACGATCTACTCGAATCAATGACTGTGGCACAGTCCTAACATAATTTATGTTTTTGTGGCATAGATTATGATGACTTTGACCACCATGCTTGACCATTCCGCCTCCTGCCAAAGCTCATCCCACTTTTCAAAAAGTTCTCAGGACTGACAAAAAAAAAACAATCTCTATTTTTGAGCAACTTAATAGTTTTGATTACTTGAGACCTTTCGTGTAGGCTGGTGATAAATGCTTTGCTTTTTCAGAATTGTCCGTGCTGTTTTCTTATGAAAAAACCTGCTTTGACAGTGTGATTTCTCACTGCATGTGTATTATTTTTCAGGGTCATTACTACAGGTAGGCCTTGGGCACTAAATTTGGTCGTGCACTCCAAAAATCCCATAAAGTCATATTTATAATGTCAAAACCCTCCTGGACGGACCACGTCTAAACCACACTGTCGCGTCTGAGCTGAAGGTTAGAGTGCTACCGTCGTTTTAATTTTTATTTCATAAGTCAACAGCACACATGAAAATACTTTGATATCTTATCGGACAAATTTTCTTCTTTCTCTGCCATAATTGATCAGTCATTATCAACATTCTCAATTCTGAGGTCAAATCTGTATTCAGTGAAGACTTTCCCATTAATGAGATATGAGTCGGAGGTGGCTGGTTTTACTGATGGGATTCTATGTAGAAGAAGGAGGAGGCGGGGCTCTGCCTCTAGCTCTTTCCTCTGCCTCTAGCTCCTCCCTCCTCACATTATTATGCAATTTCATCAGTAACAGCTGCCATCTCCTATCTCAGTAATGGGAGAATACAGATTTTAACCTTTCTGCCCCCTTATCTGTATAGGGATATTATTGATTTGCTGCTTGTAGGTCTTGGAGTAGTATCATGTATTACTTCCCCTTTTGATGCTATATAGAGGTTTTAAGATTATGCTATCAGGCTCAGCGCTAAATCTATGTTATTGGCAAGAAGGGAGACTACCACTGTGTTTGGTACGACTTTTTTTTGGGATGTTTATTAAAATCTATACATTTGATAGGATAAAAGGAATAAAAGTTACAAAAAAAATCACAAAACATTAAAGTGTGTGCAAAATCGTTGTTTAAGCAAGTTGCAGGTGTGTGGGTTCCTCCTCCTTGTCAGAGGTTTTTCAGAGTTTGGGTGTGACCTGTAATTATAAGAGAAGTTTACCTAGTTGTTGCACTCACTGGTTATTCAATTTTCCATATGTATGTATGAGTGTTAATTACCTGGGTATCATAGTAGGTACAGATTATTCTACCTGTGCTTCCGTTCTGGGTAAAGCATCATTTCTGTTTAAGGATAAAAATTAATTATTGATACGCTACTGTGCAGTGGTTACAAAGGAGATGTCTCTAGAGGTTTAATTTCAATTTTTGCTAGAGGATTATTTTTACCTTATTCTTTGCTGACTGCACGTTGATGTTAGATTGGTCTTGTACTTTTTTTGTCACTGGCAATGTTATTGACTGCCTTGTGACCTATAATGAGAAGGTATTTGTTCTGTGTGTGTGTCCAGGTCAGTGAATAGAATGTTGTCACCTTAAATGATCCTCTATGTTGGATCTTTGTTGTTTCTTGCTGTCAGTCAAGTGGTTTCTATATTGTAAGTCCTCTTAGGGTGGTTTCACATAGCGTTATTTTTCCCGTTCATGGGTTCCTACTTTTTGCAGGACCCCACGGACAGGAACAGACACCATAGGAGGTGACCTATTTCTGTGTCTGGGTCTGTGATTTTCACAGGTCCGGACACAAAGAGATGCGCAGGCTCAGTACACTAAAATCGGGTCTGAGAAATGATTCTGTGTTTTCTCGGACCCTTGCTCCATAGGCCCCCATGTTAAAGGCCGCGGATTGTGTCAGATACGATTCGGTCTGATTTGGTCCGCTGTGCCCAAAGTTGGAGCTGTCTCCGATTTTGGGCACAGCAAAAAATCTGACACAAATTGGATCCGACAAAAATCTGATGGCAATTAAACCAAATCCGATCCATGCCCATAGGATAATATAGGGGCCAAATCGGATCCGTGGCTGTCCTCAAAAATCGCAGTGTGAAAGCACCCTTAGTGGTCCTAAAATATATATTGGTTGTCAGACCATGTTATGTACCTACCTTGCTACCCAATATACTGCATATCCCGTTGTGCACAAAATGTGAGACTTCCTTCCCTCCCGTCGACTCTCCGTTCTGATCTCAATGTGTTAATGCTTCCTCCTGTCTGTAGAGGACGCCGAGGGCACGCGCCATGGCCACTGGACACGCTCTTCCTCATTCGCCGGTCAGCTGATTACACGTCACTGAGTACGTGGCGGTCATGTGGTGGAGTAGGTGGAGAGTTGTCGGGACTGTGCTGTGATGTAAAACTGCTTAAAAAATGTGGGTATCCCCAAAAATATATTTATTTTTAACTAATGTGGGCATCACCAAAAATACTTAAAAACATCTTCCAAGGCAATTGTCCGTTTTAAACTAATACATCAAAAATGTTAATGAAGCTTTCTTCTAGAGCTGTTTTATATCAAATCACACACATAGACCTGGCATTGTGTAAAAGTATAAATATAAAGATAAAAATAAATATAAAATTAGATCAAAATGAGATTTAAAATAAAATCTGAATAAAAATAGAATACAATTAGAATAAAAACAAAAATAAATTATATAAAAATAAAAACAAAAAACATACGGTATTTATCTTTGTTATCTTTATTTCTTATCTTTATTTTAAAGTATTTCTGGTGATGCCCACATTTAGTTAAAAATAAAAATATTTTCAGGGATACCCACATTCTTTAACCAGTTTTACATCACTTATCCCTTGCAAACCACACTGTCATGGAAATTCTGACACCTAAACCATGTTTCCACCCCCCACCCCCCTCCCTATTCCAGAAAGCAATATTTATATAATGTCCAAACTAGAAGGCTAACAATAAACCTATCCTCTTTTGGGTAATTCATCCCAGTTTCATCCTTTATAGATAGGATAACGACCCAGACAATACTGACAAGTAAACAGATATTATCAGGGATACTGTGGTATGGTGGCCACCCATGGTCTGAATGGCTGGTATACACCACACAGGCAGAAGTCTGCTGCACTGGTTTTATGAATGTCTTGCCAGAACCTGGAAGCCAAAGTTTGCTTAATAGCATTGCAAGGGTTAAGCTTGCAACTTACTGGAGATGTGGATGTGTCTCAGAATGTTTAATGGAGTCTGTGTTTGGCATGTGGGAGACAGACAGAGACTGAGGCATGGAGAGCCTGCCGCGTGCTGGGCTGTGAGCAAAAGGCAGACATCATTCTAAAGAAGCAGACCTTCAGAGGCCCTGTGTGGACTGATTACAGGCCGTGTGTGAGGTAACCGGACTGAGTTTTTGTAAAGCTAAACGAAGGCTCATGTTTTACTTTGCACTATGCGGTTTATGCTGTCCTAAATAAACCCGCTGGACTTAGTTCATGAAAGAGACTGTTGTAGTGTTTATGGTTTTGTGCTGCTAAGCGAGTGTACCCCGACCCGCTGAGTGATCGATATATCACAATACATACACCAAAAAACTACACACAGTTTAGGATCAAAGATTTTTATAACAATAATAATGTCCTATGAAGATTACAGCAGGGACATCCCACAATCTCCCTAGTCCTATGGAGGTTACAGCAGGGACATCTCACAATCTCCCTAGTCCTATGGAGATTACAGCAGGGACATCCCACAGAAAGACAAAAACATTAAGCACCCAATAGCAAATCAACGCACAGTATATAAAGCACAGATGCTAGCTAACTGTTATGAACCTTGAGAAAGAAGGCCGCGCCTTCGAAACATGTTGGTCTTACAGCTAGCAAATGAGACGCAGCACAGTCCCTACAACTCTCCGCCTACTCCGCCACATGACCGCCGCATAATCGGTGACGTGTAATCAGCTGACCGGAGAACGAGGAAGTGAGGAAGAGCGTGTCCGGTGGCCATGGTGCGCGACCTCAGCGTCCTCTACAGACAGGAGAAAGCACTAACAGATTGAAATCAGATTGAAGAGCCAACGGGAGGGAAGTAAGTCTCAGTACATTTTGTGCATAACGGGATTTGCAGTATATTGGGTAGCAAGGTAGGTACATAACATGGTCTGATAACCAATATATATTTTAGGACCTCTAAAAAGACTTACAATATAGGAGCCACTTGACTGACAGCAAGAAACAACAAAGATCCAACACAGAGGATCATTGAAGGTGACAACATTCTATTCACTGACCTGGACACACACAGAGAACAAATACCTTCTCATTACAGGTCACAAGGCAGTCAATAACATTGCCAGTGACCAGAAAGGTACATGACCAAGCTAACATCTACGTGCAGTCAGCAAAGAATAAGGTAAAAATAAACCTCTAGCAAAAATTGAAATTAAACCTCTAGAAACCTCTCCTTTGTAACCACTGCACAGTAGTGTATCAATAATTAATTTTTCTCCTGAAACAGAAATTATGCTTTACCCAGAATGGGAGCACAGGTAGAATAACCTGTACCAACTACTACCCAGGTAATTAACATTCATACATACATATGGGAAATTGAATAACCAGTGAGTCCAACAACTAGGTAAACTTCTCTTATAATTACAGGTCACACCCAAACTCTGAAAAACCTTTGACAAGAAGGAGCCCACACATCTGTGACTCGCTTAGGCTGGCTTCACACTTGCAGATGCATCTGCAGCGTGTTGCGTGACAGCGTGACCGCGGCCGCGGTCTGAAAGCTCTCATTCATTCCTGTATGTGAAGCGTCCGCAGGCGGATGCCTGCTGACAGATCACACTCTCCCGCCCGCACCATGGACGCGAGATGTTGCGTCCATGGTGCGGGCGGGAGAGTGTGATCTGTCAGCAGGCATCCGCCTGCGGACACTTCACATACAGGAATGAATGAGAGCTTTCAGACCGCGGTGCGCCCTATTATAAACATAGGGGCCGCGGTCTGCATGCTGATACTTGCAGATGCATCTGCAAAACGCTGCAGATGCATCTGCAAGTGTGAAGGCAGCCTTAAACAATGATTTTGCACACACACTTAACTGTTTTGTGATTTATTTATTTTTTAACTTTCATTACTTTTATCCTATTAAATGTATATATTTTAATAATAAGGATCCCGAAAAAAAGGTTGTACTAACACAGTGGTAATCTCCTTTCTTGCCAATAACATAGATTTAGCGATAATCCTTAGAACATAATCTTACAAAGTTGCTTATTTTCATGTGTTTTCATGACTTATGAAATAAAAATTAAAACAATTGGTTACGCTTTAATCATGCAGTTACCAAAATGCGGACTTCACTGAATCCAACCTTTTTATAACCATGCACTTTTAATACCCATGGCCATACTAACGTTCCAAATACAGAGCTATAAGTCTTTTTTTTTTTTTTTTTTTTTTTTTTTTTGTCAGATGTCATAATTGTTGAATTTTTTTCAGGAAGAGTAGGTTAATGATTAAAGGGAAGCTGTAAGGGTGGCTTCAGACTTGCGTTCGTGTCCACCGCGTCTTGCGGCGGGCGAACACAAGCTCAGCGCAAGCACTGCCCATCCCTATGTTTATCATGAGGACGCACGGTGTATGCGCTTGGCTGCGGATTGCCGTGCGCACCCATTGACTTCCATGTGTGATTTGTACGCAATGCAGATGCTTGCGTATAAGTCATACATTCTCGTCTGCACCCTGAACGTGACGTGGTCTGATCATATCACATCTCCTGGGCAGGGAAGGAAGGAAAAAAATGTACAGACTTTACATAAGTCAGAAAAATGTAGTATTTGAAGTTGTCTTAAGCTAGAATTGTGGCGAAAACACCTTGATGAATCGGGGTCCAGAGTGGAACATCAGATACCTTATTATGCTACCAGCATACAGCAGATGAAATAAGTATTGAACGTGTCGCGATTTTATAAGTGCATATATTTCTTAAGATGATGTTGACATTAATTTCTTACCAGATCTTGGTAACAGCAAATCCAATCAGCGCAGGCAGAGAAATCAAACCATAGATGCCCATGAATTAAAGGGGAACTCCAGTGAGAGAAAACCTTTTAGTACAGTTCCTGCTCTGCTACTTCATGAAGCAGAGCTCTACACTGCAGTTCTAGGATCTATAGGCCTCTTATAAATCAATAAAATCATACCTGCTTCTCTGCTCTGGCCCCTACCTCATGGAACCTAGAATCTTCAGCATGAGAGCTTCATGCTGCTGGTGAGAAGAGGTGTGTCAGGGGCATGGATGCTGGGAACTGCAGGATCAGCCTACATTCCAGTGAGGAATGATGATGATGATGATCCATTCAAAGTTGGAGCGATAAGAAGATACCATGTTCTCATGGGGGAGGGGAGACCATGCAGAGCTGAATCAATCAATATAATGATTTGCCTCTGCTCGTATCCTCACATATAACCGTACACCAGTACACATTATACATCAGCATACAGAAGAGGATTACAGCATGTATTTGTATCTGCTTGGAGACATGATTTCTATAGTATGGGTTGAAGGGTGAGACAGCAGAAACTAAGCACACGGGGGGGGGGGGGGGGGGGGAGGGGGAAACGGGGGGAGCAGAGATGGCGCCCCCCCTGTAACCTGTAAAAAAACACTGTATAAAGTTTACAGATAACTTTTCCAGAGAGATTTACTGATTATGGAATCCTCACTATTCCCGGGGGTCCACCCCGCCTCCTACCTGTGACATCAGGATGTGGATTGGGTTATTACTGACATCTTGTGATAAATTCATGTCCACACCATCTTTAGAAATATATTTACTTGAAAGTTGGTGACGTGTTCAATACTTATTTCACCCGCTGTATATATCACTTTGATGGCGGAGTCCTTTAGTTGAAAAACTTTATGGGTCCACTACCATGTTTGTTGTTGGATGATTACTGTGCGTGGGACAGGTTCAAGGAGTCTATAGTCCATGGTAAGTTATAACAATTTGTTGAAGGCTTGTACAACAGAGGGCAACAATCTGGAGTTTGCCCACCCTGAATATAGAATCTTTTAATGCTGGTTTCACACCAACATTTTTTTAAATTCAGCAAAAATCCTGTTTGTGAGAGAAAAATTGGATCCAGAACAGATCCAGTTTTTGCTCTTAGACTTATAATGAAGTGAGGTTGCATCCAATCTCTGCTGGATCCAAAGATGCAAAATGGTAATGTTTTTTGGACACTGTAAAAAAGCCGCATCCAACCAGATCCAATGTTCTCAATTAATTATAGTGGAAGTCTATGGGCACCGAATCCGGTATGCCTACTGAGCACGCGGGTTTCACTAGAAGGTATTATAGAGCTCCCCAGTCTCACGCTACTTGCTTCAAAGGCCGCTCACTAAGCTTCATGAATATTCACTTCACTGCACTGAACTGCAATGGCCAATCACAGACGCTCACTCTGTGACAGTGTCTGTGATTTGCTTTTTCACTCAGACTGCACCCCCACAATCTCTACCGGTGTCTCTGTTTGGTTGCCATATATATTCGTGTATGACAACCAACCTGCCGGCATATTTGTGTAAAATAAATAAATAATGAAAAAAATGCTATGTGGCAGTGAGTGAGTACACCATTGTAACTCTTATCAGCTAACATGGTTAACATGGTGACCTCACGCTGCACCGCTGAATCTCTTGGTGTGTGCTTCAAGGTCGTCCACAGCTTTCGGGGCACGCATTTTGTCCCATTATTTTATTTAAAGAAAACGCTGGTGTAAAACTAGCCTAAGATGTCAAGTGAAAATATATATTTATACTACATAGCTATAGCTTTCTTGGTTCAGTTGAACACATTAAAATCTTGCTTAGTGTATAAATGTATTATATGGCAACTTGTTCTCAGCTATCTGTTCACGTGTTTTGTTTTTGTTTTATTTTCGCAGTGAACTTGTTCCTTCTTATGATTCCACTACATTTGTGCTGGAAAACTTCAGGTATTCCTTTCTTTGTTGGTTGATGTATTCAGTGTGTGCGTGTGTATGTACATGAAATCGGAATAAACCTTTACCGGTTTAGGTCAATTAGGTTTACCATAATTATTATTATTTGCAAAATGCAGAATAATATGAGAGAATTTTTTCATGCATTTTTATTTCTTTCTGCTAAGTTGCAAGTTTACATACAGTAAGATTACTATGCCTTTTAACCAATTTGGGACAGCTCATATGATGGTCAAGTTTGATGGCTTCTGATAGATTTATTGGCAACATCTGAGTTAATCAGAGACACGCCTGTGCATGTATTTAATGCACACTTGAAACACACTGCTTCTTTGTGTAGCATCATAGCAAAGTCTAAAGAAATCAGCCAAGATATCAGGAAGAGAAGTGTGGACTTGCACAAGTCTGTTTCATCTTTGGATGCAGTATACAGATACCTTGAAGGTGCCTCGTTCATTTGTACAAACAATTCTACGCAACTACAAACAAGATGGGAATACCCAGCCATCATACCTCTCAGGAAGGAGACTGGTTCTGTGTCCCAGAGATGAAACGTGCTGTGGTCTGACATATGCATATCAGCTCAAGAACAAAAGCAAAAGACCTTTTGATGATGGTGGAAGCTGGTAAGATTGTGTTAATATCCACAATGAAACAAGTACTGTATCAACATGGGCTGAAAGGCCACTCTGCCAGGAAGAAGCAAGTACTCCAAAAGAAACATAAAAAAGCCAGATTAATTTTTGCAAATGCACTCCGGAACAAAGAGCTACATTTTTGGAGACATGTCCTGTGGTCTGATGAAACTAGCACTGAACTATAATGACCATTGTTATGTTTTGAGGGAAAAGAGAGAATTTTGGAAGCCTAAGAACACCATCCCAACTGTGAAACGGGGGTGGCCGCATCATGTTGTGGGGTTGTTTTGCTGCAGGAAGGACTGGTGCACTTCACATAATACATGAGGAATGACAAAGCAATTTCTCCTTCGCCTCATTGGGGGACACAGACCGTGGGTGTTATGCTGCTGTCCACTAGGAGGCGACACTAGGCAATATCTGAAAAAGAGTAATTGACTCCTCCTCTGTAGCATACACCCCCTGGCTGGGCCCTTACCCGACCAGTTTTTGCTTAGTGTCTTAGGAGTGCAGACCTCTTTTATTTTTTTTTTCTCTTACTTTTTTCTTTATTTTTACTTTTACTTTCCTCTGAAGAGGACATTACATTCGGAGGAGTATTGCAGCCTTCATGCTCGCTAGGATGCGAGTCAAGGCTGTTGCACCATACTCCTTCCTCATCTGCACATGGTCAAGGGACCATGCTGAATAGCTCATGGGAGAGCTAACCTCCCCGGTCGGGTCGAGGTTCCAGGTATGTGGCCACAGGTCCTCCGGAGGCTGCAGGGTTCTGGCCTGCCACAGAGTCCTCCGGAGGCTGCAGCAGGCTTCTGACCGGAGGGATCCGGTGACAGAAGGGAGTGCAGGACTCCGGATGGAGCGCACAGGGACCAAGAGGGCTCCTTGCTCATTCCCTCTCTTCCCCCCGCGCCTGCAAGTTCCCCCTGCAGTTCCCGGCCTGTGGATGCAAACGTATCCTGATGCATCCACAGCCCCCCTTATGGCCTCGTCGTCAGGGACCCCCTTTTGGGGTCCGTGCTTCTCCTTTGCGTCCTCCTGCGGGGACTTTTTTAGTCCTCCGCGCCGGCCCCCACTGTTTTTCGGGGCCGATAATTACTCTAGGCCCCGGCTTCGGCCTAGCGCTGGCCGGCACGCCCCCCGCACGCCCCCTGGATTGCATCACGGAGCGCGTCATGCGGGAGGCGGGCCGTTGTTTTGCACTCCTCGCTCCCCGCGAGGTTTCCTGCGTCTTGGTCACGCCCCCTTATCCCCTTCTCCGGTGGCTACAGCGCCGTCCGGAGCTGCTCCCCTCGGGCCGCAGCTGTAAAGGGGGCTCTTACTAGCAGCACCGCTCACGCAGGTGCTGAGCAGAGCAGGTTAAGGCCCCAGTTTAATGTCCCAGGCTTCCCACCGCCTCCATCCTAAGGGGAAGTCTGAGGACGCAGTCCAGTTGCTACAGGAGACCTACAAATAGGGCTCCTCTGGGAACTAGCTAATTGCTTAGCTACGTATTAATGCACAGTGTGTCTCACATTTACTCTGTGAAGAATATTCATGCATAGGTTTCTGTGCTATATATATATTGTACTGGTTCTCTTCTCCCCAGCACGGCAGTTATTTAGTCAGCAGTTCATTCTGCTGCTCCCCTCCCCACCTCCCCCCCCCCTCTGTCTGGGTATGCATACAATATTACGTCCTGCAGTCAGCTGGAGTTTAAGCTAGAAAGGCTTATTCCCATACAAGGGGGGTATTTCTAGTGGGGACTGCAGTTGAGAATACAGTGCCTATAGTATATGGCAATGAGGTTGGATCAGGAGACCTATGACGTAATGTGGACAACTTGTCCATGTCTCATAAGGCTTGTGGCTTTGCCCCTATTACCATCTATCCCACGGTATTCCCTGGTCGACCCGACACATGATGGTCCGACATTCCTAGGCCATCCACAGTGGGGTACTCAGACTGACGCCCAGATACCTCTCAGTCGCCCAACATGCTTCTTCTAGGTTCTCCTCAAGTCAGGATGCTGGGTTGAAGCGGAGATTCTACCGTCACACTCAACCCCCTCGGTTGGGGGTGCTGTTGCAGTCGTCATATTTCAAGACTGCACGACTCCGTCACGTTCTTCCTTTGCCAACCACATTTGGACAGCTGCGTAGGAGTTGACTCTTCTCAGGACTGTCCAGCATCTTTCCTCAGAACCAACAGTTGGGCCTCTGTGTGACAGCAACAACGCCGGGGCTCCAGGCCCGCTAGGCGGTTATATATGGGTCCCAGCTGCCCTCGCTAGCTCACCAGGATTCCTATTTAACAAAGGGATCACTCTCAGTGGCATTTGATTCCCGGTTTTTTACCGTATGTAGGTCGACAGGATCTCGGTGTGGTTCCTTCACCATTGTATTTCCACGACTCCGGGTCAATCACCCCTCCTACGAACACGACTGATCTTCCTGCAGGGACCTATACTCAGTTCCTGCAGGGAGCCAAGCGTTCACACAATGGTCGGTTCTGGATCCCTCCGGACTCCAGAGATGCAGGGTTGCGAGGATCACTATCCCCCCTCACACAGAGGTTTCAAGGACGGGTCTCTGACACATGAGGCGCCTTGCATGCTCCTCCCTCAGCTCCCCTCTGTTGGGGTGCAGTTTTGAGAACTCCTAGTTATATCCATACTCCTCCCGCAGCTCCCCTCGGGCGGGGTGCTGGGTCAAGGTTACGAATACCGCATGTTTTTTCGTCTTCCTCCACTTCCTCTGGTGGAGTTTCTGGTCGGAGTTCAAACATCAGGAGTCAACCCGGCCTACCTCCCCAAGCTACAAAACATTCAGATGCTGGGTTGCTGGCCGTGGAACAAGAGGTCCTGCGGCCACTCGCCACACCTGTCATGCAGGTGAATTGAGAAAACGTGCACGTGCTTGCAAGGTCCACCCTGAAGCAGGACCTACCAGTCTACGTTGTCTACACGGACCCTACTCTGGTTGGATGAACCTCAGGTGGACCGTCTGGTACGCGGCATGGCCGTGAGTACGGTTCCCGTTTTTTCCTTACTTGGAAGTTCCTTCAATAGCGACACAGCACAACTGAGTCGCTCCCCCCCTCAGCACGCTGCCCAGCGCAACCGAGGCCTGGTCCCAGATCT
Organism: Allobates femoralis; assembly: GCA_033576535.1. Lineage (NCBI taxonomy): Eukaryota > Metazoa > Chordata > Amphibia > Anura > Aromobatidae > Allobates > Allobates femoralis. The sequence continues at coordinate 420,222,496 of JARQOC010000002.1, forward strand.
ACATCCAGCACGCACGCCCTCATTCATGCAGTGAACATTGTACGGCCGTAATGGCTGCGAAAGCTTTACCTTCGGGATGGGCACTTGGCATACATTTGGAAGGCAGAGCCTGTCCCTACGAAATCCCTCACGGGATTTTTTGGTTTGAAGGCAAACTAAGGCTTCAGAATGTAGGAGCTTCTCCCTTACACTGACTGTCTATCCTCCATGTGGAACAGAAGGTTTAAGGCCTCTAACAACGTTTTTTTTTTCTCCCAGTTGTCTCGCCATTCCCGGAAGTTGCGTCTACTGAGGGCGACGGTACCTTGGCGTACTGATTTCCCGCAAACTACAACAGGCAGAAACACGAGGTGTTTCCTCCGCGTTCTTCCTCCTGCCACAATGGATGAAGCCCTGGGCGACGGTTCCTATGCGTTCCGCTCTCCCCCTGCCGTGATGGGTGCAGTCAAGGATGCAGTCGTAGGTGACGGTTCCTATGCGTTCCGATCTCCCCCTGCCAGGTTGGATGCAGTCGTGGGCGACGGTTCCTATGCGTTCCGATCTCCCCCTGCCATGATGGATGCAGTCGAGGATGCATTCGTGGGCAACGGTTCCTATGCGTTCCGATCTTCCCCTGCCATGTTGGATGCAGTCGTGGGCGACGGTTCCTATGCGTTCCGATCTCCCCCTGCCATGATGGCTGCAGTCGTGGGCGACGGTTCCTATGCGTTCCGATCTCCCCCTGCCATGATGGATGCAGTCGTGGGCGACGGTTCCTATGCGTTCCGATCTCCCCTATGGACGGCTTGCCACAGACTTTCAACATCAAGCTCCTCACAATGGATATCTGAGCTTGCTGCGGATGACGTAGCTCCGGACCAATTTTCAGGCTCCCCAATCGCCTCCTGGTTTGCAGCATGCTGATGGCCATTGCAACAGCTAAATCAATGCCACAGACTAAATGGCACAGTACTATACTACTACAGTCTCCCCAGCCGCCAATGGTGGCCCCTGGGTTGTAGCGCACTAACTGTCGCCGAACTAGCTATATCACATCAGGCATCAGAGTATAGCTCTGCCACCCGGGACAAGAGCAGGATGTCGGCACGCCTCTCAGGACCAGTTGTACTTCATATGCCTTAATCTACGCAGAGAGGCCCCCCTTCGTTCCAGATCGCTTGAAGACCTTTTCACTTGAGCTCCGATGTTACGCTTCAAAACGGTACATAGGTGCTGTGACCTAGTGGTAGAACAGCTGTCTACCAACGCAAAGTTGCCCGGTTCGTGCCCGGGTACAGGCATCTTGTTAATCTTCAAGTCATAGTCTCTCTCGCCTATGTTATTTCCCGGACTACGGATGGATCATCAGTTCCATTTGACGAAGTTGAATACATCTTAGTTATCACATGTTAATCTCCAGGTAGACTACTTCAACAATCAGGTATTACGCTGGGCACATCTTTTCCCCAGTGGGGCCGTCTTTATCCTGTCTGACTGTCGTTAGTCAGAGGTTTTTTCTTTCAACTGATATTGGCTTCCTCGAGTTCTCTAGTCTGAGCACCGTTACGATAATCCGCTCCTGAATACAGTTTTTTCCCTGGTATGTTTCTATCTGCATACCCTTCTCGGATGCACGCACAATCATATCCATCGGAGTGCCCTCTCTCCTTTGGGCCCACTTTCCACCCAGACAGTCCAGGGGTTTCATCTACCTCGACGTGTCGCTGACAGCAGTCGTCACCCTGTTCTCTGTCTAGGTTTACTGTTCATGGTTCCTTACTGCCAGACGTTTGATGTCCTGTACTCACCGGCAGACCCCATAGGTTTGGGGGTTTTCTCCCTCACATTCTGGGGTTTTGGGCATCCATGGGCATGGATGTTTACGTATGTATGTATATATGTATATATATATATATGTGTGTGTGTATATGACAAAAGGCCTATTTCTCACTTGCAGTGGCTTTCCACGCATCATGGCTTACCTTCCTGGGTATACCCTTGGGTTTTAGCCACCCTTGCCGGGACGTTCACAGGTGTGTTTACGTAAGGTTCACTCTGGTCCTGTTACCAGAGATCTGACTTTTTCTCCGGCTGCCATCGCTGTATGCACCTTAGATGCTGGTTCTGCGTCTTCTTGTGCTTCCGGCTTCAGTTATCTCTTTTTTATTCTCAAGTACCTTGCTGTTTTCTCGAAGTTTCCATACGCTGTTCCCAGAACTATGTGTCTTCTGGAGACACTTCCATTACCACTACCGGTTCATACTGTTCGGCTGTGGCATTTCCTAGTTGCAGCCTTTCCTCCACCTTTAACGGTGCTTGACCTACGCGGTCACCCTTATGAAGGTGGGCTTTTCATCCCACCTGCAAGTCCTTTTTCTTCCATCCCTGTGCTTCTTACCAGGGCATTGAGTGATGTTGGGTACATTCTGTCTCTCTGCCACACCTTTGTGCCTGTTTGGACATTCCACACATGCAGAGGCCGGACTCTCTAGGTCATTTTTTTCTTCAGAATGATACCAAGGGACTATGCCAGGTTCCCCGGTCACAGGTCTACTGCCTTCGAACTGCTGGCTAGAACGGCTGGCTAGATATGGTATGGTTTTTCGATCATTGAATACCAAGGTTCTCTACTCCTAGGAAAGGAGTATCCTAGATCTTGGGCGCCAGGGCTATGTACACACAGGTGTGCTCGCCAGCCGTCTGAGTTAGTCTTATTTTTGGTGATCATTTTGACGTCTATACTCAAGCGTTAACGCAGATCTGGGTATACGTATTCCCCAGGCGGCAATGTTCCACCTCGGTAGTGCGTTTTTTAGAAGAGTTTATAACAATATTCTCTCCCACCCAGGGACTGCTTTAGGACGTCCCACGGTCTGTGTCCCCCAATGAGGCGAAGGAGAAAAGGAGATTTTTGTGTACTCACCGTAAAATCCTTTTCTCTTAGCCTCTAATTGGGGGACACAGCTCCCACCCTGTTGTCCGTTTCGGGCTTTGTGGGTATTGTTTCTATCTTAAATGCTTTCCTGTATACATGCCTTTTCTTTAGGCTTTACTTTCGTTGAGCTTCATATTGTTTTTCTATTAAGCTCTACGGTCCTTTGGCGTCATATATAGTCGCCCTTGTCTGACCTATTTCTTGTCACTTTCTTCTTCTCCTACTGCTTTAGCACAAAACTGGTCGGGTAAGGGCCCAGCCAGGGGTGTATGCTACAGAGGAGGAGTCAATTACTCTTTTTCAGATATTGCCTAGTGTCGCCTCCTAGTGGACAGCAGCATAACACCCACGGTCTGTGTCCCCCAATTAGAGGCTAAGAGAAAAGGATTTTACGGTGAGTACACAAAAATCTCCTTTTACCCATGTGGCACATAATGTTCAATAATGGGCACTGTGAGGAATAGGAATTACTCCTTATTATTCCCCCCTACACCAAAATCACTCCATAAAAAATGCTTGGCAACCAAAGGAGAAAATATATGGAGATCTGGTCATGAATATAAATTATTTTTTTTTTTTTTAAGTCAAATATATTTTTATTAATAAAGAATCCAACATGTTATTTTCACAGTAGTATCATTAACATTTATCTCAGTAATTTCCTCCTTTATTTTCCATAAACAATACAAACCCGTGAACTCCCTTTCCCTCCCCCCCACTAACTCCCACCCCTCCCCTTTCGAGCCAAGCGGTGATACCGTGTTACCCGTATTTGTGAAACAAATACAAACTTCAACTCATTCCCTTCTATCCCATTATATAGAAGACGCAGCCCCCCAGGTAGAAACTCTATCCCGTCCCGTAGGTGAGCCACGGCGACCAAATTCTCTCATAACAATCTAGTTTACCCCTTTTTCGGTATACCCCTCTTTCCATAAGAGAGACATATTTTGCTCGTTCCATAAATTCTTGTCTCGATGGTGGTTCTGCATCACTCCAATGCCGAGCGATCAACTTTCGTGCTATATAAAGTAGCCTGGCTATGGCTATCTTTGAAGATTCCTCTGTCTGGATTTCATCCACATATCCCAATATGCACACTTTCGGATCCCTAAGCACTACACAACTATATGCACCCTCCAATCTGTTTAACACCCTTATCCAATAACCACTCAGTTTTGGGCAATACCACAACATATGTAGTAGGTCCGCCGGTTCCCCCCGACACCTGGGACACTCAGCATTGGATTTTAAATGTATCTTATGTAAGAATTCTGGGGTACGGTACACCCTGTATAAAACAAAGTTGAGAGCCTGCCTGGTTCACATACTGATTGTTTTGGTATCCACTCTAAAATAGAGTCCCATTGATCATCTTCTATTGTCCCAACCTCCTGTTCCCATCTCGTCTTAGCATTAGATGGATGTTGTAGCAAAAAGGTGTGCATGATGTCCCGATATGTGGTTGCAATTACTCCTTTCGTGGGGCCTCCTTGAATATAAATTATTTAGTAGGTTTAAACATACATGAATTTTATATAGACAACTTTTGTAAACAATGAAATACACTGACAAGAAAAGAGAGTGCTAGATGGTAAAATCTCCACCAACATGCATTACATCAACCATAGATAAATACCGTATATACTCGTGTATAAGCCAACCCCCATACTTTTGCCCCCAAAACCTGGGAAAACCTATTGACTCATGTATAAGCCGAGGGTGGACCCCAGCACAGGTATACAGCCCCAGCAGTGTGGTATACAGGCCTCCCCAGTGGTAGTATACAGCAGCCTCTCCAGTGGTATATACAGCAGCCCCAGCGGTATATACAGCAGCCCCAGCGGTATATACAGCAGCCCCAGCGGTATATACAGCAGCCCCAGCGGTATATACAGCAGCCCCAGCGGTATATACAGCAGCCCCAGCGGTATACAGCCCCCCCCATCAGTGGTATACAGGGCATACAGGACCCCCCCTTGCTGCCGCACACCTGTAAAGTAATAGATCATTATACTTATCCCTGTCGCTGTCACCGCTCTGACACCGCTCTCCTCCGGGTCTTCATGCTTCCTCTTCCGGTGCACAGACAATGACGTCATTGCCTGCGCCCGCCGGAGGAGGAAGCAGGAAGAAGCATGAAGACCCGGAGGAGCGCGGTGTCAGAGCGGCGGCGACAGGGATAAGTATACTGATCTATTACTTTACAGGTGTGCAGCAGCAAGGGGGGGCCCTGTATGCCCTGTATACCACTGATGGGGGGGGGGGGGGCGCACTGTATACCGCTATATGACTTGTGTATAAGCCGAGGGGGGGACTTTTCAGCACATTTCCTGTGCTGAAAAACTCGGCTTATACACGAGTATATACGGTAACTGTTGCATAGCAGTACAATTTTCATGCTTATGACTAAAGAAAGGTGCAAGTTCCAAAAAAATATATACAATTAGAGAAATTACTCCAAATGTATAACAGTCCTGCAGGGTCAGAGGTGCAGCTCTCTAGGATAACAGGAAAATGCAGTTGCAAATTTTAAGAGATCACAAGATCAATAGCAATTAGGTATGAGGTCACAGCAGCATAACACAGATCTACACAGAACTAGTATATACAGATAAAGTGCCAGTGCTTACATGGTGGAAAAATGAGAGACTTCCCCACCTACACCTCCAGCGCATGTTTTGCTTTGGATAAGGAACGCTTATTCATGGAGGTCATGGAAAGAAGATTATGTGGCAATACTGAAGCAACATCTCAAGACATCAGCCAGGAAGTTAAAGCTTGGGTGATATGGGTTTTCAAAATGGACAATGAACCGAAGCATACTGCCAAGCTGGTTACAAAGTGGCTTAAGGATAACAAAGTCAATGTTTTAGAGTGGCCATCACAAAGCTCTGATCTCAATCCTATTGAAAATTTATGGGCAAAGCTGAAAAGGTAGGTGCGAGTAAGGTGACCTACAAACATGGCTCAGTTACACCAGTTCTGTCAGGAGAAATGGGCCCAAATTCTTACCAACTATTGTGAGAAGCTTGTGGAAGGATATACAAAACACTTGACCTAAGTCATACAGTTTTAAGGGTAATGATACCAAATACTAATGAAACGTATGTAAACGTATGACTTAACAGAAAATAATAAAAAATACCTTAAAACATTCTCTTTCTCATTATTCTGGTACTTGGCAAATATTCATATTTATGGTAATCCTAATTGACCTAAAACAGGAAAGGTTTATTCTGATTTCAGGTCAGTTACATAGAAAAAATGTATGTGTCTTTTTATATAGTGTATCAACTGTATGTATATACCGTATTTTTCGCTTTATAAGACGCACCTAATTATAAGACGCACCCCCAAATTTGGTGAAGGAAAAGAGGAAAAAATAATTTTTAATGTTAAATGGGGTCCGTCTTATAGTGTCAATGTCCATCTT
>JARQOC010000002.1:420228945-420244466 GCA_033576535.1 Allobates femoralis
TAAATTTTTAATGTTAAATGGGGTCCGTCTTATAATGTCAATGTCCATCTTACAAATCATATAGGGTATATGTCCCTCATAGCCCCCTCATCCTGGTACATGGTCCCTCATCCTTGGATTTAGCCCCACATCCTAGATATGGCCCCCTTATTCTGGTTACAGCTGGCACATGTCCCCAAGTGATGGTACATTCCACCAGGGTTGGCACACATCCCCCAGGGCTGGCACACATCCCCCAGGGCTGGCACACATCCCCCAGGGCAGGCACACGTCCCTCAGGGCTGGCACACGTCCCTCAGGGCTGGCACACGTCCCTCAGGGCTGGCACACGTCCCTCAGGGCTGGCACACGTCCCTCAGGGCTGGCACACGTCCCTCAGGGCTGGCACACGTCCCTCAGGGCTGGCACACGCCTCCCAGGGCTGGCACACGTCCCTCAGGGCTGGCACACGTCCCTCAGGGCTGGCACACGTCCCTCAGGGCTGGCACACGTCCCTCAGGGCTGGCACACGTCCCCCAGGGCTGGCACACGTCCCCCAGGGCTGGCACACGTCCCCCAGGGCTGGCTCACGTTCCCCTGGGCTGGCTCACCATTCCCCTGGGCTGGCTCACCATTCCCCTGGGCTGGCTCACCGCCCCCCAGGGCTGGCTCACCGCCCCCCAGGGCTGGCTCACCGCCCCCCAGGGCTGGCTCACCGCCCCCCAGGGCTGGCTCACCGCCCCCCAGGGCTGGCTCACCGCCCCCCAGGGCTGGCTCACCGCCCCCCAGGGCTGGCACACGTCCCTCAGGGCTGGCACACGTCCCCCAGGGCTGGCACACGTCCCCCAGGGCTGGCACTCGTCCCCCAGGGCTGGCACACGTCCCCCAGGGCTGGCACACGTCCCCCAGGGCTGGCACATGCCCCCCCATGCTGCTGCCTATAATAAAATAACAATCACATTACTCACCTTTTCCAGCGATGTCCTGGCTCCCTCCATGCAGCTGCACTCCTCCACTTCTCTGTAATGCCAGTAAAATGATCGGGTGCACAGAGATGATGAGACTGCTGAGCCCATCACATGACCGGCTTCACAGAGAGAAGAACCAGGAAGTGGAGGAGTGCAGCTGCATGGAGGGAGTCAGGACATCGCCGGAAAAGGTGAGTAATGTAGTTATTTTATTATTGGCAGCAGCATGGGGGGCCATATTTAACATGGGGGGGGGGGGGGGGGAGCATGTGCCATCACAGGGAGGGCGCAGACAGTTTAATATGTGCTGCTCCCCCAGTCCATCACCCTGGTGCAGTTTCAGCACCACAGTGATGGACAGCGGCAGCGCATATTAAATGAGCGGGAGCAGGAGATCTCCCGCTCTGTCTGCAGCCCGCTCCAGCCCCCCCGGCTCCGCTCCAGAGCTGCCCCCACCTCCCGTGCCCCCACACTCCATACATTCGGGCTATAAGACGCACCCCCCACTTTCCCCCACAGTTTGGGGGAACAAAAGTGCGTCTTATAGTCTGAAAAATACGGTATGTTGATTGTGAGGGCAATATTTTACTTTTTACTAGGGACCCAAAACGCATTTGTATTGCAAACAACCATGTCTTTTATGGTTTTGATGCTGAACCACGTAGGTGGTGCCAGGAGCTGTTCTTTTATTTTTCCATTTTTGTGTTTTACAGTATGTGCAATGTGTAGAACATATCTGAAGATTATATGAATGACTCCATAGCTCAGGGCTTAGAGCAACAGTCGAATTAAACAAGGGTTGCAAATTCATATGTGACGAGGGCCTGAGGTTCGCTGGGTTCAAATCCCACCAAGGACAACAACTGCAAGGAGTTTGTATGGTCAACCCGTGTTGGCATGCGTTTCCTCTAGGTGCTCCGGTTTCCTCCCACACTCCAAAGACATACTGATAGGGGATATAGATTGTGAGTTTCTGTAAAGCGCTGTGGAATATGATGGCGCTATTTATGTAAATATAACATGAATTAATCTAAAATTTGTGGCAGTTTTTCTATTACAGTTAAACAATCTGAAATCTACATTGGTAGAGTAATGAGAGCACACTGGTACATCCACCATCTCCTTAAAATTGTCGTTATTCCAGATGCCAGTGTAATATTACATTTGCATCATAGAAAGAATCCTGCCCAGCTTTGTTGCCGCACACAACCTTTTCCAACCAATCCAATTGCTTTATCTTGAAAGTATATCTATCACCATTATTACATCCTGAACACATGGCATGCTGAAGTGCAGATTGTCATTTATTACATTAGTTGGATTCGACCATCCATCATGGCAAAAATCAACCTCTTATTATTTCAGACGTAGGGTTATCCTCCACCACAGTCTGTAAGTTCAGATTGCAATTTTCTCTCATACAGGAACCTGTGTGAAAAATGGATGTTATTTTCATGTCATACTTCATAAATTCCTGGATGAATTTTGTTACTGGTATGCAGGATGTTTCCCCACAGTTATTTGGCTCTATGCTATCGGCCATCTTTATTAATACATATATTTATCTTCTTATGAATGACTTCTTTGCTGGTCAATTACTTTAAAATAAAATGGAGATAGTAATGGTTTCCTTTTAACCCCTTCCCGACCTATAACGTTGTGGGACATCATTTTGCGCCGGCAAAATCTCACCTGGGCTACAGGAAGCCAGGGACCTTAGGGTGACGTCAGGGGGAGGGGGGGTTGTCTTTCCCACCCCTCGTCTGCCATACCTGTGATTGGCTGTTGCAACATCCAACAGCCAATCCCAGTTATTGTGTCAGCCACCTATGGAAGGGTCTGGCTCCGCCCCTTCCATAGCATGGAGTGCTGGAGGAGGCGGATATCGCCCCCTCCAGTGATGATGGGAGTGATCTGATGGGATTGATCACTTCCATATCAGTCCTATCATCGCCCCTGCGTCCTCTCTCCCCGGTCCTTCGCACTTCCCTGCTCTCCGCTGCTCCTGTGCGCGCTTTCCCCGGTCCTCTGCTCCTATGCCCTGCTGTGACCGCTCTCCTCTGGGAGTGGGAGGACCAGAGGAGACAGCAGAGTGGGCGCAGTGTGGAGTGGCGATGATGGGAGTGATCATTCCCATCAGATCACTCCCATCATCGCTGGAGGGGACTGTACCAGTCCCCTCCAGTGATCTGATGGGATTGATCACCCCCATCATCACTTCTCCACACTGTACCTCTGCAGTCCTGTGCCCTGCAGCCCAGCACCCTTGCGCCCCACACCCCTGTGCCCTGCAGCCCGCAGCCCTGCAGCCCGCAGCCCTGCATGCCTGCGACCCTGCAGCCCAGCACACTTGTGCCCCGGACCCTGTGCCCCGGACCCCTGTGCCCCACAACCCGGCACCCTTGCGCCCAGGACCCCTGTGCCCCACAGCCCGGCAACCTTGCGCCCCACACCTCTGTACCCTGCAACCCATACCTGCATGCCTGCACCCCTGCGTCCCTCCACCCTGCAGCCCAGCACCCTTGCGCCCCGCACCCCTGTGCCTGCAGCCCTGCGTCCTGCACCTCTGTGCCCTGCAGCCCACACCCCACAGCCGGCATCCCTGTAGCCTGCGGCCCTGCACCCCTGTAGCCTGCGGCCTGCACCCTGTAGCCTGCGGCCCTGCACCCCTGTAGCCTGCGGCCCTGCACCCCTGTAGCCTGCGGCCCTGCACCCCTGTAGCCTGCGGCCCTGCACCCCTGTAGCCTGCGGCCCTGCACCCCTGTGCCCCGGACCCCTGTGCCCTGCAGCCCTGCACCCCGCACCTCTGTGCCTTGTGCCCCGGACACCTGTGACCCACAGTCTGGCGCCCTACGCCCCACACCCTTGTGCCCTGGACCCCTGTGCCCCACAGCCCGGCAGCCTTGCGCCTGCAGCCCTGTGCCCCACACCCCTGTCCCTGCGCCCCACACCTCTGTGCCCTGCAGCCCACACACCACAGCCCTGCACCCCTGTATCCTGTGCCCTGCAGCCCAGCACCCCTCACCCTTGCGCCCCGGACCCCCTGTGCCCCGCACCCCTTTGCCTGCAGCCCTGCGCCCCTGTGCCCTGCATCCCCACACCCCTGTTCCCTGCACCCCTGTGCCCAGCAGCCCACACATCTGCGTCTCTGCACCCATGTCCTGCGCACCTGCAACCCTGTGTCCCTGCAGCTCGCAGCCATGTGCCCTGCACATCTGTGCCCTGAAGCCTGCATCCCTGCGACTCTGCACCCCCTACGTTTCTCCAACCCTGCACCTTGCATGCCTGTGCCCTGCATCCTTGTGTCCCTGCGCCCCTTGCCCTGCACCCGTTTTCCTGCACTCCTGTGCCCTCTTCCTCCTCCGGTCACCCCCTCCCCTCCTGTGCCCTCCTACCGCTTGTACTAGCATTCTCTGCAGCGTCATCTCCCTGCATGGAGATGACGCTGCAGAGGAGCGATGTGACAGCCAGCCACAGCGATATGTGTTATCACTGTGCCGTGGCTCTGTATCACTCCCTAAGTTCTGTGATCTTTACCGGTCACAGCACTTCGGGTCCGGGGAGAGGGAGCGCAGTCTCGTACCTCTCCATGTGGTGATCGGCCATTCGTAATGACCCGATTACCATAGTAACCGGGTGTTGCCATGGCAACCTGACATAGCCATGACAACATCCGGTCACCTGACCCAAGCCTCAGAGATCATGTGAACTTTGAGAGTTGGGTTTGCCACAGTGATGGTGCACTGTATGACAATGATCTGCCATACAGTGCACCATGACTGTGACCCCCAGAGACTACAACAAGGGATCAAGTGTTCTCTTCTTGAAGTCTCTGGGGTCAGTCATGGTGTACTGTATAGCAGATCATTGCCATACAGTGCACCATCAGTGTAACCCCAGAGACTGCAGGAAGAGGACACTTGATCACTTGCTGCAGTCTCTGGATGTAGTAGAGGCGATCGAGCGTTGTGGGACCATCGTTGTGGACTATGTCGGACGGTATGAAGTAATAAAGATGGAGTCTCAATTTGTGTTTGTTTTTTTTCTAATAAAAGTATTTTTCTCTGTGTGGTGGATTTTTCTTTTACTATTTACCAGAGATTCCTAGTGACTGGGTCTAACATTGGCCCGACATTATGAATCTCGGGCTTAGTGCCAGCTGCCAATAAAAAGCTGGCATTAACCCCCTATATTATTCAGTGTGCCACCAGCATCAGGGCAACTGGAAGAGCCTGGGTACAGCGCCAGAAAATGGCGCTTCAATGAATGCGCCATTTTCTGAGGTGGCTGCGGGCTGCAATTCGCAGCATAGGGGGCCCAGAATGCTTGGGCCTCTCCATGCTGAGGATTCCAGCCCCCAGCTACCTAGTTGTACCTGGCTGGACCAAAAATATGGCGGAGCCCCACATCTTTATGACATGGAGGTTTGCCGTATTTTTGGTTGCCTGCCAGGTACAAGTTGGCAGCTGTGGCGCTGCAAATTGCTACCCACAGCCATCCCAGAAAATAGCGCATTTGTTAGAGGTGCCGTTTTCTGGTGCTGTACCCCAACTCTTCCAGTTGCCATTTTGCTGGTGGCACACGGGCTCTCCATACGCGACATGGTGTCCTCTAACAAGTTGAATGAAAAATTAGCTCTAATTGTTAGTGGACACCATGTCGTGTATGGAGAGCCCCTGTGTGCCTAAACATTGGAGCTCCCCCACAAGTGACCCCATTTTGGAAACTAGATCCCCCAAGGACCGTATCTAGATGTATAGTGAGCACTTTGAACCCTCAGGTGCTTCACAAATTGATCTGTAAAAATGAAAAAGTACTTTTTTTTCCACAAACTTTCTTTTTTCATTTTTACAGATTAATTTGTGAAGCACCTGGGGATTCAAAATGCTCTCCACCCATCTAGATATATTCCTTGGGGGATTTAGTTTCCAAAATGGGGTCACTAGTGGGTGAGCTCCAATGTTTAGGCACACAGGGGCTCTCCAAACGTGACATGGAGTCCACTAACAATTTGAGGTAATTTTCCATTCAAATTGTTAGAGGACACCATGTTGCGTTTGGAGAGCCCCTGTGAACCTAAAAATTGGAGCTCCCCCACACGTGACCCCATTTTGGAAACTATATATAATATATAATCAATTGTCATAACTAAATTCACTTTTTTAACTGTAATTATGTTTTTATGTAGGGACTGAGGCTGCCATTTGTATTTGCCGGTGTGTAACACCATTTACATACCTCTAATATGGCATTCCGTCCTCCGATCCCATCTCCTGCATTGTGATGCCTCCTGCTGTGACCATGGCGCACCATCGCACACCCCCTTGGCTGTCCAGTTTACAGCTGTGGGAGGAGATCTGTGCCATTTTTGTGAAGCCCACGGCGCATGCTGCAGGCTACATGTTCCCCCTGACACTGCTAAGTGCGATGCCAGAAGCAGAGATGCTTTAAAGTGGTGGAGGGATAAGTACTGGTATTAGTTAACACTTTGACGGGTATGCGCACTGCTTGTATGGAGCGGACTCAGGAGCTGACCCAACTTGTACTATGGGTGCACCAGGTGTGTTACTTTTGAGTGCTAGCTACGTATGTAACTGATGTGATCGGCGTGATCTTTTGAGTGCATCATTTTAAGGGGTTTTCTCAAGTTGTATGTTGAGAAGAACAACATTTCAAGCCTTCAGTTTCCTGCTTTGCCAAAGGTGGCATCCTGCTGAAGATTGACAGATCAGCCTAGCAGCATGACTGTGCCGCTGGTCCACACTGTGAACACTCAGGTTTCTAGTAGAAACAGCCAACTTCTGCAGCCATAAAGTATAGTACAGCGCCAGCAGACTCCTTTAGGTAACTGGTCAGGCTGAAACTGCATGGTGGCAGGTTACCTAGTCAACCATCTGTACTCTAAAATAGGAATTCTGAGGTTTTTTACTATGTAAAAACTTGCAACTTTGCAAATTATCACAAGCACTTTACAATTTTACCCAATTATGAATGTGTGACAACCCGTGCATGCTGCTGTCTTAGGGGCAATCAGTTCTGTCATGGATGGCAGAGGCCTGCTGGAGGCCCCATGTGTCATGTGATTGTAAAAATTACAATCTGATCAAGCAATGGCAGATTCATGTCCTCTATTCGGAATTATTTTAGATGTTAAAAAAGCACTATGAAGAGTTCAAAAACATTACTTTAAATCACCCTTAAAGTGTAAAAGATTGAAAAAGCATATTTGATATTGCCACGTGTAATTGCACCTTCATTTTATTATATACAAGCAAATTCCTCCATAGTCCCCTTTTTTTTTTTTTTTTTTTAATGTTTTATCTCAAATACTGAATAATTTGCGATCCCGTGCTGTAATGTCTGCATACACTTTTGCTTCCTCCCCAGCCCAGGATCAAACCATACTACTTGTCTAGTCAGACACAGCCCTTTTAAAGTACACAATGTATCAGGAAAACATATATAAGATTATCTCCGCTCAGGAACATTTTTTTTATACACATCCAATTGTAGAAATTCTTATTATTCCAAGATCTTTGATTAAAATTAACTTTGTTTTTACCACAAACTAAGGTAATTTTAAAGGCTTCCCGACCCATGACGTTACACAAACGTCATGGGTTTTGGTGTCTTTCCGACCCATGATGTTGTGCAACGTCATGGCAGGATCGGGTTTTGGCAGCACCGTTGACTGGCGTTGGTGAAATGTCACCGATGCTGCAGGAACATGAGGACCTGTAGTTTATCCCAGGAGGGGTGGCTTCTTCAATGCAACTTGGTGAACTATTACAATCCAGCCATGGCTGGTGCAGGGTGACCTCCTTGTCACCCCCACCCCTTTCCCATCTGATTGGAGCTAGCATCCATGTGACGCTAGCTCTCCAATCAGGTGTGGAGGGGTGGTGTGATCCCGCCCTCCCCCTCCTCAGTCCGCTCCCGCTCTGGTCCTGATTACCTCTCCTGTCCCTTCCCTCCGCCCCCCCCCCAACTCCAATCCCGTGTCCCCCTCACCTCTCCCCCGTGCTGCTCTGTCCCCGATGCAACCACTTCTGATCCTCGTGGCTGTCGGCCTTTTTGCCGTGGCGCCCCTCCTCCTCTCCTAGGCTCCTCCTCACCCGAGGATCTTTGGAATGAGGTGAGTATGGATGGATGGATGCATGGATGCGTGCACGGGTGGATGGATGGAGGGATGGGTGGATTGGTGCATGGTTGGATAGATGCATGGGTAGGTGGATGGATGGGTGGATGGGTGCATGGTTGGATAGATGCATGGGTGGATGGATTGATGGGTGCAGCAAGGGATCAAGTGTCCTCTTCCTACAGTCTCTGGGGTTACGCTGATGGTGCACTGTATGGCAATGATCTGTCATACAGTGCACCATGACTACGTCCTCGGAGACTACAAGAGGAGGACACTTGATCCCTTGTTGTAGTCTCTCGGGTCAGTCATGGTGCACTGTATGGCAATAATCTGCCGTACTGTGCACCATGACTCTGACCCTAGAGATTACAACAAGTGGACACTCTGTGGTCACAGTCCTGATGCACGGTACCGAAGATCATTGCCATTCAATGCACCATGACTCTGACTACAACAAGGGATCAAGTGTCCTCTTGTTGTAGTCTCTGGAGACGTAATCATGGTGCACTGTATGACAGATCATTGCCATAATATGCACCATCAGTGTAATCCCAGAGACTGTAGGAAGAGGACACTTGATCCCTTGCTGCAGTCTCTGGATGTAGTAGAGGCGATCGAGCGTCGTGGGACCATCGTTGTGGACTATGTCGGACGGTATGGAGTAATAAAGATGGAGTCTCAATTTATGTTTGAGTTTTTTTTCCTAATAAAAATGTTTTTCTCTGTGTAGTGTATTTTATTTACTATTCACTAGAGATTCCTAATGGCTGGGTCTAACATTGGCCCGACATTTTGAATCTCGGGCTTAGTGCCAGCTGCCAATAAAAAAGGCTGGCATCAACCCCTTGATTACCCAGTTTGCCACCTTCACCAGGGTAACTGGAAGAGTCTGGGTACAATGAATGTGCCATTTTCTGGGGCGGCTACGGGCTGCATTTCGCATCATGGGGGGCCCAGAATGCTTGGACCTGTCCATGGTGAGGACTCCAGCCCCCAGCTGCCTAGTTGTACCTTGCTGGACCAAAAATATGACAAAGCTCCACATGGTTTATTTTTTAAATAATTTCTATAGCTAAAAAAAAAACAACTGGTGGGCTTCACTGTATTTTTGGTTGACAGGTGGGTGGCAGTCAGTAGCTGCCAAGTTGTACCTGGCCAGCTACTAAAACTACGGCGAAGCCCTCGTCGTCATTTTTTTATTTCTATAACAAAAAATGACATGGAGCTTCGCCATATTTTTGGTTGCCAGCCAGGTACAACTTGGCAGCTGGGGGCTGGAATCCTCAACACAGCGAATTGCAGCCTACAGACACCCCAGAAAATGGCGGATTCATTACAGATGCTCTTTTGTGGTGCTGTACCCAGACTCTTCCAGTTGCCCTGGTGACTGTGGTAAATGTTTAGGCATACGGGCTTTCCATACATAACATGGTGTCCGCTAACGATTGGAGCTAATTTTCCATTCAAAACGTCAAATGGCGCTCCATTTCTGAGCCCTGCCATGCGCCCAAACAGTGGTTTATGACCACATATAAGGTACTCAGGAGAAATTGCCCAACAAATTTTAGGATCCATTTTATAGTGTTGACCATGTGAAAATAAAAAAAATTGAGGCTAAAAGAAAATTTTTGTGGGGGAAAAAAAAAGTATTAATTTCTACGGATCAATTTCTAAAGCACCTGGGGGTTCAAAGTGCTCACTATGCACCTAGAGAAGTTCCTTGGAGGGTCTAGTTTCCAAAATGGGTTCATTTGTGTGGGACCTCCAATGTTTAGGCACACAGGGGCTCTCTATATGCGACATGATGTCCGCTAACCATTGGAGCTAATTTTCCATTCAAAAAGTCAAATGTCGCTCCTTCCCTTCCGAGCCCTGCCGTGCGCATAAACAGTGGTTTATGACCACATATGAGGTGTCGGTGTACTCAGGAGAAATCGCCCAACAAATTTTAGGATCTATTTTATCCTGTTGCGTATGTGAAAATGAAAAAATTGTTGGAAAAATTAAAATGTCAATTTTTTCCTTCCACGTTGCTTTAGATCCTGTGAAGCACCTGAAGAGTTAATAATCTTCTTGAATGTAGTTTTGAGTAGATTGAGGGGTGCAGTTTTTGGAATGATGTCACTTTTGGGTGTTTTCTGTTATGTACACCCCTTTGAAGGGACTTCAAATGTGATGTGGTCACTAAAAAAAATGGTTTTGTACATTTTGCTGGAAAAATTTGAAATTGCTTATGAACTTTGAACCCTTAACTTCTTAACAGAAATTTTTTTTTCCCAAAATTGTGCTGATGTAAAGTAGACATATGGGAAATGTTATTTATTAATTTTTTTGTCACGTACAGTTGTGGCCAAAAGTATTGACACCCCTGCAATTCTGTCAGATAATACTCAGTTTCTTCCTAAAAATGATTGCAATCACAAATTCTTTTCTTCATTTAATTTGTCTTCAGTGAAAAAACACAAAAAGAATTGTCCTAAAGCCAAATTGGATATAATTCCACACCAAACATAAAAAAGGGGGTGGATAAAAGTATTGGTTCTGTTAGAAAAATCATGTGATGCTTCTCTAATTTGTGTAATTAACAGCACCTGTAACTTACCTGTGGCATCTAACAGGTGTTGGCAATAACTAAATCACACTTGCAGCCAGTTGACATGGATTAAAGTTGACTCAACCTCTGTCCTATGTCCTTGTGTGTACCACATTGAGCATGGAGAAAAGAAAGAAGACCAAAGAACTGTCTGAGGACTTGAGAAACCAAATTGTGAGGAAGCATGAGCAATCTCAAGGCTACAAGTCCATCTCCAAAGACCTGAATGTTCCTGTGTCTACCGTGCGCAGTGTCATCAAGAGGTTTAAAGCCCATGGCACTGTGGTTAACCTCCCTAGATGTGGACGGAAAAGAAAAATTTGTTGAGAGATTTCATCGCAAGATTGTGCGGATGGTGGATAAGGAACCTCGACTAACATCCAAACAAGTTCAAGCTGCCCTGCAGTCCGAGGGTACAACAGTGTCAACCCGTACTATCCGCCAGCGTCTGAATGAAAAGGGACTGTATGGTAGGAGACCCAGGAAGACCCCACTTCTTACCTCGAGACATAAAAAGTTTTGGCTGGAGTTTGCCAAAACTTACCTGAGAAAGCCTAAAACGTTTTGGATGAATGTTCTCTGGTCAGATGAGACAAAAGTAGAGCTTTTTGGGCAAAGGCATCAACATGGAGTTTACAGGAGAAAAAAAGAGGCATTCAAAGAAAAGAACATGGTCCCTACAGTCAAACATGGCGGAGGTTCCCTGATGTTTTGGGGTTGCTTTGCTGCCTCTGGCACTGGACTGCTTGACCGTGTGCATGGCATTATGAAGTCTGAAGACTACCAACAAATTTTGCAACATAATGTAGGGCCCAGTGGGAGAAAGCTGGGTCTCCCTCAGTGGTCATGGGTCTTCCAGCAGGACAATGACCCAAAACACACTTCAAAAAGCACTAGAAAATGGAGAGATCTAAAAATGGCAGTTTGGAGAAAGCACCCTTCAAATATCGGGGACCTGGAGCAGTTTGCCAAAGAAGAATGGTCTAAAATTCCAGCAGAGCATTGTAAGAAACTCATTGATGGTTACCGGAAGCGGTTGATCGCAGTTAATTTGGCTAAAGGTTGTGCAACCAAGGCTGAGGGTGCCAATACTTTTGTCTGGCCCATTTTTGGAGTTTTGTGTGAAGTGATCAATGTTTTGCTTTTTGCTTCATTCTCTTTTGTGTTTTTTGATTGAAGACAAATTAAATGAAGATATTACCAAAGAATTTGTGATTGCAATTATTTTCAGGAAGAAACTGAGTATTATCTGACAGAATTGCAGGGGTGTCAATACTTTTGGCCACAACTGTAACTCTGGTTTAACAGAATAAAAATTAAAAATGTTAAAATTGCAAAATTTTCAAACTTTTTGCCAAATTTTCGATTTCCCCCCCTTCCCCCCACAAATAAACACAAATTATCAACCTAAATTTACCATTAACATGAAGCTCAATATGTCACGAAAAAACAATCTCAGAATCGCTAAGATCCGTTGAAGCGTTCCAGAGTTATTACCTCATAAAGTGACACTGGTCAGAATTGCAAAAAATGGCAAAGTCAGTAAGGCCAAAACAGGCTGGGTGGTGAAGGGGTTAAGTCTGATGTGGCATCATAGAAAAGTGAAGCTAGGTATCTGTTTAATAAGAGAGCATCAGATTTAATTTATGTAATTGTTAAAATTAAATAAGTTAAAATCACTGTTCTTTATCTGTTCTTTATTTCAAGAGGACCTTTGTTATTTTATCTATTTTATTTTATCTATTTTACTCAACTTGTATAACGCTATTAATTCCACAGCGCTTTACAGACTTGATCACCAAGTTTTCCAGATTGAATTGGATACACAATGTACAATATATGGTGGCTTACAATTTTCCCATACTCCCAGACCTAAGAACAGACCAGGTGGAGGTGTTGGTCTATTCCTTTCAACAAATTGTGCTTTTCAGATTATCCCACCTGTCCCCTCACTTATCTTCCCTTCTTATGAGGTACACACTGTTAGACTCTACAGGCCCTTCTCCCCTATTTCCTCATAGATTGTAAGCTTGCGATCAGGGACCTCACTCCTAATGGGCTCAGTAATGTATTTATTTTTTGTCTCCTATGAACTGTATTAGATTTGTATTGTCTCATATTGTATTGTATTTTGTTATTTTATTTTATTATAAATTATTGTATTATTGTATTGTATCGTATCAGAATTTTAAACTGCTGCGGAATATGTTGGCGCAATATAATTAAAAATTATTATTATTATTATTATTACTACAATGTTGTAGTGGCTACAGAGCAGTACATAATTTGGTGGTTTTTATTTTAAGTTATTCCTTGTTTCTTCACAACAGAAAAGTGAAATTTGACAGCTAATGAGTCTTTTTTTTTTTTTTCTTGATAAGCCCAAGCGAGCGTTATCATAACGTTTTCATGGGGCAGTGTACTATATACTCTGCATGATGGTTAAAGAGGTTCAAGGGTGTTAGCAGGGAGGTCACAGAGGAGGATGTTGCAGTAACCGAGGCAGGAGATGATGAGGGCATGTACAAGTGTTTTAGTAGACTGAAGGCTGAGGAAAGGATGGATTCTGGAAATATTTTGAGCTGGAGGTGGCGAGAGTTTGGCTGTGCGGTTTGAAGAACAAGGCAGAGTCAAGGGTTACTCTGAGGCAGTGGATTTCAGTTGCAGGTGAAAGTGTGATGCCATTAACTGGGATACATCGATCAGGTAGGGAAGACACATGAGATGGAGGAAAGATGATGAGTTCGGTTTTGTCTACATTGAGTTTTAGTAAGCGAGAGGAGGAGCAGCATATGGCTGACAGACACTCTGGGATTGTGGACAGCAGAGACTTGACATCATGGCAAGAGAGGTAGATCAGAGTGTCATCAGCATACAGGTGGTACTGGAAGCCATGGGACTTTGAGTTCTCCTAGGACAAGTATATGGATTGAGAAAAGTAAGGGCCCCAGGACAGAGCCTTGTGGGACTCCAATAGAGAGGGAGGGCAGGATAAGTAGGTACTGTGGGAGTGGGAAACGCTAAATGCGCTGTTGGAAAGGTATAAGGCGATCCAGGATAGGGCAAGGACTTTGATGGCAAGAGAAGAGAAGATTTGTAGCAGTAGGAAGTGATCAACTGTGTCGAAGGCAAAGGACAGGTCTAGAAGAAGGAGGATGTAATGTTATCTTTTAGCTTTGGCTGAGAGTAAGTCATTAGTAATTTTGGTCAGGGCAGCTTCAGTGGAGTGGTGGGGTCGGAAGCCAGATTGAAGATTGTCAAGGAGAGAGTTAGGCACCTTTCACATCACTGATTTAATCATGGCAGATCTGGCAGCTTTGCCGTGTCTGCTGCATAACGGCTGACTTGCTGCAAGCCTCATTCATTCCCTATGGGACTTGCAGTCAGGTGTGGCAAGTGAGGTTTTGCTGGATCCGGCAGATCCAGCACTTGCGGCAGCGCAAAAGAGCCTCTGCTAGCGGCGTTTTTTTTTTCCTTCGCTGCAAGTGCCAGATTTGACAGATTTGGCAAAACCAACTGCTGCATCTGACCGCAAGTCCCATAGGGAATGAATGGGGGCTCACCGCAAGTGAGCGGTTATGCGGCACATGCGGCAAAGTTGCCTTGTCTGCTGCGAACGGGCAAAAACACTTATGTGAAAGAAAGTGGGAGGGAAGTTGAGCATGGACATGCTACTCAGAGTTTAGAAGCAGCGATATGAGGCGATAGCTGAACATAGCATTTGGGTCAAGGTTTGGCTTTTTGAGGATGTGCGTGATCGTGGCATGTTTGAAGGCAGAGGTATTACACTATTAATTTAACAGCGCTTTGTATACATCAGAAACACTGTCTCCATTGGGACTCACAATGTAAACATCCGATCAGAATGTCTTTGGAGTATAAGAGGAAACTGCAGTACCTGGAGGAAACGCATGCAAACACGGGAAGAATCTACAAACTCCTTGCAGATGTTGGGATTTGAACCACTGTGCCACCCCAATAAAAAGGCAACATATATTTAAAAATTATCCTGAGCTGCAGCCACTTTTACACATCATGTGTCCAGTTCTACATCAAAAATTTCTTAGCATTTCTTAAGGAGAACCTTTCATTATGGACGATTTACATGGGTTACTGCTGGCGAGATGGATGGACAATTTATCTTCGATCCCGTCATCTGTTTTCGTCTGTCTGTCTCTATCTGGTAGATTGAAAAGGGCAGCAATGACTTGACATAGCTAAGATTTTCAATGCTGCTTCAAATTAGTAATTGGTTTCCCCTAGCAACTAGAAAAACCAATTCAGACAGAAAGCTTTTGCAAAAAACTGGCATCTGAACTCTCTTGGTAGAGATTGTAAAGTATGTGCATTAGGTTAATTGACCATTAGTTTCTAAAGAATATGAATAGGAGGCAGAAATGTACTTTAATAAAGCTTTTGTGAACAAGCTCTTCATCAAGTTGAGGATTGTTTTTAACTTTTATATATCATATTCTAACATACATTTCTGTTTTCTCTCCAGCACTCTCCGCCAACGTGCTGACCCTGTATACAGCCCTCCATTGCAAGTGTCAGGGCTATGTTGGAGACTAAAGGTTTACCCGGTGAGCTAACACCTGTAAATAACAAAATTCTGTTTTGTTGACCCACCATACCCTAATTAACTGATTGCATTTCAGGGCCAGATGACATTAAAATACTGATATCTTTCCTGGCCCTTTCGGAGAAATAACACTCTGACGCTATTTTTCCTTGAAGCATCATCTGTATATAAAAGATTTGCAGAGACAAAAAGCAGGGTGCACCGCGGTCCTCAAGAAAGATAGAATGGTGCTGCACGACAGTGTCAAGAAAGATAGAA
>JARQOC010000002.1:420257971-420269841 GCA_033576535.1 Allobates femoralis
AAACCAATTAGCAAGTAGGGATTGATGCTTTTTTTGGTAAAAATGTTAGATTCACTGTATGTGGTTGCATCTGTGTTTTTAATGTTGATTACAGACAACCTCATGCTGTGGGTATTCCCCTTAATTTACCCGATGTCACAAGTTTTACAGCACTATTTTCTTGTTTGGCTTAATTTAGTCTTTAGTCACCTAAGACCTTTGTGCCTGGCAGGTATGAGTATCGTGTAGAAATGGTCCATCAGTCTTCCAATGATCCTGCTAAGAACATCATTAGAGAGTTTGCATCTGATTTTGAAGTCGGAGAGTGCTGGGGATATAACCGCTTCTTTCGTCTGGACTTACTTGCTAATGAAGGCTATCTGAACCGTGCAAATGACACGTCATTTTAAGGTATGTTTTTAACTTGCATTTACAGCTGGGTTATTATATTCTTCTTTTGCCTTTTTAAGGATTATTCAGATTTGTGTTCTGGATTTGACCTTCACATATTGAACACATACCCATTAAAGTCTCTGTTTACCTGTCTCTGTACATTGCAATGAATTGAAGAAGCTGTGTATTTATTTTTTCATATGTGAAAATCACTAATGAGACACTGATGGTAAAAATTGACACTGATGAAACTTTGATCCCAAACCTGATAGATAACTGACTGTTTTATTTTGTCACATTAAACATCATGGTCGTCTACGTGAGTCTTTATTTGTAGAAAATACAATATTTGTAGAAAATCTAGCACATGAATTACACCTATTTCATTTTAACGCTTGGATAAGTTCCCCGGGGGGTCTAGTTTCCAAAATGGGGTCACTTGTTGGGGAGCTCCAATGTTTAGGCACACAGGGGCTCTCCATACGTGACATGGTGTTCGCTAGCAATTCAAGCTAATTTTCCATTCAACTTGTTAGAGGGCACCATGTTGTGTATGGAGAGCCCCTGTGTGCCACCTGTCCAAGGGCAACTGGAAGAGTTGGAGTACAGCACCAGAAAATCGCGCATCTAATGAATGCGCTATTTTCTTGGGTGGCTGTGGGTTGCAATTTGCAGTGTGGGGGGGGGACCCCACAACGTTTGGGTCTCCCCACGCTGAGGATTCCAGCCCCCCTGCTGCCGAGTTGTAACTGGCTGACTACCAAAAATACAGTGAAGGCCTTTTTTTATTTCTAGAACTAATTCTAGAAAAACAAAAAGATGTGGGGCTCTGCCATATTTTTGGCCCAGCCAGGTACAACTTGGCAGCTGGCGGCTGGTGCCGGTGGCAAACTGGGTAATAAAGGGGTCAATACCAGCTTTTTATTGGCAGCTGGCAGTAAGCCCGAGATTCATAATGTTGTGCCAATGTTAGACCCGGCCATTAGGAATCTCTAGTAAATAGTCAAAAAATACACCACACTGAGAAAAATCTTTTTATTTGGAAAAAAAAACACAAAATTCGGACTCCATCTTTATTATAAAGATCCTATGTAGTCCACAACGAAGGTCCCACGAAGCTCAATCGCCTCAGCCCAATCCAGAGACTGCAGCAAGGGATCAAGTGTCCTCTTCCTACAGTCTCTGGGGTCAGAGTTCTGGTGCACTGTATGGCAATGATCTGTCATACAGTGCACCATGACTATAATCCCAGAGACTATAACAAGAGGACACTTGATCCCTTGTTCCTTGCATCCATCATCCACCCATGAACCCATCATCTACGCTTGCACGCATACATCCACCCATTCACAGACCCATCCACCCATTCACAGACCCATCCACCCATTCACAGACCCATCCACCCATTCACAGACCCATCCACCCATTCACAGACCCATCCACCCATTCACAGACCCATCCACCCATTCACAGACCCATCCACCCATTCACAGACCCATCCACCCATTCACAGACCCATCCACCCATTCACAGACCCATCCACCCGTTCACAGACCCATCCACCCGTTCACAGACCCATCCACCCGTTCACAGACCCATCCACCCGTTCACAGACCCATCCACCCGTTCACAGACCCATCCACCCGTTCACAGACCCATCCACCCGTTCACAGACCCATCCACCCATTCACAGACCCATCCACCCATTCACAGACCCATCCACCCATTCACAGACCCATCCACCCATTCACAGACCCATCCACCCATTCACAGACCCATCCACCCATTCACAGACCCATCCACCCATACACACACCCGTCCACGCACGCACACGTCCACGCACGCATACATCCACGCACGCACACATCCATGTATGCACGCACGCACACACACATCCATGCACACACACCACCCATCCATGCATGCTTTCATGCATGCACCCATCCATGCACCCATGCATGCACCCATCCACGCATGCATGCACCCATCCTCCCACTCATCCATCCATGCATGCACCCATGCATGCATCCATCCATCCATCCACCCCATCCATGCATGCACCCTGGACTCGGACACCGGGGCTACTGTGTGGGGAGTCACGGACGGTTGGGACCCCGATGCCGTGCCCTGGCGATCAATTATACCAGATGTTGATGGTAAACGGTGGGGTTAAAGGGGTTATTTACAGGGGAACGTGACGCAACCTGTAGAGTACGGTAAGAGGGTACCGGCGCTGCCAGCCGGCCACTGAGGTGATGGTTGAGGCAGCTGAGTGTGGTACAGCTCCCCACAGGTGGAGCTTTACCTCAGGGCAGCTATTGTGATGAGACGGTGAGGGAGGACAGTGATGGTAATGGTGGTGCAGTTCTTACCCCTTCTGCTGATGATGTTGATGATGTTAAGCCCCTGGGCTGCGGCAGGAAGAATAACAGAAACAGTTCCAGTTTAACTTTGTTTTACTCGGTACCGGCTGATGGCATAACAAGACACGGTACAGTTTGGTTTTAGGGTGTTGCTGCCAAATCAGGGTTTCTCTTATGGAGTCTTTAGATGTTCTCTCTGTGTCTTTCAGGGTTACTACTTTCTCTAGATCTTTCAGTCTTTACCACCTTTGAAGAGCTCCCCCACCAGTCCTACGGTCTGTATCTAGAAGATAAGGTCTGTCCACTACTCGGCCTGGATAAGGCAGCCCGGACAAATAGCAAAGAGGTTTCTTTCCAGCTCCGCAGTAAATGTCTGTCCCTTTTAGTTTCTTCTAGTGTCCTGAACCGGTTTTCAGTCTTGAGGGGAGAGGTACCTTGTGGCGCTGTCAGCAACCCATTTATGTTGGGCCTACAGCTCGTCAGCTTTTCAGTCAGGCATGAACTCCTGGCTGACTCTGTTGTCTGTGTCACCGGTGTCCCCTCAACATGACCAGCTGGCTCCTACCAGCCCTGGCCCATTGCCATCTGTCCTGGGTCCCCACATAAAGATGGGGTACCCTCCACTCAGTTGGGCTGCCAGGCTTGACCACTCTGTCTGCCTTCCCAGCACTGTCTGAGGTAAATTGTCAACTGTCACTCTACCTCTCTCCTAAGCTCCGCCCCCACCCTGTGGAACCTACTATATTACCAGTTCCCCCTACTCTAAGTGGTGCGGTCCTAAGTGAGTGTAAAAATAGACTCCATAAGATTGAAATCCTAAACTAGCAACTTACAATAATATTACACATAAATATTAAATGCAATACCATTCTGTGGCGCCTAGTCACAGGGGCGCTACACATGCACCCATTTATCCATCCACCCGTCCATGCATGCACCCATTTTTTTCATCGACCCATACACCCACCCATCCATCCGTCCATGCATGCACCCACCCCCCCCAAATATTTCAATCTAAAGGTGGCACTGAATGTAACATGTATGCTGCTTTCAGGCAAGGGGTCCCCCATGTGTTTCTGATGTCTAAATCATAAAATACAGCAATTCAAAATGTGTATAACTGAGTCAGGAGGGCATTACCATGAGTCAGGTCCTTCCCGGGGGCTATTCCTACCCCATGCTTATATGTTCCGCCCTCCTCTTTGTCCTGGCCGCCTCGTTAATGGCCTGTCGGCTCTCCTCGCTCTGCGCCTGCGTCTCCTTGTGCTATCACACATAGGTGCAGAGCGAGGTGTTGCTACTGTGGGCCCCTCGCTCCTGTCCCGCGCTGTCAGTAGCAATTGTTCCCGCCCTCCTCCATGTATAACACGGAGCAGGGTGGGAACAAGTGCTGATGCCCCTCGCTCCTGTCCCGCCTCCTGCCCTGACATCATCACTTGTTCCCGCCCTGCTCCATGTTATACATAGAGGACGGGAACAATTGCTGCTGACCGGACTTGAGACGGGACAGGAGCGATGGGCCATTATACATGGAGGAGGGCAGGAACAAGTGCTGCTGACAGGGCGGGAGGCAGGACAGGAGCGAGGGGCCCACAGTAGCAACACCTCGCTTTGCGCCTGTTTGTTATAGCACAAGGAGACGCAGGTGCAGAGGGAGGAGAGCTGACAGGCCATCAAGGAGGCGGCCAGGACAGGGAGGAAGGAGGAACATCAAGCAAGGGGCAGGAATAGCCCCTGGAGAACGAGCTGACTCATGGATCTGGTAATGCCCTCCTGACTCAGTTGTACACATTTTAAAAGGCTGTATTTCATGATTTAGACATCAGAAACACTTGGTGAACCCCTTGCCTGAATGCAGTGTACATGCTGCATTCAGTGCTACCTTTAGATTGAAATCTTTGGGGGGAGGTGACAGGTTCTCTTTAAGCTACTACAAGGGCACTCAAAGAACCCAAACATTACTACTTGACATAAGTATCAAACTAAATGATCATATGTTAAAGGGGTTGTCTGGGCTTTTTATAAAATCTAAGTGAATATCTAGGTTGCAGAATGCTGACAGTTTGTAATTTACACCTTGTCAGCAATTTATAGGGTTACCTAGAAATCTCCTTTTTGCGTCTTAAGGCCACCAACAAGAGTCATGTTTGTTTTGGAGTTTGGGCATAACGTCACTACTTGTCGTTTATGCCCAGACTCCTACAAACCCTCTCCATTCACCAACAAGCCCCCCTTAGTCCCAGTCTCAGCATGTCTGCCCGCTCCCCAGTCCCAATCATGCCCACCCCCTCCACACTCCATTTCCTTATGCAAACTGTGATAGAACCATCGCATTTCACTGAGAGCAGTCATCTCCTCAGAGCTGTGGATTTGTCGCAGTGTAAGGGTGCCGCCACACCTGACGACAGCACCGGAGATGTATTAGGCGATGTAGGGGTGTGGCCTATCGGCGCCGATATCGCCCCTGGTTCGTCTAATGTAAAGGGGCGATGTCTGCGGCTCTGAGTGCTTGCCTGGTTTCACATCAGTGATGTGAAACCAGGCAGCCGATCTGGGGCCATGTGTCCACATCGCCCCATGTAAACGGCCGCAGGCGACAAGACAGGCGATGGGAGCCATAGGCTCCCATTGTACTGCATTGCCGCTGGGGTTTTGAGAAAACGTGCGTGCTCCCGCTAGTCGCTGCCGACATCTCCGTTGCCGTCACCAGGTGTGACGGCACCCTTAAAGAGAAGATGACCACTCTTAATGCAATGCGGCGGTTCTATCACAGTTGACATAGGGGAATGAAGTGTGGAGGGGGGCGGACATGCTGAGACAGGGAGTGGGGTGGGCTTGTTGCTGTGTGGGGCATAAACGACAAGCAGTGATGTTTTGCCCAAGCTCCAAAACAAACACGCCTCTGGTCAGCCTCCAGAATCAGAAAGGTGATATCTAGGTAACCGTGCAAAATGCTGAAGGGTGTAAATTACAGACTGTCAGCCTTTTGCAGCCTACATATACACTTAGATTTTATAAAAAGCCTGGACAACCCTTTTAATATTGGCCTCTAATGTGCAGATAAGACAATGCCGGAGATTTACAGACTAATGACAGATGCATACATAAGGAAAGTAATGTATGAATTAAATGCTATATTGAGCCCAGAAGTAGTATTAGGGTATGTGCGCACTGGTCGGGTTAGGGCCGGATTAGGTGTGTAAACCGCCGGTCGGTTTACATAAATTTCATGCAAATTTATGTTAATCCAAACCGGCGTTTGGATTAACATAGAAACCTATGTAAACCGACACCCGCTGTGCACACAGCGGCGGTTTACACATGCTCATCCGTTGCTAACCCGCTGGGTTCCCAGCGGGTTAGCAAAGAATGAGCATGCTCTATATTCCGGCCGGTTCTGCAGCGGCTGCAAGCAGAATCATGTGCTGCTTCCAGCCGCTGCAGAATCGCCGGCGCTAACCCGCTGTGCACCGCCGCACACCCGCCCGTCTCCCGCTGCACGGACCCGACAGGAAGCCGGTGGACGGCTCCAGAGCTTCCTGTCGGGTCCCGCCCAGCCGCCGCCGCCACTAACCCGCCCCCGTGTGCACATACCCTTAAGGTGCCCAAACTGTCTCATAACTCTACCTTTGCCTTAATGGTAGCTGTCAATTATTCTATATCTGAAATTCTACTAAGCAGATCCTGATAGGAAGACTGGACCATCTTACTCCAGTATAAAGCAATCAGACACCTAACCGCTGTTAACAAATGTAGGAGCAATTTTGAAAGGAGTTTTTACCCATTCCCTAAAGGGCAGTTTTGAGGCTATAAATCATGGGTCGAGAGTTATCTTGGTTTATAATACCTTTTGAATTACAGTGTGAAAGGGGTTTCCCTATGAACAAGGTTAATTTTTAAAGTTCATTTTAATCAATAGATCTTGTAATAATAATAATTTCTACAATTGGAGGTGTTTAAAAAAAAAAAAAAATGTTCCTGTGCTGAGAAAAATATTAAAACCTGAGAGTCCTCAGTGGTTGATACCTTTTTAATGGCTAACTGAAAAGGTGGTAAATAGTGCAAGCTTTTGAGACTAAGGTCTCTTCATCAGGCTATTAATGACACAAATTCTGAATGTACACACATATATACACACACATAGGGGGTTGAATAATGCAGTAAATAAACTAGTTGAGGTGAAGCATACCATAGAAATGAAAGTTGTGAGGGAGGAGAGGTCATCTGTGGCAGTAAATATCAGCGTCCAGAGATAAGACGCAGACAGTTTCATGTCCTTTGATTAGTTGTTGGTCCAAGATTTGAAGATTCCTCTATTTGATGTAAAAAGACTTAAATCCATGTGACGCATTCATTCCCGCTCTGAATGTGTGAAAGTTAATCATAAGTTTATTCCCACACTCTCCTGATTCTTTGAGATTTGAAATTACCCTTTAAAACTAGTAGATGCAAAATGGCTCCACAATATCCAAATCTTTTCATGGCCAAGCTTGAAGTTGACTTTTTATCCTCTTGTCCGATCAGGCCTCTGGCCTATTACCGGTTCATTGATGATATTTTAATCATCTGGACGGAGTCTGAGCAACAGCTGAAGACGTTCCATGAATGCTTTAATCAGTTTCATCCCACCATCAACTTCACACTCAACTACTCCTGCACTGAAATAAACTTTCTGGACACCATCATCAAGCTAGGGAACAATGAAGTCTATAGAAGCCAATTGAACATCAACATATCTTCAATGGGACAGTTTTCATTCAAAACGCATAAACACTATTGTGTACAGTAGTCCATCAGATACAATTGGATAGCTTCCAACCCTACAGAGACAATCGCCTTGGGGGCCTCAGAAAGACTTTTTTGAACCATGGCAACCATCAAAAAGCAATTGAAAACCAGATTACAAAAGCCACCAGAATATAATGAAATCATCTCCTACATTATAAACCTAGAGAAGAAAACAACCGGGTCCCACTTGTAGTCACCTACAGTCCAAATCTGGAGGTGTTAAGAGGAGCTGCACGGAAACTGCAACCACTACTACAAAAAGATGCCCGACTAAAATCTATACTTCCAGACCCCCCCACTTGTATGTTTAAGGCAGCCCCCGAATCTAAAAAAACATTGTCCGACGCTCCCTTTCTACAACAAAAACAGGAACCTTTCCCTGCAACCAGAACAGATGCAAAACC
Organism: Allobates femoralis; assembly: GCA_033576535.1. Taxonomy (NCBI): domain Eukaryota; kingdom Metazoa; phylum Chordata; class Amphibia; order Anura; family Aromobatidae; genus Allobates; species Allobates femoralis. The sequence goes on from JARQOC010000002.1 coordinate 420,265,899, forward strand.
TGTCCATCTATAATGACAACAGGCAAGATAGAGATTCCCAGCACAGAATAGGACTACAAGATCCCAGGCACCTTCAGTTGCATCACAACCAATATGGTGTACTGAAAGGAAACCGGTCACCCCCCAGGGCCTATTAAACTAAAAGAACCACCTTCAGCAGCAGTATGCTGCATTTTGTTCTGGTGGCTCTTATCCCCCCCTACCACCCCATTTTCCCCCGGGACACCAAAATAATAACTTCATAAGAGATTACTTTAGGTCCGGGAGGTATACTCGCCTCCCTGTACCTAAATGCCTTGCTGCTGCTGTTGCTCCTCCTCCTTGACCCTCCGGGACCTTCCTCTCTCCCTTGTGAGCGGCATTGGTGCCTGCGCAGTTCCTAAAACATCAGCATCTTGTATAGATTCTCTTTAGAGAGATTGGTTCTGTGGTTAAATGATGGGTCCGTCATTGGCTCAGCCATCTGATGTCTATTCAGCATAAACCAAAACCTGCCAATCAACCAGTGGAGAGTGCTCTGGTGGGGTTACATAGAGTATCTTAGGAGCTAGATGTGCACTGTTGCTCCCCGATGCTCTTCTTGCCTCTCTACATGTATCTTGAAAAAGCAATCGCTCGGGACCGGAGCAGTATTTTGGTGACCTCAGGTATTGACGCTCCTATATATTAAAGATTCAAACTGTTGTATATAGTGTTTTGGTGGGTTAAACAATACTTCCAGGTGCCATTCAATACACACACCTAACTCCATGGTGATGTGTAGAAATTCTCTACCGGCTTGGCCAGCGCTCTAGCCTCCATGCTTCTGAACACCTTTCTGCTGATCTGTAATACTGGCCATATTACTCTATATCACAGACTCATGAATCCCACAACCCAATTATATTAATGGTAGGGTGAGCAAGTGTAATCGTTACTATTTTCACGAATAGTATAGCATTTGCCATACTCGTTACTCGGCGAGTGCCACTGGTGCTTGTGCGTGATGTGTGGATCATTATTGATCTGACAAAAATTGACAGCTCCCTTCAGTACACAAAGTGATCTGGCACCTCAGGGAGAGTGGATTGAACGTTAGGCTCTCTCTGGGGGGCACAGCACGGTGTTTTATGCAGTAGAAACACATCAGCCCGCCCTGTCCCGGAAATGCTCGTTTAATGGGCGGAAGTGTGTGGGCGGAGCCTAATATTGTACTCCTTTTCAAACGAATATGCGAGTGTTACAAACTACTTGTTACGAGTATAGCGAGTGCAAATATTTCGCTACTCGCTCATCACTAATTAATAGCCATTATTGGAACATATTGGGATGTAATAGTTTTTTGTTATTCACGATTTACCTACAGTTTCAAAGGTTAGAAGGAAAGCAAATGACAAAAAGTCCTATATAAAAACAAGCTTTGAAATGACCCAACCTCAATAAGCAGCAAGTAACAAGACAGCTCTGCTTCATTTGTTCTGCACGCCATTTACTTGTAATATGATTTTATTTTTCTAATCTCCGCTTTTCCCTGTATTGTATACCTGGGTCACATTAACTGCTGCTTCAAAGTCGACAGAGAAAATAATAGTTATTTTGTGTCTTCTGAAATCTCATAAGGTCAAGTTGAACATTAGCTCTACATTGTACAATTTTGATTTGTGTTAAAAAAAAAAAAAAAAAAAACAAACTGCAAATTTACATTATTCGATGTCTCTCAAGGTTCCAGGTTCGCTCACCTACGTTTTTCCAGAAGAGTCGAGACCAGCACTGGTACATCTCTCAGCTGGAGGCGGCACAAACCAGCTATGTGCAGCAGATAAACAACCTAAAAGAAGTAAGCAATAATGCTGGACTGGTCTGTCTTTGTGTTCTACGGTAATATTGGGTGAATGGTTATAAAGTGCTGCCATTCAATGCACATATTGTGCAAATAATGTCGTTGTAAAGTAAAGAAAAAATGCCAATATAAAGACGACCGTACCCATCAAACACCTTTAAGGGATTCTGTCAGTTTTTTTCACTCTATTTTAGAGCAGCATGATGCAGGTGCAGAGACCCTGATTCCAGTGATGTATCACTTAATGAGCTGCTTGCTGTAATTTTGATAAAAGCCTTGTTTTAGCATCTTCAGATCTGTGTTCTGAATGCTGAGCTCTTTATAAGCTAGTCCACACCAGTCATGGACCGGTTTCCCTAGTTGCCCAAGTACAGTGTACACAGAAATCTGCCCACCAGTGGTGGGGGCGGGGTTATATAGAACTCATGAATATGGAGGACTACCTGCTACCTGAAAGCATGTATACTAGTTCCTCTAATGATAGCATCTTGATGATAAAACAGTGATTTCAATGAAAAACAACACTAAGAAGCCCAGTAAGCGACACCTCACTGGAATCACGGTCTACGCCTCCAAATTATGCTACGCTCAGATTAAGGGACAATACCCTGACAACTGATTCCTTTTAACCCTCCACTACCAAGTGCGTAATAGTATGCTCTTGCCTTGTCCCTCCCTCTGATGTGAGCTCACGTGCTGAGTTCACATCATTCTCCACATGTTATCTGATCTAATCAGCTGACGCGTTGCTAACTGCACTGATTGGATCATCAATTTGATTGGCACAGTTAACCCTTTTGATCCTGCTGTCAATCGCTGACAGTACGATCCATAACACCGCGGTTGGGATCACGCTGTTCTCTGCCGGCATCGGAGGTCCCGTGATCCAATCATTGGGCCTCGATGCGTTGCTATAACCGCTTAGGGTCCTGTGAGGACCCGGATGCTGTCGTGAATCACTTCCTATGGATGTCCGGCGAGTGCCTGCATACACAAAGTGATAATTCACGTTTGTGAACAATCAGACAATCAGGCAATGCAATGCTGAGGCGCACTAAAGGGGCCAAGTAAAATAAAGTAAAAATAAAAAAACAGCCGATTAAAACAACTCATCTACCCCAAAATGGTATAATTAGAAACGTCAGCTCAAGCTGCAAAAAATAAGGTATCACACAGCCCCAGATCCCGAAAAATGAGATGCTACGGGTCGCAGAAAATGGCTCCAAAAGTGTATTTTTTTTGTTTTTTTAAAACTTCTGATTTTTTTTTTCACCACTTAGATAACTGTAAAATTATATATACTTGGTATCCTCGAACGTGTACTGACCTGAAGCATCAGATCAACTCATCAGTTTTACCATACAGTGAACATGGTGAATAAAAAACGTGTAATTGCCATTTTTTTGCAATTCGCTTTCCCATTTTCCTGTACACTATATGGTAAAAAAATTATTTCCACTTGAAAGCACAATTCCGTCCCGCCAAAAAAAAACGCCCTCAATGTCTATATTGCCGAAAAGTAAATACATATGGTCCCATATTCTGGAAAAATAAAAAAGTTAAGCTCTTGAGGAAGAAGGGGAGGAAATATGGAAACCGGAAAATGGAAAATCTGGGGTTTGAATGGGTTAATCAGTTAGCTACAAAATTCTGCTGATATGCTTCAGTCCCACAAGGAAACAGTTTAAGGCCATTTTCACCATCAGCATTTTTCAGATTTACGGCAAGATCCAGCAAGATTTACCGCATCTGCCACGTAACGGCTGCACTTGGGCACAAATGCGGCAAGCCCAATTCATTATCTATGGACGTGTGGCATAATGTGGGTTTTTGCCGCGATCCAGCAGTTGTGGCAGGTCTGAAAAAACAAGCTAGCAGCTTTTTTTTTACCTGCTCAAGTGCGGGATTTTGGCGAAAAGGTCCAATTGCTGCACCTGCCGCAAGTCCCCATAGAGAAAGAATGGGGCTTGAAACAATTGCAGCCGTTATGTGGCAAATGCGGTAAAATCTCTGGATCTGCCCAAATCAACAAAAACGCTGGAGTGAAAGGGGCCTGACATTGAAGAATTTTTATACAAAGAAATATTAAGAGGTGTTCTCAATTTGGAAGTTATTCACATCTAT
>JARQOC010000002.1:420269941-420309220 GCA_033576535.1 Allobates femoralis
CAGCGTGTGACATCACATCCGGCAATTACCGGATGCCACGCTCCCCTCCTAATTCCTTTATTGCCGTGTCGCCCGGCAACAAGAGCACATGACTAGACGCGGCCAGTCACGGGCCGCCACGTCATCCCACTACCCGGCCGTTTAGCACAGGGCAGGAGACGGGCGGCCGCCCCTAGCACACGTCACAGCCAGTGATGCTGCCCGGCAGGCAGTCCTAATGTTGTCAATACTGTTGCCAGGTCTAGGAGACCAATGACATCACGTGAAACCCGTCCATCAGAAAAATCTCTGAGTAGAACCGCTCGTTCAACCACAGCCTCCACAGCCTGGCACTATCACAGGGGGTCCCTGCATATAACCATACGGGATCGAATCAGCTGTATTCAGGGAAATTCCGGGTGACCAAATATTGGCATATGTTCAGAGATCTGGAAGGGGCCTTCCTTACTTACTATCTTCCAGCGTACAATGGTATCCCGAAGCAGTAGGGATGATTTTACGTTCTGTGGGAGTTTGGCCTGTTTTGTATATAAGAGATCATTTAATTCCCACGGCGCCGCCAACTGTCTTTCCAATTAAATGTTTGGCTACAGGAGACTAACTGCTACTATATCTATCACATGGGTAAAAAGACTTGCTATGTTGTAGGCTCTGACATTCGGAAAATTGATCCCACCTTCACTTCTCCTTAGCATCAGTTTTCTCAATGCGATTCTGGGCCTTTTACTTGCCCAAATAAAATGGGTGAAAGCTTTATTTCTTTTGTTTATATCTAGATGCTTGAGTATCAGGGGTAATCTCTGTAATGGGTATAGGAGTCTGCCAAAGCTGATCATTTTAATAAAATGGCATCTTCCTAGAAGATGGTGGTATTTTTTCGATCAGAGGTGTATAATTTAGTGAATATAGTTGTGCCGGAATCCTGCCTATCTTAATTCCCAGATAGATGATATGTGTCTTTGCAATATGTTGTTCTAGACCTAGGTTACTCCATTGTTCCGCAGGCGTTTTTTTCCCCCAATTCTAAGAGTTTGCTTTTGGCGATATTGACCTTATAGCCGGAGTATTCCCCATATTTCTGGATAAACTGAAAAATATTTGCTAATTGTTCCAGTGGCTGGGATAAGAACAAGATGACATCTGCAAGTAATGCTATTTTAGTGTTGCTAGCGCCCACCCTGATTCCCTCAAATAGATCAGACTCTTCCATATACCAAGCAAAGGGCTCCAATGCCAAGTTGAACTGCAATGGAGACATCAGGCACCCATGCCTGGTCCCTTTATATAGGTCAAATGGCTCAGAGAGGTAGCCTTGGGTGTGTATTCTAGCTGTTGGGTCCCTATGCACCCCCTCCAGGTATATTCTAAAGTTGCCCATAAAGTTGAACGAGTCCAGAGTCGCCCCTAGCCTGTCCCAGCTAACATTATCAAAAGCTTTCACTGCATCCAGAGCCAGCAAAGCTGGTCTCTCTCCCGACTGGCTGCGGCGACCCACCCCGTCTAACACAGTTAGTACCTTTCGTATGTTTTTCACCGCTGCCCTGCCCTTAACAAATCCTACTTGTGCAGGGTTCACCAGTTGGGGTAATACTGCTGCCAAACTGTCTGCCATTATTTTTGACATAATCTTCTGGTCTACATCAGTAAGGGAGATGGGTCTATAAGAGCAGGCCTCCAGAGGGTCTTTGCCTAGTTTGGGTATGACTTCAATATATGTTTCTTTAGATCTTTCTGCTATGGCCCCCGTTAAGAGGATGGTGTTGTAATAATTTGTTAGCAATAGGGAGATATGTTCCCTGTGGGACTTACAAAACTCCCCGCTAAATCCATCTGGGCCTGGTGCTTTCCCATTTTGGAGATGACTTATGGTTTGTCTCACCTCTCCTTCTGTTATTTCTGCATTAATTGCATCTTGTTGTTCTTGTGTTAGTTTTGGAAGAGTGACTTGTTGGAGGAATTTTTACCTTCTGCGAAATTAGCATATCAGGGTTTATACAATTCTTTGTAAAAGATTTAGTATTTCATTGATTTTCCTTGGGTTTCTGGCAGACTCGTAGTCTATCAAATGGATTTGCCTGCAGATGCCGTTTTGCCAGCAATTTCCCCACCTTGTTCCCATATCTCAGCAATTCAACCTCCTGTCTAGAGTGCTACATCTGTTTCCTCCTATCAATCCAGGTTTCAAGCTCTGGTTCGGCCAGCTTCCATTTTTCCCTGTTTTGAGTTGTGCGGCTCTGCTGGAATTTGTGTGCGTGTGTATGTATATATGTGTGTGTGTGTGTGTGTGTGTATATATAATATAATATATTTCTATGCTTTGCACTATAATCTGAATATTTTCCTGCTACTCTTTTCTTGACTGAGGCCACATCCATCATGATTTTGCATCTTAGCACCGCTTTTGCCGTATTCCAGTACAACGCGTGTTGGTTTGCATGTTCCTTGTTATCCAGTTCAAATTCCTCCAACCAGCCCTGTAATTTGTCCTTTCCTTAAAAAGTAAATTTACTTTTATCTGGTTGTCCACCAGTTCCATTCCCACCGTTGCACGGTCAGATATGACCAGGTCATAGATGTCCACTGACTTCATTCTATTTTAACAGTCGCTCCGAGGTCAGCAGTTAGTCTATCCTTGACCAGGATTGGTGGGCATGGGAGAAGTGGGTAAACTCTCTATCCTCTGGATGTAACCATTGCCAAACATCGCTCAATCCAGTTTGTTCAAGAAAGGAGTGGAGAAGAGTCTCTCTTTTTGGAGGAGTCAGGCTCTGGCTCTTTCTATCCTCCTCCCCATTGTGAACCGTGTTCAAGTCTACCCCAGTAATTATCAGAGGCGAGTTGTCCAAGACAATCTTCCTCTTCAGGTTATCAAAGAAGAGACTGTTTGAGCCATTGGGTCCATATACATTGTAGATTGAATAGACTTCTCCTCCATGCACTACGGTGACCCAAACCCATCTCCCCTGATCATCACACTCCTGGGACAGCAGATTAAATACAAAATTATGATGGAACAGTATCCCTATCCCTGCGTGTCTACCTTGAGCTGACGAGCCCACTACTTTTCCCCACCCACAATTTGCTGAGCCTAAAAAAATCCTCTTCCTTTAGATGGGTTTATTGAAGCAATACAATATCGTGCGAGTACCTTTTCAGATGTCTCAGTATCTTTTACTCTTTTTTTTTTTTTTTTTTTATTATTTTTTTTTTTATTTTATTTATTCGGGGATCTTAGGCCTTTTACATTCCAGGAGATAACCTTCATAGTCCCTGTCACTACAGCCTATTACCTCTTTCTTTGTTTTCCATATAAGGGTCCTAGTGATTAAAAGAAGATCCTCAGGTGGTTAGAGAAGAGTAAAAAAGAAAGAAAAAAGACTTAAAGATATGAAAGGGAACAGAGATTTAAACCTTTAAAACAGTGAGCTTTCAATACCCTGTAGTGTATTTCTAACTTCTTACACCACTAATAGCATTGTGGACTTCACTTTTTTTCTGAGAAAGTAAGGGCTACAAAAAAAGAAGAAAAAAAAAATCTGTGGGAAGAAGCATATCCCACACCACACAAATAATTGTCAGAATGCCATCTGCATCTTCTCCCCCACCCTGATCCACACCTTTGCATAACTCTTTGCCCTACACCCCTCCAAAACTCGGGTCCCTTCCCCAAATAAGGGGCAGATGGGCACTTCCCACCAAAACCCATCTTCATTAAGGCGCAACATATATCAATTGGCGGTACTCAACACATTACCAACAGCATCCAGTCACCTTGTGGAGACACTGTCCTGTTTGTAGAAGTAGTGTCTGGGGGGTGATGGAGACCAAGGAGATCAAGAGCAAGATGTATATGATGCAGTCCATTTCAATGGTGCTTCACCTGCATCGGCCAGATGCCCTCTGGGGCTTTGGTGTTGAGAGGAAGCTGTCTTCCTCATGACCTCTTCTTCGCTCGTTGCTTTTTGCGTTACGCAGTATTTTTGCTATGCGTTTCCCTGCATTGCCTGCCGATTTGTAGATGAGGTTATCACTGTCATTTTGGAAAATCCTCAGTGTCGCCAGGTATTGCAATGCAAAACTTTTCTTTGCTTGATAGGGTGCTGCACATGTTTTACTAAAGGCTTTCCTGCATTTTGCCACCTCCGCAGAATAGTCGTCAGATAATAGGTCTTTCATGCCCCTCAAAGTCACTGGCTGGGGACATCTTCTATATGCTCTCATTAGGTCACACTTCTCATTATAGTCCAGGAATTTCATGATTACTTGACGTGGTCTGGATGTCCGGTCATCAGATCCTTGATTGTGAGATCGTAGATCTGGCCCAACTCTGTGAACCCTTTTTGACCCTACAACTGTGATTAATTCCCAGAGCCATTTGTAGGTCTCTCTCGCAAAGTCTTTGTAGTTCAGCTGCAGGGACTGACTCTGGGAGCCCCACCAACCTTAGGTTGTTGCGCCTTGACCTGTTTTCCAGGTCCTCGACCTTCTCAGACAAGCTCTTTGTTTCCCCAGTTGTCTCTTTCAGCTGTGTTGAGAGCTGTATGTTCGCACCCTCCAGTTGCGAAACCCTCTGCTCCAGCTCCACTATCCGTTCTTTATGTTTGCTCACTTCGTCTTGGAGGTGCTGGAGGGCCTTCTTGATAGCCTGTTCCAGTTTCTTTTGGATGTCTGCCATGATGTTACTTGCCACATTAGCCGCCAATTTATTAAAGTTTACTGAGATCAATCTTGAAGGATCTTTCCTGCTACACTCATTTAGGTCTTCAATGTACTCCTCATTTGGGGTTTTCTGTTGCGAGTTTGTTGCAGGAGTGTCCTCTCCCGCAGAGATTGGATCCGCAGTGCCCTTTTCCACTTTGTGACTCCCACTGCTTGTTTGCCGGGGGCCCTCTGGCTTTTGTGAGCTGCGTAACATATAGCGATCCATTTACTGAAGTGGTGACGTAGATGGAGTCAGCGTCAGGTCCCTCTGTATCTGCCGTTTGGCATTTCTCCTGAGATTAACAGTTCTTGTGTATATTGGCAGCTATGGAAATATGTCGTGCTGCAGTACACAGTGTGCTGCATAGAGATATATATATATATATATATATATATATATATATATATATATATATATATATATATATATATATATATATATATATATATATATATATATATATATATATATATATATATATATATATATACACACATTATATATATATATATATATATATATATATATATATGCATGTAATTATTATTATATATATTTAATATTATATATATTTAATTATTACTAAATATATATATATAATAACTATATATATTACAGTTAGGGCCAGAAATATTTGGACAGTGACACAAGTTTTGTTATTTTAGCTGTTTACAAAAACATGTTCAGAAATACAATTATATATATAATATGGGCTGAAAGTGCACACTCCCAGCTGCAATATGAGTTTCCACATCCAAATCAGAGAAAGGGTTTAGGAATCATAGCTCTGTAATGCATAGCCTCCTCTTTTTCAAGGGACCAAAAGTAATTGGACAATGGACTCTAAGGGCTGCAATTAACTCTGAAGGCGTCTCCCTCGTTAACCTGTAATCAATGAAGTAGTTAAAAGGTCAGGGGTGGATTCCAGGTGTGTGGTTTTGCATTTGGAAGCTGTTGCTGTGACCAGACAACATGCGGTCAAAGGAACTCTCAATTGAGGTGAAGCAGAACATTCTGAGGCTGAAAAAAAAGAAAAAATCCATCAGAGAGATAGCAGACATGCTTGGAGTAGCAAAATCAACAGTTGGGTACATTCTGAGAAAAAAGGAATTGACTGGTGAGCTTGGGAACTCGAAAAGGCCTGGGCGTCCACGGATGACAACAGTGGTGGATGATCGCCGCATACTTTATTTGGTGAAGAAGAACACGTTCACAACATCAACTGAAGTCCAGAACACTCTCAGTGAAGTAGGTGTATCTGTCTCTAAGTCAACAGTAAAGAGAAGACTCCATGACAGTAAATACAAAGGGTTCACATCTAGATGCAAACCATTCATCAATTCCAAAAATAGACAGGCCAGAGTTAAATTTGCTGAAAAACACCTCAAGAAGCCAGCTCAGTTCTGGAAAAGTATTCTATGGACAGATGAGACAAAGATCAACCTGTACCAGAATGATGGGAAGAAAAAAGTTTGGAGAAGAAAGGGAACGGCACATGATCCAAGGCACACCACATCCTCTGTAAAACATGGTGGAGGCAACGTGATGGCATGGGCATGCATGGCTTTCAATGGCACTGGGTCACTCGTGTTTATTGATGACATAACAGCAGACAAGAGTAGCCGGACGAATTCTGAAGTGTACCGGGATATACTTTCAGCCCAGATTCAGCCAAATGCTGCAAAGTTGATTGGACGACGCTTCATAGTAGAGATGGACAATGACCCTAAGCATACAGCCAAAGCTACCCAGGAGTTCATGAGTGCAAAAAAGTGGAACATTCTGCAATGGCCAAGTCAATCATCAGATCTTAACCCAATTGAGCATGCATTTCACTTGCTCAAATCCAGACTTAAGACGGAAAGACCCACAAACAAGCAAGACCTGAAGGCTGCGGCTGTAAAGGCCTGGCAAAGCATTAAGAAGGAGGAAACCCAGCGTTTGGTGATGTCCATGGGTTCCAGACTTAAGGCAGTGATTGCCTCCAAAGGATTCGCAACAAAATATTGACAATAAAAATATTTTGTTTGGGTTATGTTTATTTGTCCAATTACTTTTGACCTCCTAAAATGTGGAGTGTTAGAAAATGTAGGAATTGTACACATTTCTTTACAATCAGATATTTTTGTTCAACCCTTCAAATTAAACGTTACAATCTGCACTTGAATTCTGTTGTAGAGGTTTCATTTCAAATCCAATGTGGTGGCATGCAGAGCCCAACTCGCGAAAATTGTGTCACTGTCCAAATATTTCTGGCCCTAACTGTGTATGTATGTATGTATGTATATATATACATACATATATAATAAATATATATATATATATATATATATATATATATATATATATATATATTATTTTGTTGTGTGTGCTTATTTTTTCTGTCCACCTCACCTGGTGGACAAAAAAAATAAGCACGCACAAAAAAAAGAAAGCTATTCCGTGTCTCAGTTCACTATGGCGACCACCAGATGTCACCAGTTTTCTTTTTGATCTGGCACCAAGAGAAATGACCAGTCGTATGTTCTTAAACTCCCTTCCCTGGGGCTCTGTGTGTGTCGTTGCCGGAGAGAGACTTGTTTCTCTCTGCTTAGTGTAATCACAGACCCAGTTTTAGGGGCCCCTTCACAGGACTCTTTGCCAGCATCGGAGAGAAGTCTTGTAGAATCTGCCCTCTGATAAATAGATAACTCGGTGTTTCTGTGGGGCGGTTAAGGAGGGTTTTATGTGCTTCTTGTAGGATTATACCTTTAGTCAGTGGATTTTTGCCGGGTGAATAGCAGCCAGTGCTGGCCTTGGGTGCACACGTGGGCAGCAGGCTACAGGACCCTCCAGGTCTCAGAAATGATACAGGATTTAAGTGACTGACCTTTATAGGTGGTATTTAGTGAGGGCTGGTGGTAGCCCGTCTTTCTCCTGTGTTGGGGTGGTGGATTTCCGCAGATTCCTCATTAGGATTCTTGTGGTGTGAGAGCTGCTGGTCCTAGGTGTTATCACATCCCAGCTCAGACAGGATCTCGTAATGCTTTTATTTTGTGTAATTAGTAAATATTACAACGCTATTACATTTAATGTCAAAATGTCAGGAAAACCCCACACCATGTGTAGATGGGTATTCCCATCTTGGTCCTTTATGGCATATTCCCTCTACGTGCCATAAGTGTATTATATAGGTGGGAGCCACCAAAGGGACCCAATGTATGCCAAGAATGGGTTCTTTTTGTGCACATTTTTCAGTGGACAGTTAGTTGGAATACCTCTACTCTGATGTCATAATGGGAGCAGGGAAGGGGATTAGTGGTGCCTCACCTGATCCGGATGAACGCAGGTGCGAGGAACAAGTGGCTGAATACCACTCATTTCTTCTTCCTTTGCTACCTCTCCTCTGATACATGTGCTTGTCAGGGCCTTGTTGTTGGAACGGATGTAACTCCTATTTCTCCTTCGGCTCATTGGGGACACAGGACCATGTGTGTTATGCTGCTGTCTCTACGAGGCTCGCTCCAGGATCAAGTGCCTTCAGGTCAGCGTTGCTGCCTCGAAGAAGTACCAAAGACACCGGGATGCTTTGTATAAAATAAGACCCTATGCACATTCTCATTCTTATAGATCTCTAGGAGGCTGACACTAAGTAAATATAAGAAACTGATTAGCTCCCTCCCTGCAGTATTCGCCCCCTGGCTGGGCCACGCCAAACCAAACCAGTTTCAGCCTAGTGTCTGTAGGAGGCAGATGTGGTCTACAGACCCACTCTTTTTTTTTTTTTTTTTCACTTTTGATATTGGATTTATTCCAAGATGAAGATATAGACGGGCAATGGCTCCCTTAAAGGCATCGCTTTCCCTCAACCACCAACAGTCGGGAATATGGAGTGTCTCCTCCTCTTACCCCCTTCTGCGACACTGGATTCACCATGGGCTACGCCTCACTCTACTTCCTCAGGGCGATGTTTCCCTTAAGTGTGCCGATTTCCTGCAACCAACAACAGACGAGCACACAGAGTGTCGTCTCCACGTATCCCCTCCAGCAGGCGTAGACCTTCTATATCAGGCATTGTCCACGGTCTCCCCAGCCTCTTCTGAAAAGAGCCTGGGTTGCAGGCACCCAGGGAGTACTAGAAACAGCAGCATAAACTCCATCATCATCATCCTACCTGGATGTAAAGAGATGCCTCAGCAAGGACATCAGACCCTTATCCCCCAGAAGGGAACTGGAGGACGGCTGTATACCACCAGCCTCTCAACAAGGAAACTGGATAACTGACCCCTTCCTGGCTGGGGATCCCTACTCCGCAGCCTCTCACCCATGAGCCTGGGTCGCAGTTCTTCACACACTGGCTTGCGGACAACCACTTAACAGCCTCCTTCCAGGCGTTCACTTCACAGCCTCCCTCCATAAATTTAGTCCCCGGCTTCAGCCTATCGAGCAGTCCCGCCCACCAGTCCGCCCCCGATGATGCCGTATTTGCGCGCACGCCCCCAACCCGAACCCAGCCTCCTCTCCTGGTAACGCCCATTTTTCTTGGCGCTTGTCTCACTTCATGAGAATTGTATCGCAACTTCCTACAGGACAGTATTGACCCTCTCCACATGTGGAACTTTCCTACCATATCGGACAGCACATTCTCTGCAGCACCTGACTGGGACCTCCTCACAAGCAAGCCTGCCAGTCAACAGGAGACATGGGACCATCGGCCTGCAGCAGACCCTGCTCTTGTCTCTGGTAAGACCTGACCCATCAGTAACTGCAGGGGACACGGTCTCCTGCAGCTTAGGGATCACTAGCTCTCCCATGGTATATCCCCTCAGCAGCACAGGCCTATATGCAAAACCCTGGTCTTATTAGTCTGTCTCTTGGTTGCTCAGTACCTTGCACTTCCAATATGCAGTCCTCCAAAACCTCTAGGAAAAGCTCCATGTCCCATATCGTCATCTATCTCTATTGTGATACCTGCCACTCGGACTTGCCGCGCTGGCATGTCAACCCACACTGTCAGGCCTGTACCCTGATAGAGGTCCAGGAGCCCTCTGCCGCCGCCGAGCCCAATAGTGGACTGGGCCATATTTCTTTACCAATCCATTGAATGGTTTTTTTAATAACCTGGCCCAAGATATGCAGCGGCAACCTTCTGACAACACGCCCTATCAAGGTAGCACACGGGAAGATGGCCACCCATTAAGGGCCTATCCGACGGGGCAGGTCACGTACTATGACTACAGACTTGGCAAGGAAGAGGGCTCGTAGGTACGTCTCATCTGCTTCTTCTCAGGGCTCCCATGCAACTCCCTCGGCTTCAAAGAAGTCCTTGACCAGCCTCCCTTACCAAAGCAGTTGGCTCTTTGGTCAAAGGTTGGACAAGCTTATTTCAGATGCCACCGGAGGATCAAGCACCTTGCTTCCCCAACACAAGCCCAGACACCCCTTTTTTAGGCGACAGTAACCATGTTTTCGGCCCTTTTGCAATCTCTTTGGATGGGCGTCCTTCAGAGCACCCACAACTGTGACCCGCTCCCAGCGAAGAGACCAGACAGCTCAGTCGTCCTACAAGACGAGTTCATCCTGGCAAAATCAGTCCAGACAGATGAGACCTAAAGCATCTCGTTCCCACCGTTTCTCTTCGTCATGACTCATACCCACCCCCAGAAGTCATCCCCCTCGTCGGCGGTCGTCTTCTGCTATTCCGCAACGCATGGTTCACCTGTACCGATGACAGCTGGGTCAAAGACTTGGTGTCTTCCGGGTACAACATAGAATTCAATTCCCGTCCTCCAACCAGTTTTTTCATTTTCACATATCCGTTACTTTAGCATGGAGTTCCTTCGTTCCATCATCGCGTCTATGTTGGAAGGAGAGTTTCTGGTCTCCATAAATATATAAGGGACGTGTATCTCCACACCCCTATAGCCCCAACACATCAACAATTTGTGCGCTTCACAGTACATACGGAGCGGTTTCATGGCTCTACCCTTCGACCTCGCTACGGCACCAAGGGTATTCACGAATGTCATGGCGGCAGCCGTGACCATCCTACATCCCAGAGGAGTGGTCGTCCTACACTACCTAGACCTACTGATCAAGGCACGTTCCCTTTCCGATTGCGAGGAGAATGTCCAGATAACAATAGACACCCTTTCGCAATTGGGTTGGCTGGTCAATCTAGAAAAATCATCTCCATTCCCTGCTTGGTTGATCGACTTCCTGGGCATGACTTTCAACACCTCCCACTGGTTGGTGATTGTCCCTCTAGGCAAAGCAGTAGAGGGGCGGTTCTCACCACCGACACCAGTCTGCTCTGTTGGATAGGCGTTTTTTTTTTGTCGTCATACCGCTGGTCCATGCAGGGCTCTGCTCTGCCGATCAACCTATGGGAGATTCAGGCCATAGCCCTATCTCTTAAGGCTTTTCACAGGCTACCGGCTGGTCGTCACATCCGTGTCCTGTCGGACAACGCCACAGCCGTAGCTTGCATCAATCGTCATGGCAGCACCTGTAGCTGGGCCACTTTACACGAGGTGGGACACATTCTTCACTAGGCCGAATCGACAACGACAGGATCCGTCCTCTCGGCAGTACACATTCTGGGCATGGAGAACTGGGCGGCAGACATCCTCAGTCGCCAGGGCCTTGTTGAAGGAAAATGGTCCCTACACCCGGAAGTGTTCCAACAAATCTTTTGCCGCTGGGAGACACCGGCTGTGAACTTCATGGCATCTTGATGAATGCCAAGGTACCCGCGTTCATGGCCTGATCACGATCCACTCTCCGTTGGAGTGGATCCTGTGGTGCAGTCATGGCGCCAGTTTCGTTTTCCATACATCTTCCATTTGCTACCTTTTATTCCGAGCAAAATCAAATCAGAGGGGGTTCCGGTCATCCTCATTGCCCTGGATTGGCCCAGGCGCTCCTGGTATGCCGACCTAGTGCAACTCACCGTCGAAGTCCCATGGCGCCTACCAGACCAACCAGATCTTCTGACTCAAGGTCCGATTTGCTACCAGGATTTGAGTGCCCTGAATTTGACTGCGTGCTTGTTGAGACCTGGATCCTGACCTGAGCTGGTCTTTCACCGAATGTCATTGGTACCATGCTTAGGGCGCGAAAACCCACATCTACCACCGCACGTGAAAAAAGTTTTTCTCACGGTGCAAGGAGTGAGTGCACTCCCCTCTCCCTTTATCTAACCCGGTGATCCTGGGTTTTCTCCAGTCAGGACTGGATTTGAGACTGTCCTTGAGATCCCTGAAAGGACAGATTTCTGCACTCTGTCTTTTACCAGCGGCACCTGGCAATGCGGCCAAGTCAGGACTTTCATCCAGGGAGTGTCTCGGTTGGTCCCACCTTACCGATGACCACTAGAACCATGGGACCTTAACCTAGTCCTAGACACACTTCAAAGACCTCCCTTTGAACCCCTAAAATTAGTTCCACTGGTGAACTTTGTCGTGGCGATCACGTCAATCAGACATGTCTCGGAATTGGCCGCACTCCTTTGCCGAGGGCCCTTCCTCTCCTTGCACCAGGATAAGGTAGTGCTACGGCCGGCTCCCTGTTTCCTACCAAAGGTGGTCTTTTCCTTCCACCTCAATGAAAGGATCGATCTCCGTTCTCCCTTCCTTCTGCCTGGCACTGGTGCACTGGGTCGAGAAGGCTCTGCATAACCTGGACCTTGTGAGCGCTATCAGATGCTGTGTGTCTAGGACAGCTCCTTCCCCTAGGACAGATGCTCTTTTTGTCCTTCCGGAAGGCCACAGGAAAGGCTTAGCTACTTCTAAGGCCACGCTAGCTAGGTGGATACGTCCCACTGTCCAGGAAGCCTATCGGCAAAGGAACATGCCCATCCCAAGTGGTTTGCGGACTCATTCCACTTGTGCGGTCGGCGCATCCTGGGTCTTTTGACACCTGGCATCCACCGAGCAGGTGTGCAGGGCGGCGACCTGGTCCAGCCTGCATTCCTCTGCAAAACATTATAATGTGCATAGCTAGGCCTCTGCTGATGCAAGCCTCGTTAGATGCATACTGCAGGCTGCGGTAGCTCATATCTCCACTTAGGTTTGTTTTTTTTCCTTGGGTTGTCTGTTCTTTTTTTTTTTTTACCACCCAGGGACCGTTTTGGGATGTCCCATGTTCCTGTGTCCCCCAATGAAGCAAAGGAGAAAAGGGGATTTTTGTGTACTCGCCGTAAAATCCTTTTCTCTGAGCCATAATAGGGGGACACATCACCCACCCTGTTGCCTGAGTTGGGTGCTACATTGCATTTTTTCCTTGAGTTCCTTTGGGTTTGCATATTACCTTTTGGTTCAACTGTTTTTTGTTGTTCTCCTTTTGCTTGGTCACTGAACCGGTTTGACCTACCCCAGCCAGGGGTGTATACTGCAGGGGAGGAGCTAATCTGTTTCTTTTTTTTTTTTTTTTTTAGAATTCTTTATTTTGTCATTTTTAAGTACAAAATTTAGAAACAAAGAACAAGTCTCATCATTATACGTCACATAACAGCATTCAAAAATATAATCAAGTTGGTTAGAATGTTCAGTATTTCAATACAGCATTGGTACTAACTACATAAGGTATAACATCCTCTCTTTGTATCAAATCAAATCTAGCTGTCAGTCAGAATAAAGAGACAAGCATTATAGATTCTGTATCCGTCCTGTCCACTACTACAGGAAGAAAAAATTAAAAATTAAAAAGGAAGGAGAGAAAGTAGAAGGAAGAAAGTGCCAATATGTGAATGGGATGGGTGGGGGGGGGGGGGGATGGAGAGGTAGGAAAGGGTGGAGACAGAAGGTACAGGGGGACTTTCAAAGCTTCCATGGAGTTAAGTATACATTCAGTAGCACAAGTTCACCCTTGTTTCAATTGAAACAGGCCCGTTAGGAATCTCTGTGAGTCTTATACAGATCAGATTGTTGAAAACTCATCCAGTCAAACCAAGTATTTCTGAATTTTCCGTGAGTGTCATGTACAACAGATGTCAAGTCCTCGAGGTACATAAGGTCGTTCACCCTTTCTATCCACATAGCTACCGAAGGACACGTCTCTTTTTTCCAAAGTATCGGGATGCAGGATCTCGCAGCCATGACTAAGAACCTCATCAGCGAGCGTTTATATTTGTGTGGGGGAATCCTGCAGTGGTGTAACATGAAGAGACCTGGACCTAGATCATCGGTGTACTCCGTAACCGTCCGAATGATCTTTGTCACTTCTGACCAAAATGGTTGGAGTTTTCCGCACTCCCAGAACATATGAAGTAGCGTACCATTCGCCTCGCCACACCTCCAGCACTTCGGATCCACAGAAGGGAAGAGTCTGTGTAGATGAGCAGGGACTCTATACCATCTCGTCAATAATTTATAATTTGCCTCCTGCAGTCTCGAACTCACTGAGGTAGAGTGAGCTAGTGTAAAAACGGCTGATCTCTGCTCTGAGGTTAATTTGAGACCTAGATCTGCCTCCCAACGTAGCATGAAATGGGGAGTCGGAAGGTCCGGGGGTGAGATTAAACACGCGTACGTCTGAGACAATGCATGTCTACAGTCAACTGTGGTAGTGCACAAGGATTCAAATAATGTCTTGGGCCTTAAATACGTTTTCCTAGGAGGAAGCCCCTGAAGGTAATGTGCGAGTTGCACACATCTCCAAAAACCCAGCGTCGTCGGGCGTGTGATCAAGTTGAGTTGTTCGAGGGTTGGCCAATTATCACCCTCACCCCATTTCTCTATCCTGTCTAGGTCTAACGTTATCCAACGTCGGAACACAGGATCATCAATACTGGGTTTAAAGTCCGGGTGGCTAAGGATCGGACTTAAAACAGAGGCGCATGGTATCATTATAGATCTGACCAAGGGGTGGTCACAAATTTTAAGAGTGGCCCCAATCGTCGGGTGGTCATACAGTGACTCTTCTTTCGGAAGTGACACCCAGGGTAATGTCTGAAGTCTGAAGGGGATAGAGTCTTGCTCAATTCGTACCCACAATTTGTTAGCACCATGCCTGCACCAGTCTATTACCCGTGTGAGGTGGCTGGCGACATAATACAATTTAATATTCGGGAGGTTCACTCCACCATCCTTTTTTCGTCTATAAAAATCCATCTTGCTAGACGTGGTCTCGAGTTACTCCAGATAAATTTTGTCTGTATTTGTGCGATTGTCTTAAAAAAGGATGACGGAATGGTGGTGGGCAGAGTCTGTAAGTAATACAATATCCTAGGTAAGATAGTCATTTTGAAAAGCTGGCATCTCCCGGACCATGTGAAAGTAGACAACAGCCATCTCTCACAGTCTGCTTTAATTGATCGTAGGAGAGAGGGAAAATTTGCACTATACAGATCTCTGACATCAGGAGTAATTTGTACTCCCAAGTAACGCAGGGCTTTAGGGGACCAATGAAATGAGAAAGCGTTCTGTATTCTATTTATTTGGCTATTAGGAAGTGACACATTTAGGGCCTCTGATTTTGATCTATTTATTTTAAAATTGGAGAGAGTGTAATATGTCTCCAATTCTTTCAGTAGAACGGGAAGGGAAACCTCAGGTTTTGTCACAAAAAACAGGAGGTCGTCTGCATATGCCGCAATTTTGTGTACGCCCGATTTCACCCGTATGCCTGGAATATCCCCATTCATCCTGACATGACGTAGTAACGGCTCTAGAGTCAAAATAAAAATCAGTGGGGACAGCGGACATCCCTGTCGCGTGCCATTACCAATGTCAAATGACTCTGAAAGGATCCCGTTGACCCGTACTTTTGCCGACGGGACGGAGTACAGAGACAACACCCATCCAAGCATCTTTGCTCCTAAACCAATGTGAGACAATGTCTCTTTGATAAAGGACCAATGTACACGGTCGAAAGCTTTCTCTGCGTCCGTAGATAGTAACATCAATGGAGTTTTGGATGTCCTGGCCGTGTAAATTAAATCTATAGCTTTAGTGGTGTTGTCCCTGGCCTCCCGCCCCGCGACAAAACCCGTCTGATCTGGATGAATCATGTCCGGAATAAATGGGGAGAGTCTTGCCGCTAGAATTTTAGCAAAAAGTTTAATATCCACATTTAGCAAGGATATCGGGCGGTAACTGGAGCACAGCAGAGGGTCTTTCCCTGGTTTGTGAATCACCGCTATGTTAGCTCTTAATGCATCTTTTGGTGGTGCGGATGTCGACATGGCATTAAAAAAGGTTTTAAGGTGCGGTAAAAGGGACCCTTTTAATTTTTTATAGTAACCCACTGTGAACCCGTCTGGGCCGGGTGCTTTACCCGATTTAGTAGATGACAACGCATCTTCAATCTCCTGATCAGAGATTGGCATCTCAAGGGATTGCGTAACCGAGTCCTCTAATTTCGGCATCGCCGAGGCTTTGATATAATCCCTTATACGGGTTGTGAGTGTATGCAAGGCCAATGGTGATTTTTTTGTGTCCAGGTTGTATAAGGTAGTGTAATAGTGTTTAAATGCCTCCGCAATATCTTGGGGAAACTTTGAGCGCCTCAAGGTACCAGGATGGGATATCTCAGATACATACGTAGCAGCTCTGTGGAGTCTGGAGGCCCTCGCCAATGCTCTACTCGCCTTATTTCCATATTCATAGAAATGCCGGCGGCATCTGGAGAGTACCCCCTTTGCTTTGTGTAGTAAGGTTAAGCGCAGCTTCTCTCTAACGTCTAGTAGTTCTCTCTTCAGATCAGGGAGGGAATGACGCTTATGTCTAGTTTCAAGGTCTCTCAGTTTTGCCATAAGATCTTGGGTTTCTGCATCTCTATTTTTCTTTAGTCTAGCCCCATGTTGTATTAAAATACCTCTCACTACACATTTATGGGCCTCCCATACCCCCCCAGGTGTCACATCCGCAGAAGTGTTCAAGTCAAAGTAATCTTTAAGTGTTTTAGAGACGTCCGCCAGGACCACCGCATCTTCTAATAAAGAGGCATTTAGCTTCCATTGCCATTGTCTTGGGATCGGAGAGGAGAGCATAAGGGAGATCTTAACTAGAGCATGATCCGAAAAGGATATCGGCTCAATAGAAGCGTCTACTAAATAAGTCAGGTCAGTGTGTCTCAGGAGAAAGAAGTCCAGTCTGGAATATGTGTCATGTATTGGGGAGTAGAAGGTAAAGTCCTTCGAGGTAGGAAACAGAAGGCGCCAAGCATCCAGCAGTTGGTGGTCATGCAGCGCCCGGTTCAGTCTTCTATTGGCTGCTTTAGATAGACTGGATCTGCCACGGGACGTGTCTATGTCAGGGTCAAGTGTGACATTGAAATCTCCCCCCAGGACCAGCGTTCCCTCAGCGAATACCTCAATTTTCTCCAAGAACCGCAGGAGTGCTGTAATCTGACCCGAATTAGGTAAGTATAGCGAGGCGAACGTATACACTCTGGAGGCGATCATACCTTTACCCATAAGGAGTCTTCCGTCATCACCACTGCAGGAGTCCATGAATTCCCATGGTATCGACCTCGATATCGCGATACTGGTGCCCGAAGAGTGTGGGTTGGTAGAAAAGCTGTGGTATATCGAGGGGAACCAATGACTGGAGAGTTTATAAGGCTTGGTTTCGCACAGATGGGTCTCCTGGAGGAAGGCAACATGTATTGTATTAGCTTTCAAATAATTAAACAAGATAGATCTTTTCCCTGCATCGTGTAGACCCTGCACATTCAACGTGCCTATTTGTATGGCCGATAGGGTGCTATGTGACATGTTGACCACTTCCAGAAATCTGAAGCTTCAAGGTAGAAGGGAAGAGGGGGTTAGGGAGAGAAAGGGGAAAAGGGGAAGGGGAAAAGGAAGTGCGATAGACTACAAAGGAAAGAAAGGAGGGAGAGAAATAGTCTAGATCTTAAAGAAAAAAGGGAAGAAAAAGCTTAAAAGGGATGTAAAAGAGACTACACTAGTCTATGCCGGGCAAGCCGGCGTATCGATCCTCTCAGAAAAAGGAAGAAGAGAGGATCGTAGGGTTTGTAACTGACCATTAGGCGACGGTCCGCAGACCCGGGACATCGGCACATTACAGTGGTTGTCTCCTCACTCCACACACCTCATCAACTTTTATGGAAAACATAACATAAACACACATCTATAGTTATAGAGTTAAGAACCCTCTCGTATACGTAGGAAGAGAATCAGTAAATAAGAACAAAGCTTATAACTTATAACAATTAGTCTTCTCTACTTGTTCGACCGACTCAGTCAGAGGGAAATAAGAAAACATGCATCTACAACCACTCCAGGGTGAGTCTAAGTAAGACCCCATATATCAAACCTCAAATATTCCAATCAGTTCCTCAAAAGGTATAGTAGCGTTCTCAAGTCGGCAAGTCCTCGCAAGATCTTCTCCTCTGTCTCCTTGGGCTCGAGGACACGGACACCGGTGATGACCGAGGGCCACCTCTAGGCTCTCTTTTCTTACTTCGTGGGTCTCCTGCCGCATATGGTGGGCCACGACGCAGCACCATGAATTTCTTGAGTCCTTCCAGTGCGAGCCAATCAGGAAGCGGGATAGGTGGAATATGTAGAAAAGCGAAGAGGTCATCGAGCTCCTCCCTCTTCCACAGAAAAAACATTTTCCCATCTTTCCTTACTATCAAATGAAAGGGATGACCCATCTGTACGTCGCTCCCGCTTCCTTCACCTTAAGGAGCAGAGGACGAAGCTGTCGCCTCAAATATAGTGTAAGACTGGAGACGTCTGGGTACAACCGTATGGTAGCGTCCTTGTGAGATAGGTCGCCATATGACCAAGCCGCCCGTATGATGGCATCTTTATCTGTGTAGTTATGCAACCTGCACAGAACATCCCTCGGGTTTGCAGAGTCAATAGGCGTAGGTCTGGACACCCTGTGAATTCTGTCCACTTTATAAGTTGAATCAGGCGGTTGCTGTAGGACTGTGTTAAAGATACTTATGGCAGTGTCAAGGAGTGCATTGGCCGACACAGACTCGGGGATCCCCTTTATTCGTATATTATTACGACGTTCCCTGTTTTCATGGTCGTCTGATTGTATAATGAAAGCGACCGTGCATGTCTGGGACTGTGAGACCTCTTTTTCCAATGCAGTGACTCTGTCCTCAATGGTGCCCAGGGACTCC
The DNA here is from genome assembly GCA_033576535.1 of Allobates femoralis. Lineage (NCBI taxonomy): Eukaryota > Metazoa > Chordata > Amphibia > Anura > Aromobatidae > Allobates > Allobates femoralis. The sequence continues at coordinate 420,288,729 of JARQOC010000002.1, forward strand.
TCAGTATTAGTAGCTTTCAGCTTAAGGCTACTTTCACATACCGATTTTTAGGGAGCCGATGCTGTCCGATATAATTCGGACAGCATCGGCTCCCTTCTGATGCCTGGAATCGGGTGCCAAATAGGCACCCGATTCCGGCATAAAATCGGCACCGGGCTGCAAAAAAAAAAAAAAAAAAAAAAAGTTTATTCTCACCTTCCCCCGAGCCCCCGCCGTCTCCCGCCATCTTCCTCTAGGCTCCCGGTGGCTCTCGCAGGCTGCCGGTGTCAGCAGAGGTGTACCTCTGCTGTACACAGGACCTGCGATGATGTCACAGTCACGTGACCGCGGGTTCACCATGGTAAACCCGCGGTCACATGACTGTGACATCACCGCAGGTCCTGTGTACATCAGAGGACGCGCTCTGCTGACACCGGCAGCCTGCGGGAGCCACCGGGAGCCTAGAAGAAGATGGCGGGAGACGGCGGGGGCTCGGGGGAAGGTGAGAATAAACTTTTTTTTTTTTTTAACCCTTATGCTCCTAGTTAGGAGCAGTTTTACTGTACTGAGCATGCTCAGTACAGTAAAACGGGGTCCGAGGAGATCAGATGTTTCCTCGGACCCTTCTCCATAGGGCCCCATGTTATAGGGATCGGGTCAGATCGGATGTGCACTAAATGCCATCCGATCTGGTCCGATCCGAATCTGTCAGATTTTATTTTCGGTGCAAAAATCGGAGCAGGCTCCGATTTTAGCACCGATAATAAAATCGGACAGATTCGGATCGGACCAAATCGGATGGCATTTAGTGCACATCCGATTCGGTCCGATCCCCATAGGGATGCATGGGGGCCAAATTCGGATCCGATGCTGTCCGATTTTCATCGGACAGCATCGGAAATCCAAATATCGGTATGTGAAAGTAGCCTAAGAGTGTCAATGTCCTCTCTGATGGAGCACAGTGCTCTCTCCTGAGAGGCCTCCATGCGGGCCACAATATTATCTATGTCTTTCTTTGAAGGGAGTGCAGCAATCATATTCCTGATTGCCTGCAACTCAGACTGAGGGCCACCTGGCAGTGTGGGGGATGGGGCCAACATGGGGATCGTATCAGGGGGATCCCGTTCCCTTAACTCACCGCCCTCTTCCTCACCCAGGACCACAGGCTGTGAGATATCTTTCTCTGTCTGCTGGGGTATGGATCTTCTCCCCTCCTCCTCCCTGGTCTGCTGCTTGTCTTTGTGCTGACTCCCAGCACCATGACACCGCGGGCTCCTCTGCTGGAGTGGTAGCTGTGACTGCTGTGCTTGTTTCTGCACTGCACCCGACGCCATTACTGGTGAGCGCGCCGTCTTTCCTCCGGCAGCGTGGAACAGCTTGGAGATGTCAGCACGGGTCTCCTGCCTCCTTATCTGCGCTGCACCACTTAAGGAGTCGTCCACCTTCCTTCTTCTTGACATTCTGGGGCCGAGGGTGGATATAATCTAAGGTTTAAAGTCCCGGGTCTGTGGAGCTCAGAAAAGAGCGTCTTCACCCAGCCATGGTCAGGCCACGCCCCCCCGCTAATCTGTTTCTTATATTCACTTCGTATCCGCTTCCTAGAGATGCCAGCATAAACATCCATGGTCCTGTGTCCCCCAATTATGGCTCAGAGAAAAGGATTTTATGGTGATTACACAAAAATCCCCTTTTGTGGGGACTCACATATACTATACATTTATGGGAAAGCCAGTGGATATGTTACAAAATGTTCTGGAATACTAATTAATGATAATACAAAGATTATTTTGTTTTAATTCTTGCATTTTATGTGTTCTGTTCTAGAGACTTGCCATTGAACTGTCCAGAAATCAGAAATCTAGAGGTATATCTCCTCCAGACACTCATCTCAGCCCCCAGAATGATGAAAGTCCAGAAGCCCGGTCCAAAAAGACAGAAGCAAATGTAGAAAGCGTTCCTTCTATGCCACCTCCAAGGGAGGCCGAAGAGGATGAAAATAAAATCCTTCATGATGTCTTTAATGTAAGCATCTCTATTTTAATTTCTAGTTAAAGAAGTTTGTAACACGTAGATGAGAATTTTTCCATAAAACTCATGTATATTTACTTCCCCAGTATTTCGAAAACAATAATGGCCAATGGCCTGCAATTAAAAAGAATCTGTAGCAGCAGAGAACCTGATTTCAGTTATATATAACCTGCGGGGCTGTATACTACCATTTTGATCAAATCTGTTTTCTCTGCTGCAGATCTACCAGATCTTGAAATGCTGAGCTCTGTATAACCCCGTCCATACCACTGATGGGCAGCTTTCTGTGTACACTGTACATAGACAGAAAGCTGAAAATCCATGGAGGAGGCGAGATTATACAGGACTCATGGTTGGGGAAGACTACCTGGCATCGGGTTTACTATTTCTCTAGTGATAGAATCACTGTTTTATCATCAGGAGATGATCAAAACTACAACAACCAGTCTAGTATGTGACACATTGCTGGAATTCGGTTCTCCATTCCTACACTATGCTGATCTCTGATTAGGTGGCAAATGCTTGGTGACACATTTCCTTTTAAGGGTATGGTGTGTATCCAAAATGCCATCCATATACAGCTTGATTCCCACATTGTATCTACGTTGCAGAATTTCAGTTGTGATATTTGCACCATAATAAAATATATTACAATGTAAGTGAATGTATGTTTGCTTGCCAAATCTTGTACTCATGAAGGCTGTACATCGTACGGATTTTCACATCCGCCGCACACCCCATTGAAGCTGATATGTTGCTGATTCCACCTGTAAATGTTTAAAGTGCTGGACAATTGTGTCCGTCTGACAAACCCGCTGGATGACAGAAGTAGTATACTCTTGGAGACGTGAAAGTTGAGACGCTGCTGAAATATGTTAAAGTGGATAAAATATAGGGTGCTAAATGACTTACAATACAATAATAATATAATCTTTATTTGTTAATATAGCGCTATTAATTCCATAGCACTTTACATACATTTGCAATATCCCACTGTGACTTTGTTCTTTTTACTGTCACAAATTTCAGTGCTGTGCTGTAAGTCTAGTAGGCCTCACTTAGGCATTTCTTCCAAGATGTCAAAATGTTTCACCTCTATTTTGCGTTGCCAATGTGTATGAAAGAGACAAGCTGCCTGGCTCAGTTTATCCACTAAGCCAGCCCTCCTCTTTGTGTATCAGTCGTGATGAGAAGGGGGTTGGCTTGGTAAATGCAAGGAGCCTGATCCCAAGCGGCAGCATCTTGGTCTAGACATGTTATTGGTTGCTTAAATGTGTACATGTAATTTCATTGAAGAAGAAAAAAATACTGTACTGGTTGTTAATGATGGGTCACATAGCAGCTAAGATATTATTTATTTTCTCACATTTTTCTGTGCTCTTATAAAAACTGCATTTTGTGGCTGTATGGGCATAGCGAACAACTGATAGGGAGCAGTGCAATGTGATAGCAAAGAAGGGATTACCAGAGATCCTGACTGAGCTGAGGAGCCAGATGACAGATCAGAGAAGCTTGTGCTAAGGAAAGAGGCGTTTGCACTGATCCTTAAACTCTGACATTGCTTAGGGACTGTGCTGTAATCTGAGCTAATCTGATACATTATTTCCTCATCAGATGCAGTCAGGAGTGTAGAGCACCCCCCTTTTCCCTTACTTGGTTACATGTCTGTATTCAGTGTGAAGACGGATCTATCTGAGAATGAACAAATGTCTGCTTCACACACACAGTGTAGCGGGGACACCTTGTGGAAGGTCTATGAATGGTTTTCGATCAGATTTAATTCATGAAGTATATTAGAAAGTTTATTAAAATTAATTGCTCTATATTATTAAATAAAAATGTAATTCATTTGGTGTTTGTACTAGCAGCAAGATCTCTCTGATGGGGATTTGGATGTAGACCTGGCAGGGGAAGATGAAGTAAACCATTTAGAAGGAAGCTGTTCCTCTGCCAGCTCAACTGCCACCAGCAACACAGAAGAAAATGATATTGATGAAGAGACCATGTAAGTATAACACCATATATTTTTATATATTTCTTAATGGTTCCCATGTTATCAGTCTGTTTACAAAAAGATCTGCCATTGTACGTGCTTCTTTCACAATCCTTTTTTTCAAATGTTCACAATTTCTTGCCTCTGTACACCTTATTACCTATTCCCACTCAGGTCTGGAGAAAATGATGTAGAGTATGGTAGCAATATGGATTTGGAAGAAGGAGAACTGATGGAGGATGCAACTGCTTCTGCTGGCGCCTCGGGTAAGACTTACAATATACCAAATGTGTAACATTATCGAAAGTCTTAACAAGAGGAGTCCCTCTGCCAACGCACATTACAGACTGTTCCAATTTCAGCTTTTCAGCGAGAGCAGCATGTGCCCTTTCATCACCTGAGAGTACAGTACCGATCAATTGGATCCACACAGTGTTGCCACTTCTGTACACTGTTCCTCGCAGAGCTTTGTATTTCTCTCATTGTATAGTTAGCGGACTATAAATAGGATCTCGGGACATGTCTGCCCCTTTTCTGGGGATTGTTTGTGGAACAATAGCCTAAATCAGTAGGCAAGCAATTCTTTGCTTCCTCCTTGCTTACATATTCTAGAGTGTTTTTATGTTTTGTGTATAAAGCTCCATAATCTCTGCATATTCATACACTGAAATATCTTCACATACTTCATAGAACAGCTTGTAGTGTGAGAATTGTGGGCTCTTTACATGGATAATGTAGTAATGTGACTGGGACTAGAGCAAGGCTTTGTATTTTTGCTCTATAATTGCACCTAAAGCAATGCCATGTTTTTTTCTAATGGGTAGTGTGTCTTGATTTTCTGAAGGGAATATGTAATTTTACATCATGCAGTTTATCAACTTCATGCCATATCAAACGTTTCCTGATAACCTCTGTACTCATTTCCTTTCTATGTATGTTCTTCATTTTTCAGCGAGCAACCATGTCTATGGTAGCAGTAGAGCCTCCAGACGCCCAGGAAACAATTTAAGTGCCTCCAGCAGTAGTACTTTATTGGACCTGGATCCTCTTATTCTTATTCATCTGCTGGACCTTAAAGACAGAAACAGTGTGGAAAATCTCTGGAGTTACAACCTAGGCCTCCTTCATCAATCTTCAGTCCTCAGGTATTTTATAGTTGCAGTGAATATCGTATTAAAAGGTATACCTTTTTAAAGGGTTGTTTCCTTTCCATTAAATCTCTCCCCTGATTCTGTATTCACCTCCCATGCATCCACAGGGAGTCTCTGCCCTTGTTCCAGTGTCTGGCATTGGCTGCTGTGCTGTTGACTCAACCTTAGCGATTCAGAGCCTTGCGCAAACTTCTTTTTCTGCCTGCATTGTCAATGTGGCATCAGCGCTGAAGCGAATATCGCGTAGCTGGAGATATGGAGATTGACATTGTTACTTTTACTTGTTTTATGAATGAATAATTTAAAATTTGTGGATATTTTTGTAGAAATAAGTAGGCTGGTTTCACACTGTAGTTTTTTTCCTGTTTAGGGTTCATCAGGTTTGTGTGCCAAAACCAGGAGTGCCTCCAAAACCCAGAACAGGTGTCAATCTTTCGATGATACTTTGTCTTTGCAAGTTTCACTCATGGTTTTGGCAAACACAACCTGATGATCCTGATCAGGGAAAAAACTGTAGTGTGAAACCAACCTGTAGAGTTTTCGTAGAAATAAGTGTGTGGACTGTCATGGACATTGCGCTTAAATTCCACCAAAAGATATATTTATGCACCAAGGAAAAGAGCCACAGAAGGCTGTCAAATTGTGAATTCCAATGCATCTACCTGACCTATTCAAATATGATCTTCCATCCTAGCTTTTTCTTTCTACCAATGTGTTTTCTTCTGCTGAGCTTTTAACATCTGAATCAGAGTGAACTTGACTCCAGTAGCATTGCAGTGTCTTACAATTAAGTTTTTTATTAATTTTAATTGTTTTAGTGATAGCTTTTCAGTGTTCAGAACATACCTATTTGGCGATAGTTGTGAAATTTGTGTACTTTTGTTTATTTTTTTTTATAATCATTTTTATTGCTTTCACAACATGAAATGTAAAATAAAGAATACAATCCCATACAAAATGAATTTTCGTTAACACATTATACTTTAAGATATCATTAGTCATTTTGGCAATATTGTCGGTATAATCCCCCCTTCCCCAATAAAGAGAAGAAAAAAGTATAAACTATATAGTTCAACATAACCCGTGTCATCCAACAGAGCACCACATCCCACATACCTTTCACACCAGTATCAGTCAACTTCAATATATTATAATTGTCAATTTGGCTGATCACTCCTTGCATCTAGTCGTAATCTACCCATCGTCCCGCTCACCTCCTCCGAAGCGTACCATTCTGAATATTGAAAAGAGATCATCACATTTTGAATATCCGAATCAGCGAGGGTATTTTCCATGAATGATCTCCACTTTATGTTCCTCACCGTCTCCCTCTTATCCAGGTATAGTGTCTCTAACAGTGCTGAGTGGAATTCTTTTTCCCCCGGTAAAGTTGTTGCAATCCAATTCTGAAGAATAAAACGTTTCGCCATCAACGCAATTGTGTGGAACAATACAGGTACATTCTCCCCTTGCATCCTATCTTCCCTATAATGAAACAACCAGCATATTGGGTTTAGGTCTAATCTGACCCCACACGCCCTGTGGACCAATTGTTGCACCTTTTCCCAGAATATTCTTGTTGTCGGGCACGACCACAGCCCATGCTCCAGATCAGTTCCGGGTTGTCCACATTTAGGGCAATTCACCAGTCTATCCGGGTGGCTGGGGTGTGGTGGTATATCAAACCCCAGTATAGTCCCATGCATGACTCTAAAGTGGCTATCTTGCCATTTTTCATTGATGATAGATTTCTTAACCAATCCCCACCCCTGTAAAATTTTGTGAGGTAAGTCAGCCCCCTCAAAGTGGCGTCGCCATCGCCCAAACATCTTAGTTTTGACTGGTGGTTGTAATTCAGACCTCAACAATTTATATACAGAAGAAATTGTAATGTCCATCGCATCTCTGGCCACTAGCTCATTCCACATAGTCTTGGATATCTCCTTCGTGACATTTGTTAAATTGCGTAAGGCATAATGATTCAATTGACTGAATTGTGCCAATTGAAACCTAGGTAAACAGTATTTGTGCAATACTTCATGTCCTGTCATCCATCTTTTTTCCGATACATTTAATAAATCCTCCAAAGTTTTGATACCCCTCCTGCGCCATCCCACAAACAGGCTATTCTCCTTTCCAAGCTAAAGGCCGGGTAAGCCCATGGACTTAGATGCCTTGACACCCTCCAGGACAACTTCAATTTTTTCCTAACCGCCTTCCACGTTGCTATGGTGTCTTTGCACAGTACTGAAGATTTAATGTGAGTCGGTAAGTAATGTAGCGGAGAGTGCAATAGCGCCGATAGCTCCCAGGGTCCACCAAACGCCGATTCGAGGGCCAGATCAGAATACCTGCTAGTCTTCTTCACCCAGTCCAAAACAAAACGCAATATACATGCTAAGTTGTACCCCCGTATATTAGGCATTCCCACTCCCCCTTCTTCTTTTGAATGCATTAAAGATCGAATAGATATCCTTGCTTTCTTCCCCTTCCATACAAATTTAGAGAAGGCTTTGTTGAGCCTAGCAACATCCCCATGCCGTAATAACATTGGTATCGTTTGTAGAGGGTACAGTAACCTGGCAAAGCTTACCATCTTAAGAAGGTGGCAGCGTCCTAATAGTAACAATGGCAACCCTCTCCACCTCTCTAGCTCTTTTTCTATCTTTGTTATAATTGGCATAAAATTTAATTTATAAATCTGATTTGGTGTTCTACCCAGATACACTCCTAAATATTTGAGTTGTTCTTTCACTATGGGGATCTCACACACATTATCGCTCTGATCCCGTTTTTTGTCTGATCGTATGAATAAGAGCTCGCATTTATTCTTGTTTAAACGAAAACCTGAGAATTGACCAAATCGCTCAATCTCTGATAATAGATTCGGGAGGTCTTGTTTGGGGTTATTCAGAAATAGAATAATGTCGTCCACATATAATGCAGACTTGACTTCCATCTTGCCTACCCTAATCCCCGTGAATGCACTGAATTCATTGAGGTGTCTTGCTAGCGGCTCAACAGCAAGGTTAAACAGTAAAGGCGACAATGGGCAACCCTGTCTGGTCCCTTTCTCTAGCTTAAATGTGTCTGATAAGAAGCCCGGCGTGTAAACTCGTGCCCTAGGGTTATGATACAAAGTTGTAAGAAATTGACGAAAGGGGCCCGTCAGTCCGATCTCATCAAGTACTTGACCCAGCCACGACCACCCCACACTATCAAATGCTTTTTCCGCATCCAGGGTGACCATGGCTGGATCCTCTTCCCCCCCGAAGTGGTTTGTTCCTCACTACATCCATCAGCAGCATGGCCTTTCTGATGTTGATAGTCGTGGATCTCCCTTTTATAAAACCAGTTTGATGCTGCATAATTAAGTTTGGCAAAATTCCGGCCAATCTCTCCGCCATTATCTTAGACAAGTTTGAGATCTTGATTGATCAACGAAATCGGCCTATAACCCGCAGGATCTAATAAGTCTCCCTTCCCCTTAGGTAAAAGCTTTATATATGCCGTGTTAAATGCGTCAGACAAGCGTCCTCCTTGAAGGATCCTATTGTAAAGGTCCTGCAATGTGGGAGTTATTTGTTCTCGTAGCGTTTTAAAAAAGGCTCCATTGAACCCATCCGGTCCTGGCGCTTTGTGTGGACTAATGCCTTTTATAGCAGAATCAATTTCCTCTGCAGATATTGGAGCATTCAAACCAGACAGCTCCTCCTCTGTGATTGGTCATTTTGACAGCCCTCAACCATTCCCGACCTTGCGAATCATTATGACTTCTCTCTGCATATAGATTGGCGTAAAATCTGCCCAACGTGTTGACTATATCCTTTGGGTTCGTCACGATTTCACCTCGTCTATCTTTAATTGCTGCTATATGCTATATACGCTGACCCCCTGCCAGGATAGCCAACAATCTGCCCGCTTTATCGCCGTGCCTGTCCAATTTTATCTCTAAATACCCTTTATGTATGTTTTCCTTCTGTTGCGCCCAATCATCGAATTCCCTCTTTGCTCGAACCCAGGTCTCTTTGTCCTCGTCTGAGAGTGAAGTCTTGTAGTCAGTGTAAGCTTCCCTGACCTTATTGCTCGTGGACAAGTATTGTTCCTTAATATGTCTCTTAAGTTTCATTGAGTATTCCATTATGTTCCCCCTCAGTACTGCCTTTGCCGTGTCCCAGAATAATGTTGGATTAGATGTGTGTTCAGCATTATTCAGTTCGAAATTTTGCCACCATTCTTTCAGTAAGGTGTTGAAATTCTCCTCTTTTGTCAGCATGGAAGGGAACCTCCATAAATAATCCGTTCCCTTCTGGAACGTATCCGTGGTCTCCATTGTCACCGGACTATGGTCCGAAATGACCATGTTCTCTATCCGCACGTCCGGCATCTTTTGCAAAACACCGTTGGAGATGAGGAACATGTCTAAGCGTGACCATGTTCCATGGGCGTGCGAATAGTGTGTAAACTCCCTTTCCATGGGATACGTTATCCTCCATGCGTCTTTAACTGCCAATTAGATGCCATCTCAGATAAATAAGCCCCTTTATCTAGAGCAGCTCTCCTCCATCCCCTAGTGAGCTGTCCCCCCTTGGTTCTCCTATCTTCATCCCTATTCATCACTTCATTGTAATCTCCTCCCACGATCCTATTTGTGTTTTCATTAGTGGCTAGTTTATTTTGGAGATTGTTGAAGAAGGACCTTTGTGCCACATTAGGAGCATATATGTTATAAAGACTATATTTCGTTTCCTGGACTTGAATCTCAATATGTATCAGTCGCCCCTCCTTGTCCGACTCATGTGATATTAACTTGTGTGCAAAATTTTTGTTGATGAGTATAATGACCCCTGCCTTTCTGTCCACTGAACTGGAGCCATATATGTTACCCACCCATAATTTTTTTAATCTGAAAAAGTCATCTGCATTTAAATGCGTTTCCTGGAGTAAAGCAATGTCGACCCTCAGTCGCTTCAAGTGGCGTAGTATGAGCATTCGTTTATTTGGTGAACGTAGCCCCTTCACGTTCCACGATACCCATCTGACCATCGTGGTATCTGAATCAATTTTATGTGATACTCAATGTGAGCTGTGATTTCTGGGCCTGGCTGAAAAATGGTGATACCGCTACACTCCTTCATGTGTGCATAGGTACCCTGCAAGATGACCGGGTGTTCATTCAATCCTTCTCCCCCCCCCGTTCCCCTAATCCTCCCCTTATCCTCCTCCAACTACACTCGTTGTCCAGACTTCACTTTTTTCCTCCTCTAACCGGTTCAAACCGTTATCTCCCCCGCCTACAATAAGTAATTTGTACAAGTGGGTGTCTTCCCACTCGACAGGGTAAACCAGTCCCCGGACCTTTACCACCTATCTATTGAGCACAAGCAATCCTTGCAAGATATAGATGATCCAGTGCGTTATATCACTGGAATCGTTAACATCATGGCCCCTCATTAACCCTGTCCCAACTTGTCTCCCAAGTCCCCCCCCTCCATAAACCCTTAATTATAACATATAAATGCAACAAGGAAGGGCAATAAAACGCAGAACATGTTACTAGAATACAAGATCAAAGTAAGTAACTTCCCAGACCTGCTGTCTTTCACAGTACCGTCCATACTCAGTTCAATTTGTTGGACTTAGTATATTAGAGTCCTCCAACCTCCATCAAAGCTCCGGTGACAGGAACGGCACGTTCACCCAATCCAGTGTCCTCCAGTAGCACGACTGCATGTGTAAACCTAGAATGAAAAAAAAATTTAAAAAAAGGGGGGAGCGTACATAAAAAAGCTCCCCTTGTTGTGTTCTCCAATTGTGCAAGTATGCTCTGGACTTCTGTGGGTGTTCACGTCATCTTCTCTAGAAGATCGCCACCACATCATTTTGCATGTCCACCTCTTTTGTTCAGCCTGCTCATGGGAGTTCTCTGTTCCCTTGGCGTCGCATTCTTGTTGCGTACTCCTTCCAATGGGCCTTCTGATCTCAGTCTATATGTCCTGGGTGGTTCTTGCTCAGCTTCCATTTCGGGCCCACTTGTGTCTTTCCCTGGTCTAAAGACTTCTGGCGTCTGTCTAGAAGGCGAGTATTGTTGCTGATTAATGGCGTGCATGGCTTCTTCTGGGTCTTTAAAAGTTCGCATTTTGCCATCCGGCGTTCTGAATCTCAAGATAGCCGGGTAACTTAATTGAAACCGCACATTTCGTTTAAACAGTAAAGTGCAGACTCCGCTGAATGCTCTTCTACGTCTTGTGACTTCCACGGAAAAGTCACCGTACAACAAGACTTTATGGCCATGTATAAGTAAAGGCTGGTGTTTTGCCTTGTACGCCCTCAAAATCTCCTCTTTGTCCTTATGATTTAAGTATTTAGCCACCGACTGTCTTGGCTTTTGAGGTTCTTTATTGTGTTGTGCACGTTTTTCCCTGTTATTGGCCATTGTGTCCCTTGGGGGTCCGATCCTATGTGCCCTCTCAACCTTGCACCTGTGGGTGAGGCCCAGTTCTTTTGGCAGATCCACTTCAAAGATCTCATCAAGCTGACCTGTAGAAACTGTCTCAGGAAGGCCAATTAATTTTAGATTGCTCCTGCGAGATCGATTCTCCAGATCCTCAAGTTTCTCTAATGCATAAGAGGGCTGTTTCTGTAAAGTGAGTACTTGATTCTCCAATTCCACAATCTTATCCTCTGCCTCAGAGATCCTGCTTTCTGCCTCTTGCAACTGTGCCTCCTGCTGGGATAATTTGTCTTGCATCTCTTTAGTAGTAGCATGCACTAGCTCAGAGACTGCCTGTTTTGAAATCATCTGCCAGATATTGGGCCAGTTCCTTTGCTAGTAGCTTATAGTCCAGTTGTAGGGATTTCATAGCTTTTTTTTCCCCTCTTTCCCTCACCACGCCGGCCTCAGTGGTGCAGCCGCCCTCCTCTACATGCAGTACCTCGCGCTCCTCTTCCTCCACACTCACTGTGGAGGCAGTGCGTGTGCCTGCGACCGCCATGCTTCCCCTACCGCCTTGCATACCGCCGCTGTCCTCCGGAACGGCTGACTCCACATCCGTGCCCCTGGTGACAAACCGATCCATTCCTGACGTTACTTCCGCTCCCTCTCGGCTGGTGAGTAGTATTTTTGGCCCCGGGGACGGGTAATTAATGAATTTGTCGGCGGTATAAGCGGGAGCCTCACCATCCTCAAGCAGTCATGGAGGCGCCGGATCCGGATGTCTACTTTTGTTTTTAATAACTTTTATGGTTATTACTGTATATACTCTAGTATAAGCCGACCCAACTATAAGCAGAGACCCTTAATTTTACCACCAAAAACTAGGAACACTTATTGACTCGAGTATAAGCCTAGGATGGGAAATGCAGCAGCCCCCATCTGTGTATATCAACCCCCAATCTGGTATATCTTCCCCCCGCGCCTGCTACATAGCCCCCATCCTTGTATATCGTCCTTCGTCTTGGTACAAAGTCCCCCCACTCCTGGTATGTAGCTCCCCCCCTCTGGTATATCATCCCCCATCTAGGTACATGATGCATGGTTGCCATCCAGGTGTAACTAGGCAGCTGGGGGCTGGAATCATCAGTGTGGAGAGGCCCAAGCCTTCTGCTCCCTTCCCCCGCTGCGAATTGCAGCCCACAGCTGCCCCAGAAAATGGCACATTAATAGAAGCATCATCTTCTGGTTCTGTATCTGACTCCTCCCGCTGCCCTGGTGCATTGGCAAACAGAGTAATCGTTTTTGGGGCTGATGTCAGCTGGCTAATGTCCGCTGGCATCAAGCTCAGAGGTTAGTAACGTTGAGGTGTCAATCAGATACCCAACATTAGTAACCAAGTCAGTGACGATACAAATAACCAGACCAATAAATATTTTATTTGAAAATAAACTCCCCAAAACATTTGTCTTTCAACAGTTTTTTTTTGTTGTGTTTTTTTTTTTTTTTTTTTAATAAAATAAAATACATTTTTTAAAATATTACCGTTCTACAAAAAAATAAGATGCTCGTCACAGTCCCACAGTTGTCCCTCAAAGTCAAAAATCTGCCAGCATATGGAGGGCACAATCAGATCAGAGATAGCATCATCCATTCACTGAGAGAGCAGGAACAGCATGACTCACTGCAGTGACTGGTGGTGACATCACAAAGGTTACTAGAGTTCAGAAACGAGTCACACAGTTGCTATCCTCTAGTTTAAACTCTAGTGCCCTCAGTGATGTCATCACACGTCACATGCAGCAGACTGGGAGCCGGAAGCCATGCACAGAGACCCCTGCAGTGGCTACATCAGTTTTAGACACTGCCTACAGCAGGGCAGACCACAGTGCGCTTGCGCAAGCCAGAGAGTCACCTTTGCTGGTGCAAGATGGGAAAATGGGATGTGGATAACGCACGATGCGTTATCCACATCATTCAGAAGAGGAGGTTGTACGGCGAGGAGAGGCGGGTGGTGGGACGAACCGATCTGAAAGCAAGCCCATCGGACCGTTACCAGGTAATTAATATACATGGCAGGTAGGGCTGGGCGATTAATCGAATTAATTCGATTAATTCGCCCCCTGCTGTGTCCACGATTGTTATTTTATTAACAATCGTGAAATTCGATTTAAAATGGCGCCCGGAGCGCTGTTTAGAAGATCCGGGCGCCATTTACTGTTAATTATGAGCGTGTTCGCGGCAGTGGGCGGGGCCGAGACGGAACCTCGCGAGATGACGCACTCAGGCCTAGAGCCGCCGCTCTCCGTAACCTAGGAGACCGCTCAGCAGCAGGCAACCTGTTGCTATAGCAACCGAGTCCTCAAGTTCTCTCTCAATCATTGTCTTGCCTGTCCCTGACGTCACTCCCATGAATAAGCTCTTCGCGTCTGCGCGCTAGCGGTAAGTGGGCGTGACTACACTGTGCACTTGGAAGCTTCAGCCGGAGGGATATAGAAGTCGCACCGACCGGAAGTGCTGCTTAGATAGCAGTTTCCGGAGGGGAAAGCGTTCAGTGGGACTCTCCAGGGGGTTGGTTGTCAGGGGGACAGGGGTGATAGCAGGTCCGGGACCCCGACCTCACAGGCGGCGAGGGGGACCCGGAAAAGATGGCAGATTCACGGCCGCCGCGATATTGAGCCTGTGCGGGGAAACCGAAGGAGAAAGCCCCGGAGGAGGATGAGCCTGCTGTGTGCGCAGTATCTCCGGTGAGGGACACGACAGTAATGTGAGGAGGAAGGCTGCCCCGTGTGAGTGTGTGACCGAGGGCCCCCGTGTGTGTATGTGTGTGTGTGACCGAGGGCCCCTGTGTGTGTGTCTGTGTCTGTGTGACCGAGGGCCCCCGTGTGTGTATGTGTGTGTGACCGAGGGCCCCCGTGTGTGTATGTGTGTGTGACCGAGGGCCCCTGTGTGTGTGTGACCGAGGGCCCCCATGTGTCTGTCTGTGTCTGTGTGACCGAGGGCCCCCGTGTGTGTATGTGTGTGTGACCGAGGGCCCCTGTGTGTGTGTGTGTGACCGAGGGCCCCCATGTGTCTGTCTGTGTCTGTGTGACCGAGGGCCCCCGTGTGTGTATGTGTGTGTGACCGAGGGCCCCTGTGTGTGTGTGACCGAGGGCCCCCATGTGTCTGTCTGTGTCTGTGTGACCGAGGGCCCCCGTGTGTGTATGTGTGTGTGACCGAGGGCCCCTGTGTGTGTGTGACCGAGGGCCCCCATGTGTCTGTCTGTGTCTGTGTGACCGAGGGCCCCTGTGTGTGTGTGACCGAGGGCCCCTGTGTGTGTGTGACCGAGGGCCCCCATGTGTCTGTCTGTGTCTGTGTGACCGAGGGCCCCCGTGTGTGTATGTGTGTGTGACCGAGGGCCCCTGTGTGTGTGTGACCGAGGGCCCCCATGTGTCTGTCTGTGTCTGTGTGACCGAGGGCCCCCGTGTGTGTATGTGTGTGTGACCGAGGGCCCCCACGTGTGTGTGTGACCGAGGGCCCCCACGTGTGTGTGTGACCGAGGGCCCCCACGTGTGTGTGTGACCGAGGGCCCCCACGTGTGTGTGTGACCGAGGGCCCCCACGTGTCTGTGTGTGTGACCGCGGGGCCCCCACGTGTCTGTGTGTGTGACCGCGGGCCCCCACGTGTCTGTGTGTGTGACCGCGGGCCCCCACGTGTCTGTGTGTGTGACCGAGGGCCCCCACGTGTCTGTGTGTGTGACCGAGGGCCCCCATGTGTGTGTGTATGTGTGTGTGAGTGTGGGAGAGACCGAGGGCCCCCGTGTGTCTGTGTGTGTGTGTGACCGAGGGCCCCCGTGTGTGAGAGAGAGACCGAGGGCTCCCCCACGTGTGTGTGTGTGAGACCGAGGGCCACCATATGCAGAAACCAGGGATGCATGGGTGCTGCTCCCTCCTGTACGGTGTATACTGCTCACCTGCCCCAGTGATGGGTGCTCATGTAATGGTGTATACTGCTCACCTGCCCCGGTGGTGTGCGCTCATGTAATGGTGTATACGGCTCACCTGCCCAGTGATGGGCGCTCATGTAATGGTGTATACTGCTCAATAAAAGTTGTTAAACTGCCTCTTAGTCTTTTCTCTTTATTCATCAAAGAAAAGCCAAAAAAGAAAATAGAAAAAAATCGAGATTTAAATCGAAAATCGTCCATAGGTTTAAATAAAATCGAGATTTTGATTTTTCCCAAAATCGCCCAGCCCTAATGGCAGGAGATTTTTCTAAGTTTATTTGGTGTACAGAGGGAGTGAGGGCATAATAAACACCTTCTCAGAATGCAACATAGGCTGAAGGTGGCGCTTTTAGTTTAATACGCAAAAATCTGCTGACAGATTCACTTTAAAACTGTTAATGAAGTATAATATGCAGTGCGGTACACGGATTAAATATAGCGGCAGTACATAGACATCAGGACGAGAAATCCTGTAACAATGTTCAAAAAAAGGTCAATTTCTAAAACATCATGATTTATTAAGGAATCCTTAAAACATGATGAAGACAAGTCATGGAGTAGCTAGTGGAACGATCATCATGTTTTTAATAAACCATAAAGGTTTCATTTACTTTTTTTTGGACATTGTTGCTGGATGTCTCCTCTTCATCTCCTTTAATACATCGTTATGACCGTCTCTGATTAGAGCCCTGAAATTTAGAGAAGACATTATAGGTATATAGATATGGATTTTCTAACCTGTGGTGCCCAAACGCTGGAGCCCCAGATAGATCGCTGTGTGTGTGTGTATAATATTGATATATATAATATATATGTGATAATGTACAATGTAATCTCACTATATTATTCTGTTGGGAAGATGACAGTGCAGCTGACAAAGGTTTATCATTCCACCCACTCTTTTCACAAGCCTTTTCTACCATCTTGTGTGGTGTCAGACTTGCACTGTGATTTGTGCCTATTTAGATGCCAGACAGCTGTAAGTGAAATGATTGCTTATCTACAAAATGTTCTTGTTCTGCAGTTAATCAGGCTTGAACTGCTTGCAATGCAAGGTCACTTCATAGCATATAATTGTGACAGATTAAAACAATAGAACATTTGATGAACACTTTACTTTACCTCTTTATTGATAATGAAAGATTGTTTAAATTGACATAAGGGTCATGACCTACATAACGTCTGTTGTAAATGGCTAAACTGTTTCAATAAGAATAAAAGGTTGGTCAGAATTATATTGTATATTTTGACAGCCTTATTGCTAACTTTTCTTGCATTCCAAAGCTCATTGTTAGGAAGGAAAAATACTACTTTCTAATTCATGGGACTTGGGGAGACTGGCGGCTTGTGCTTATTGTTAGCTATCCGACCTATACACAAGTGTTAGCTCCTCCTACAAGCAATTAGCAGGGAACCTGTATACATGTCTGGAAGTGTTTTGGGGTGTGATGATGCACTTACAGTACTTCAGCCTCACGCTGTATTCTCTGCCTAGCAACTCACTCTAATTGACAGGTCAGTGGCTTTAAAATCTGCATAGAGTACGACATGAGGCTGAGGCACTGTAAGTGCATCGTCACATCCCAGTACATTTCCAGACACATTTATACAGAAAATGAAAATGTAATTTCTCGCTGCTAGAGCATCACTTTGAGGCCATAAAGAGATTGACTTTTCTATTTGGAATGGTTGCCTTTCCTGCAGTACTTGGGTTGAAGCAAAGACCACACGGCCCCCCCCTCCTTTCTCACCGATGAGCAACATGATTGCTCTACTATGTCAGACTCCAGAATTAAATCATCCATGGCTACCTGTTAAGCTTGCATACTCTATTGATTAATGAAATTAATTGCTGCAGTGTACATGATACCTCGAAGTAACTGAACTGTGCAAAAATATAAGGGGTGAAACTAACATGGCGCATGTGGAAGTACAGGCACATAAATAAGGAATAATGATGACAAGCAGCCAAAACATCACTGGAGAAAATGAATATTAAATTTAATCTTTTATGAAATAAAAAGAGTAAGCATATATTAAAATGTGACACCAAGAAAATTGGCGGCAATGCTGTGGGGAATGTACATTCAGATCAAAGAAATAGATAAAAATACACACAGTGTAATATGTATAAATCATTCTAGAGACATTCATGGCACTATAGGCAGAATGCCATGTGCAATAAAAGTATGTACTACTATAAACACGAATTATTAAATCTATTTGTGGACAAAATCTGTATAAGTCCTATTGCTAAGGTTACAATGAAATGGTGGTGCCCGAGATAATTCAATGGATTTAGGCGGTATATAGGTAACAGATAAAAACAAATGCATGATGGTAAAAATGTACCCATAAAAGGTCATCCATTGCTGGTTAGTTTTATAATGGAGTCCAGTCAGTTGTCCACATCCTAGTCACTCCCGAGGTAGAAGAGCAATAGACTTTTTGTGACCAATTGTAACCTCACTAAGGTCTGCCCTCCATTGTGGGTGTGTTAACTTCTCTTGCTTTTAATACCCCTTTCCTCAGCAACCACTCACAGGAGAGTCTACACAAATAAACCAGATCCACACTGTCGGTCACCCACATTCAGCCTTATCAGCTGCATCTTTGACCTCTGCGATTTATTCTGATCCATATCCTCTTCAAGAGTCTAAAAGCGAAATCTTGGATTCTGATTTTAAAGGGATCCTGTCACCTCCAGAACGCCCTCCTAAGCTAGCAGAACATGTCCCTGCATCATCCTATCACTAATCTCACACTCCTTTTGTCTCCTAAAATCATCCTGTGAAAGTGCATAAAACGTTTTAATATTTACTCATTCGTGATTATAATTAGCAGGGGCTATATTCTTTAGTCACCACGGCTGGCTGTTTTGCAGCCTCGAGGATCCACCCTCTCTCTGTCTGTGCTGCTTTGCTTGTGCAGGCATTGCCCTCCCCCCTCTCTATCACTCACAGAATGCAAATCATTAGTCCTGCCTTCAACTCCACATCACAGCAGCACAGACAGAGAGAGGGTGGATCCTCGAGGCTGTGAAACAACATGCCCTGGTGACTAAAGAATATGGCCCCTGCTAATTATAATCACTAATGAGTACGTATTAAAACGTTTTTATGCACTTTCACAGGATGCTTTTAGGAGACAAAAAAAGTGTGAGATTAGTGATAGAATGCTGCAGGGACATATTTTGATAGCTTAGGAGGCGTTTTGGAGGCGACAGGATCCCTTTAACTTTGATGCCTGAACATACCTTTCAAGTTATTATTTCTGGAGCAGCTAGAGATTATTTTCAGATCCAAAATTTAACATGGGTCAGGATAGTTCATTTTGCCACCTTAGATAGATTTTAAAGAGCAACTAAACAATTTCCCCCTTTTTTTTTTTTTTTATCTTTTTCACCCTTTTGGTGCATGCAAACCAGTGGGCTTTAGGTTCTGAGGCTGCTACCAATCATTCAAACGCTCCCTGAGAAGGGCACAATTTGGGAGACAGAACAGAATGGAGTGTGGGTTCAGTAATTTTGCACTGATCTGCAGGAAGTAACAGGACAAAGAAATTGAAATATACGGTTTCATTGCTGTTTATGGTCTCGCCACTCAGTCTGAGAATGCTGTCTGAAAACAGTAGAAAACAAAAATTCTGGACTCCAATTACCCCTTCCCAGTGTAGCATCTCAAGTGGTCTAAATTACCAACAGTATACCTTCAAGTCTCTTTCAGCCAAAATGACTAATATGCTTGGATTGTGGCCTCATTTCACAATCCTATAGGTCACCATATCAAATTACTTATCAGAACATCTTTTTGGGGCAGCAGGATCCAACTTCAGGACAATTTTTGTATCTGCCTAAGGTAGGAGGACTTTCAGTGAATAGTGGTAGCAGCATTTTTCTGATGCTCTTTAGGAAGACCCGTTGCAACTGACCCACCAGCTTTATTGTGCTGGCAAAGTAACTTGGTGAAGCTTTCCTCATTGCATGAAGATCATTGTTTGGACATGAGTGATCCAAAACTACATGTGAAAAAAGTTCTAATTTGCCCCAGACCAGGACTTGCAACGCTAGTCCTTTGATGAAGCTGACAACCGTTGTGAGGTATTTCCCCTCAGAAGGAAAAGAGCGAGTCTTTCCTCAAACCTAATCTTTCTTTGCACCAATGTCCTCCGTGATCAGACCTCTTTCCAAGTAACAACTGGCCACCCACACCCCCCACCCCCACTCAAATGTTTCCCTCACTCCACATCCCCAACCTCCTATCTGAATATTGTGTTCCTGTTCCAAAGGTTTTGATGCTGTACTCCAACTAACATGTTTACGGTTCCAAAAAAAGGAAGGACTCCACATCTTTAACAACAATTCTCCCAACAAAAAAAAGTGTATCTATATGTGCTATAACTTATAGGTTGACAGATTTTGCATTAACATATGCCAGTCTCTGTCAAAAGCATTTCTTCACTTTGCGGTTCAGACTTCCTCAGTATTCAGCCTTGTGACTGCGCCTTGAGTGTTCTCCAAGGTGCTTCCTGATGAGATGGCACTACACTGCTTCATAAGAGTGACAGTCAACTCATATCTGGATGACCTCTTGGCAGGCAATTTTTTTTCTTCAAGCTTCAAAGTACCCTAGATACATATTACTCTTAATAGATTTAAGGGAGTTAATTGATGCCTTCTAATAAACTAGGCACATCACTGGCAACCCATTCTCCAAAAAATCAAATCTGTGGCAGCTATGAGCTTTGGAATAATGATATTAATTTGCTACAATTTTTATCTTAAATTATAGCAAATTCTTAGAGCTACACCCAGTTTTTAGAAATCCATCTTGAGCATTGGGGAAAAAAAAGTTGAAAATTATGACATGACATATATATATATTTGCACAAAAACTTACCAAAGTTTTTACTTTAAAAAAAAAA